>CAXAMN010024040.1:627276-644762 GCA_963970005.1 Durusdinium trenchii | reverse complement strand
GTTATTGCCTGCTACCTTTCGTTCACCCCCTCCTCTCTCAAGTTCAATCAGCTCAGGATTGTGAGCAAGGGCCTGTACTTTCGGATGGTTGCCTCATTTCCAGAGGGGAACCTTGTAGCGCCTGGGCACTGCATTAGTTGGGAGGAAGCCAATCGGCTTCGCTAAGCCTCCCACGGCGACGCAGTGACTTGAAGTGAAAATTGTTGAGTGTTGCACGCTGGCAGCTGCACGTGTCTTGTCATTGATTGTTGTGGCATGTTGTGGCTGTGCAACTCACGCTCTCAGAGTCTCAGAGTCTCACTAGACTGTGAAATTACAACATTTGGAAACATAGTTCCTGGCGGCCGAGGTTGAGCAATGTACGACGAGAACAGGAGATCCAGGGAGCAGTGTTGCGATTAGTTTAGATGGTCGTTCATTTGCAATGCCAACATGTGCAAGTCACTGTCAGATTCACACGCATTTCATTTTCCAGTTGGGGCTCACTACAGGGTTGAACATGGTGTCAAACTGGTAAGTCCCATGGCCCATGGAAGTGTCCAACAAATTTTTAAAAATTTAAACGTTCAGCGGTCATACGTCACAGTCAGTTGTCACTGTCAGAGTCTGTAGTGCGTATGCTTAGCTTGCTGTCAGTGTTGCCATGGGTTTGACGAAGGTCAAGCAGACAGGCTTGAAGTGGAAGGTTCGCTTTGAGCACCAAAAGTATGTCGGACCAGCCTACAAGGAGCTACTCAGAAAGCAAGGTGGTTCAGCCATCGCTGAAGTTTTCCGTTGTGAGGATGCAGTGATTTTGACTTGGAAGTCTCGGCACGGCCGAGCAGCTGGTGTCACTTATAAAACCGCGTTCGATCTTGTGACACGCAGCCTGCCATGTGTCCATGGGTTCAAGATAGAGCCAGTCGTTGAGTCTGTGCCAGACCCTGACATCGTGAAGAGCTCGTCACTGTCACCTGTCACTGTCAACACTGACACCTTGTCACTGTCACTGTCAGAAGGCCTGCGAGGCCTGAAGTGTGAACCAGACACGATGAATGCAGATCCGCCCGCAAGTCCAATGCCCGCTGCTCCGATTGACAAATATGATGCCTACTCAATCAAGCTGGAATTGCTCCTTGGTGACTTGGTGGTGTTGTTTGGCAAGGCGGCCAGTTACGAGATGTTGGCAAAAGCCTTGTCAGTCTTGGAGAGACTCCGGCGTGATGGGCTTTCTCTGCCTGGCCCACCGTGCACTCTCCTCAGCTTCGCCATCACGATGTGTGGCTGTAGTCATCACGACGAGAAGAGACAAGCTCTATTGCAGCACTTTGCTTCGAAAGGTGCAATCACTGTGAAGACAATGAGAGAAGCCGAGTGCAAATGGGTGATGTTTTTACCCTTTGAGCGTGCAACGGGCGTGTGACCTGTGATTGTTTCCGTTAAATGCTTGCTGCGTCACGCTCTTTGAAACTGGCGGCAGAGTCTTCAAGCAGCAGCAATGCAAGCACATCTAAGTTTTTTTTGGCGTTTTGGCAAAGCCGAGAGGAAGTGCTTTGCCTGGGGTTAGCTCACATGATTGAGAAATCATGTGCATTGACGTCGGCGTTGCCGTGTAAAAGAGTCAGTTAGAGTCAAGAGTAGTTCGTTATGGCGATTAAAGTTGGGTGATTGAGCTGCCAGATGGAGTGTTGTTCCAATCATGCTGCAGCAGCAAACTTGCGCCAGGAATTTTGCCTTCAAACAGTTTGAGTCTGGGGCCTCAGACGCACAGCATTCTTCGGTTTAGGTCACTTCACGGTAACTTTGAAAAAAACGATTTGTGAAGCAGTCTTGGTGTTTCAATCTTTTTTGTTTTATTCATTGCTTGTGTCACTGTCATTAGTCACTACTTATGTATCATTAAAATTCAGCTTGGCTGGGCTGCAAGGCGAAGACATTTCATCTCACAGCAACCGGAGGCTCCGCCAAAACCCAGGACTGCTAGTGTCAAGAGCTGCTTTCAGTGAGAGCTGCATTCAGGTCGACGATTCATGTTGCACGCTGTAGAGTTTGGTTCATGTGTCCACGACAATCCATTTGACATTGCACAGATCACACGTTGTACACCAGTGTCACCGCACATGGTCCAAAATGTAACATAAGTAACACAATAATCACTACTTGACAAGACTTTGAATGGAAGATTCGCTTGCGAAAGATGTGCTGCGGCTTGACGAGCGTGGAGTGAATCAGCTTGACCGCTACGGCCAGTAGTTGCTCTATCTTGGCTTCTGCTTGTCGCAGGAAAAGGGGAACTATCTTGCGAGCCTTAAGCTGCGCTTCATCCTTGAGCTTTGTAATAATGAACTTGTCATTGTCGTCGTTGTGCTGCTTGTGCTCATGTCAAGTGAAAATCATAGTCATTGTCATTGTCTCATTAGCATTGTTATTGCCAAGGAATCAGCTGAGAGATCGCAAGACAGAGATCAAGAACCCCTCTGCCTGGCTTTACAGCTCAGTGAAAGAGGCTGTCGAACAGCGCCTTGACTTCATTGATTTACTTGGATGATTTGAACAATTTGTTTGATTAGCGACAATTGTATTCCAATGTTTCAGGGCCAGCGTGGAAGCTGGATATCAAGACTACACGGTGCCTGGTGTCTACGCGCAACAAGCAACGGCAGTGGCAGAGTCAGATGTCCAAACAACGGCTGCAGGATCTCAGGCAGCAGGTCACTTGGAGTCACATGATTGTTGGTCCATTGTGTTTTTGAATCACAGTGACCTCTTGCAAGAGTGAGGCTCTTCGGCGCAGAGCACTGGTTGAGGAGCAGGAGTGGCCGCAGCTGGTTACCCTTATGGGTTGGGGAACTAAGAAGGTGCCAACGACCTTTGACTCTTGGACTTCAATGGTTTGCGTTTAGCATTTCAATAATGTTCATATTGATCGAACTTGACATGGTTCTGACGGTCACCTCAGGATGATCGAAATAGATTTCAATCGCCTGCGGAGCTCATGTTTCATTGCAGGGAGACAGCTTGCCACACGCTGCAGTTTCTTATGCCCTCAGTTCCGAACCATCTGACTCTTGGTTTGCATTGGCTTCTGTCACAATTCAATGTCATCCAGTGTCAAATGTCAGATGATCCAATGATTCAATTTTGACAAAAATATTTAAAAGGAGAACAAATTCTGATGACTTTGGTGGTGGCCGCTTTAGTGGCCTTCATCCACGGACAATGCGATCCGTGGCTTGAACGGAACTTGAACACATGCATGCCGTGTGAATTGAATGGCTAGTAGACCGTTAGATACTCAGGTATACCGACACCCTCGAGCATACAAGACGCTGTGATTGATGTTGGAATCACCAGCAGCGATGGTGCTCATAAGCTGCGCACAGGGCTTCCATAGGACCATGTATCAGTGTCAGCATCATTGATTCAATGGTGTCAGCGTCAGCGGGCCTTCTTATTGGTGCCATCCTGGAGGACGCCTGCGATGACGGCGCTGCTCTGGATTTTCTTGTTCGCACCATGGCATTCATCAGTGACATTCAGATTCAGATTGTTCAAGTCTGATGGTTTTCCTTCTGGTGGCAAGTGTGCTGCCTGTTCAGTCAACTTAGGCGATGGGGGCACATCCAATCATGTTCCTTCCAAGCCTCAGTCGGCGTTCATGGGAGACGGACTGCAGCTTTGCCTACGACTGCTGGCAGGTGAGTGACCCCCCAGAGCACCTTGGGCGCAAGGATGTCACTGTCAATGGCAATGGACAACTCTGACAGCTTTCCCTTTGTTGATTCAACAATGACTCAGGCGCTACACCTTCCAGCTGAAGCTGGCGGAAGATTGGGGGCGGCATTGCCCTGAGGACTTCTTCGATGTCATGGTCCAAGCATGGGACATTTGGACCGAGCTCCATGGTGATCGATTGCCTTTTGCCTGCTTTAACTTTTGCCAATGTCATTGCATTGCCTTTGATTCAACGTCATTGCATGTCATTGCCATTGTGCTGCGTTGCCATTGCAGTCATTGTCATTTGATATGGTTGTTTGAATCATACGTGCAAGGTACTATGACTTTGCGCCCCGTACCCCCATCGTCAGAATTGATGGCGGCACTATTTCGGATGATGGCCCAGGCCCAGATGGCGACCAAGAACCTCAGCCCATTGAGGTTGAGGAGCCAGAGTTGGACGAGGAGCCGGGCCAGCTTGTCCATTGGGTCGACGACGAGAGCATCCTTGAGGACGCGGATCCTGTTTTGAGCCTTGGTTGATTCTGAATCGTTTCTTGATTCCGGTTAATGTGGGTTAATGGCAAGTTCATGCAAGATCAAATGATTTGAAGCGAAAGTCGAGCTGACTCAGGGCAGAGATCCTCACCGATGCTGGCATCATCGAGCGGGTGCAGGTGTACTTCTTCAGAATGCACCTCAGAGTTCCGTACAGGGGCTTGAGGATGCTGCCACTTGGACTTGCAAGTGTGTGGAATTTTGATTCATTGTCAAGTAATTGACTGAATGTTTTAAATGCTTCATTCATTCCGACTTAGAGTCATGACAAATGACTGAGGTACAAGGTGGTGCACAACACGATGCTTGGTGGGACGCAGCGCTTCCGGAACCCCAATGCTTGGATGGTGGTTGGCATTGGATCCTTGCCACCATTACTACTTTCTTTGTCAGTCTTTTTGTTCACGACTTTGTCATTGTCATTGTCATATTGTTTCATTCAATGCTAACTCAGGACACGAGCTTTCGCAGCTGCCAGATGAGTGATAGTGATGGTGATGAGTATAAAATATGTGCGTCCGTGTGTTTGCGCAGTCACTGTCACTGTTCTCGTTCACTGTTTGCTTTGGTTGTTTGTCAATGTCCATTGTTCATTGGTCATGTCATTGATATTCATTGACTTGATTCAATTGATCTCCAGGACTTGGATGATTTTTCTGCCTTTGTTGACTCCTCAGTGTCAGAGCTTTTTTCTGCAGTGTTTTCTTGTTTGATGCTCAACTCCCAGGTCTGGGTCACTTTGTGAGCCTGCCCGCATTTAGCCCCGTAGCCATTTGTCATTGTCCTTGTTGATTGTCATTGTCCTGTCATTGTCACAGAAATTCTTATATATATATATAATAAATATATTTACCTATTTTACCTACCATACTGGCTCAAAGTAAAAAAAAGATATCACTTTTTTTTTTCAGGTTCAACTAAACAGCTAGGTTATTATGATTGATATAATGATAGAGAGTTGGGGTCATAGGGTTCTCCTGACATACCTACTGCAAAACAAAGGGCAAAACTGAAATCAGCCGGTGAATTCCAGTTACCATATTATATTGATAAGCCTCAAAGCCAGTTGACCTTCGTTTTGATAGGAAAAGACCATGTTTTGGCTCCAAAGCAGGGTTCAATCAGCTTCTGGGAGGAACTATGATGGTGTTTTGATCCGACATTCTCTAGAGCCCTAAATCTGCAGCACTCAAAGATGGCAGGCCCCAGCTGCGCCCGAGCGCACGACGTCTAGAAGATCTGATGCGTAAGACTGGAACAGCATCCCGAAACAGAATGACCAGAAGATGCTTGTTGAGAAGGCTTGGCTCCTTATGTGCATGTTTGAGATCATGACTCAATGATGCTCGTTTGAAGGTTCACGTACACCATGCAACAACACAAAAAAACACTTTTAAAGCACAAAATATTACCATTTGGGGCCTTGTCCGATTACCTGCCGTTTACCAAAGCGAACATCCACTGTTACTTGTCATGGGAGATATACCGGAGTGCTTCTTCTCGTCTAAAAGGATCGATTCGTCGCGCGCACGGAAGGACCATCTCGGGCTTTGAGTTAGACCCCAAGCCGACACGACGCTTTATGATCGCCGATGGTCAGGCTTTGGGGTCTTACTCGGGGATTGTGGATCCAAGAGTTAGACCCCAAAAATCGAGTGAAACGGCTATAGATGGTATCGAAGAGTGAGCTATTAGACTTTTTGTTGAGCGTGTTTCTAAGGCCCATCGAACGGCTTTTGGTTCGGTGGGCTCCCCAAAACCCACTCCAAGCACCGAACCGAAAACGGAGGGGGGCGGCCAGGAGATATCGAGAGACCAACCCAAAATCAATGTTCTCGTGATTTGTTACGGCGGATTCCCAGCATCTTTTGAGGTCGGAATTCATGGCCTCCACTTTCAAGCTATACTCCCTGTAGGGCTCCAACCATATCCTTAGAAGGTGGTTAGACCCCCCAAACCCACCTTAACCATCTTCTCAAGAGGTAGTTGGAGCCCAGGGGACTGTACGTATACGATATGATCAGCTTCAGGTTGAGAGGTTTGGTTACGCAACTCGATGGTGACATGGGCGGATTCGTCTTGGACGTATTCCCCAAGATTTAGGGTCGAACAGATATCTAGAACATCTTCCAACCCAACCATGACCTTAGTTCTGATTGGACCAGAAGCACGCAACAAATCTAATGAATGGCCCGTTCAGACCCCAATTCCTCGACCAATGGAATTCTGGACCCACCGGCCGCCCCTCGACCGCTGGTTTTCGTGTTGGATCTTCGACAACGGCACGACGAAGGTGGGGCTCGCAAACGGCGGCCCAGCCCGGGGGAGGCCGATCTGGCGGAGGCATGGAGGCTGCATGGCAGCCGCCATGCAGCGGGTGTACCTCTCAAACTGAATGATGTTGTGATTCATTGTGTTTGACCATGTTTGACACTTTTTTGGGCTGTTGCAATGTTGTTGTATGACCATGTCGAGAAGATTAAGAAGGATGCGCAAGACGATGGAGGTCAGTATCAACAACGTGAATATGTTGCTTGTGTTTGTTCCACACATGTCCTAGGACATGTTGTAGAAAAAAGACTTCAGGACGCAATGGTGCACATCAGAAAATCTCTGATGCGAAGCCAAAGGGTAAAGCCACGATGCGCATCTTGGGCTCGCGGCCAGGACTTGGAGTGAACATGATTGGAATGGTTTGGGTCACCATCATCATCCATTGTCACTGAACTGGTAAGAGATTGACCCAAGATGACCCAAGGAATGGGTCCAATGTTCGACCTCAAAGATCCCGACAGGGCCCAAATATATTCACAGGATCCCGACAGGGCATTCACAGAAGGAGCTTGGCATGGTGACGTGATAGTGGTTGAGAACCTCTGGGATAAATCGGATAAAGAAAAAGCAGGTGCTCACTTTTGCTGTTGGTTGATTGATTCATAGACCCCCAAGTGAAGAACCTATATAAATGGTAATATACAGACCTCCAAATAGATAGATAATCCTATGTTGGATGCAAACAGAATGAGAAGTAAGAATGATAGTGATGGTCTCCAACCTAAAATCTCAACATATGTTGGAGACCGTTTGGTATCGCCAGACCGGCCCGATTTGCTCCTCGACCATTTGCTCGTCGAGGGCGGCTCGTGGAGAGGTAGCAGCGTCGGTTGGTGTTGAGGACATTGTTAAGGGATAGGTTTCCCTATACTAAAACATGAAGAGATGAAAGAACATAGGAGCACTGTATCTCTCAGAAGCTTCTTCTTCCACGGAATCCGTTGGGGTTCACAACCACATCCTTTCGAATCTGTACGAAACCCGGCGACTGCCGGGCTTCGTTCTCATTTTTCAGTGAGAACATTCCTAAATCATCCTAGATCCAGGCCTGCACCATGTAGAACGAAGATATCATGTCCAGTTTGCTACCAACTTAATAGCGATGGCCTCCAACCAAAGGATTCTTTTGGATGGACAAGAGTCTAAGATGCTTATTTACTTTCAACATCATCGATGTTTATGTACAAGAAGTTCACTCCGTTCACTTCGTTCACTTCGCCACCCCTCTGAAAACCTCTCCGTCGTGCTGCAGTTTTGCTTGGTAAAGAGTGCCACAACGACCAGTTGTAGCAAACCCTCCGTCGGGTCGACGCGACATATGTCGACACATGGCGGAGATCGATCAATACCTGAGAAAAGGAAAGCATGACTGGAGCAAAAAAGCTTTGCAGCGTGAGGATGTGTGTGTGAGAGAGTGTGTTTCTTTTGACATCACCGAGTATGTGGAATGTCTTATCATGTGGACACCGTTTTTGGCACTTGATCAGTACTGCAAAGATGTGGTAAAGGGGTCACATTTGGAAAGGGGTTACTCTTCTCAAATTTTCGCCATGTACAGGTGATGTTGATCGATGTTGATGTGTTGACATTCATTCTCCCAGCACTTATACTTTACTATAGCACTTATGGAAGGTATCTCCGGTTTTGGGCCTTCACACACACACACACGTCAACGAGCTTCACTTCTGAACTAGAGTCACCTCCGAGGTCTGACCAGTGGGACTGCACGTAGATCGAAAGCGACGCCAGGATGGGTCCGGTTCCGCCATGGTCCAACCAGTGCAGAGAAGACATGGGTGTCGCGCCGGAGAAGTGAAGGCTCTTAGCTTTTCAGGAGCATTATGGAGCATCTAAATAGTACATGTATGATACATGTATATATAATGATGCGCATGAAGAAAAACCAAGGTCTGAATCAAGCTCGCACCTGCTGCTTGGTTAGATGTTTGGTTGGTGCTTCACGCGGTGTTTCAGGGCTTTCATGGGTGCCCGGGTGGTTTTCACGATCTCTGACTTGCGCGGTGTGGGTCACCCAGTGTTTTGCCGCGCAAGCAGTCACCCCTCTTGCTGCTTCGGTCGAGACCGCGGCGCCGAGACGGTGCTCCAGGACCCTGGCCATTACTCGCCACCTGGGTCGATTGGCACCAGACCTTCGGCAGATTGTGGGGCTGGGGAGGGTACGGACAAGAAACCAGGTAAGACAAGAATATAAACTTTAATCGGCACCCCTTTTGTGACTCCTGGGGAAGACTTGTTTGATATTATTTGATTAAGTATAGGGTGCTTGGATTGGGAAGGGATGTTTGATCACTTTTCACGTTCTTTGGTGGACTCTGGTTCGAAAACAACACCTCCGATTTGGGGCCCCCTTTTCGGTGACAAAAGAACCACCGTTCCGTTCGGGGCTTCCTCTCTACTCTTCACACCAGCCCGGAGTCGATGGCGGGTCCCAGCGGAGTCGGTCGTGTGTCGGGCCCTTCGGGTCGCCGTGAATGGCCGTTGGCTCGGCACGTGATGTCACGTGTCTATTGGTTCGCTGCAGCCTTTGGGGATCTGTTTGGGGACACCCCACGAAACAGGTGGACAAAGGTAGACAAAGCTCGGAGGAAACGGCCAGAAACGGCTCGGAGTCGGCCACTTCAGTGGTCGCGCGGTTTTGGGCGGTCTTTGTTTCGCTGCGACCAGCGGATGGTGACCACTTGGGACAGCTTGTTCAAGCGTTTTGAGGGATGTTTTATAGGTGGTAGGCCGTACCGGAATTACTTGCATTGGGGTCATGTAACTATTCGGTCCATGAATGGTTTGAGTATCGTTTTGTCCGGAGCATTCCGGCACGGTCGTGACGGTGGAAAAAACGGAACGGACGCCGACCGAGGAGGTGGATGAACGAGCTGTCTTCAAGCTCTTGGGCGAGCATGTTCAGGCAGAGATGTCACTTGGCTATTTTGGAGCGTTGGAACCCAGGTCTGGAAGAGTTTCTTTGTTCTCAGCATGATGTTTATGTTTTGGAGTTGTTAAGCTGGGCTGGCCAACCGTCAGATAGGACTTGCCCGCCCATCACCAGTCGTTCCTTCAACTTGCTACTCTCATATACAAAGAACAGTCTAGATTTTGTTGATCGTGTTTTGGGTGTCTCCCCATGTCTCCCCAAATCGAAACAAATCGAAACTTCTGTTCAGGCATGGGTACCGATCAAACAAAACACTGGTGAGACTCATGTGCTTTTTCATGTTTCTTTTTCGTGACTCAATTAAGATCCGATCAGGCCAAGTTTGTCATTGACCTTGGATTACAACCTAATGACACCTAATGACTTCATACCATGACAATTCATCTCCACCACAAGAAAACACACACACACACACACATGATTCTTTAAGACATAAACCGTAAAGACATGTAAAAACCCACATCCATATTGTTCATCCCTGCGTGTTCCTCGCCACCGTCTGCCACCGAGGTTCACCGCAGCACCGGAGGAGCTCTCGGAGGCGCTGCTGGCGATCGCGG
The DNA here is from genome assembly GCA_963970005.1 of Durusdinium trenchii. Taxonomy (NCBI): domain Eukaryota; class Dinophyceae; order Suessiales; family Symbiodiniaceae; genus Durusdinium; species Durusdinium trenchii. The sequence continues at coordinate 634,664 of CAXAMN010024040.1, read as the reverse complement.
TCTTCTGCTGCCGCTTGGCGCGTCCGTCGTTTCGACGGTGCTGGTTGGGTTGCGTGGAGTGAAGATGAAGTGATGAGGAGGGGGAGGAGGGGCGAAGGTCGGCGAAGGTCAGAGCATCGATTTTCCTGAGAATCAAGAAGAACTTCAGTGAAGAGAACGGGTGAAGGAGTCCAAACCTGGCGAGGTCTGCAGGGTGGACCCTCCCTCCAGTCCGGAGGGTCCAATGATGGTTAAGGAGGACCTGCTCAAACAGGCGCTTGAAGCCCGATCGCCGGTTTCGCCCCCCCCAAAACAGCGCGCATGCGTCACGTTCAAGTACTTCCAGACGTCCTTGCTGGCCTGCACCTTCAGGTAGAGGTGTCATTCAAGATTGGGACATGAGATAAGAAGTACAAGGTTACATTGCCAAAGGGCCCAGTGAGGATCCAAACCTGGTCCAATTGGTTGAAAGCCATGCGGCGCGGCAAGAATTCAATCTTTTCCACACTTGTATTGTTACTGTAGGGTTCAGGGTTTAACTCTGGGTTTAGAGTTTTTACATGTTTTTACTGTCTATTTTTTCCACATTCCATGTTGTCGCCTCTGGGTTTTGTGCTTTAATGGGGAAGACTCTGGTGCAGATGGCCAACCGCACGCACACAGAGGTCGCCGTGGACACTCACTGCCAGACCCTGCACTCGAAGCGCGGGGGTCCTCACTACGAGACGTAGGTGTTTGAGGTGTATCCGCAGATTGTGAGCGAAAGGACCGTGGCGAGCTTGTGCCAGGCACTTTTGCCAATTCCCACCGAAAGGGAGTGAAGAAACGGTGGTGAATGAGGGATGAACATGGATGAACATGGATGAACACATGAACTATAAAAGCACACCCTAACCCTACTCTTGGATTTAGTCAGTGGGCTCCGCACGCGAACAACCTATAGGCGAAGTCTCCCAGAGTCCCAAAAACAGGTTGACCGCTCGGACCGTGGTCAAGCGGTCACGCCCGTCTGGACCAAGACTGGACGGTCACGCCCGAGGCCTTGGCACCCGGAGGTCTTTGCCTCGGCCGGGCGTGCGCTGAGCGCCCAGGCAGTGAAAAGCGCGGGAGGAGTCCAAGAAGTTGGAAGAGTTTGGAAGGGATTAAAGGGACCCGAAGACTCCATGTGCGCGGAAGACTTGGCGGATGGGGCCAGGGGTGGTGAACGGGGCGTATTCCATGGTATTTCAGTCCCATCGAGTTCTAATGCTTGAAGATGTTGAGCCATACTTGGATGGGGGTTCATTGCAAAGGTCGGCCCAGGTAGGCGTCAACATTGGACCTGGGATTTGCAGTCTTTCCAAGTCACATGAACTTGGAATTCCCAGTCCAAATGAAAAGCTATGTGATTTGGGATCAAAGTGACAGGATTAGGCTCAAGCCTTTAATTGCATTATAATTGCGTTAGAGTGGGTTTGCTTGCGTTCTCACGCCAGGGGATTTAGTTGCATGAGGTAAGACCAGTCCTTCCTGTTTTGCTGGCAATTCGCTCCAGACTCCAAACTGCTGCTGGACGACCAAATCGGTAGGCCTCTGAGCTGAGCGGGAAGGTCTTATTGAAGTCATTGAGGTGCTTCACTCGCGACGTGTGGCGTGTGGCGTGGGAGGTCGGTGGCGGGGGGAGGTCGGTGGGTAGCCGCTGGTCGTTGGTGGTCGTCCATGTGACAATCCATCGGTCGGGTTAAGTCCAATCAATCCAGCTTGTAGTGTTCTTGCCGACTGTGACGGGATATCAGTGTGTCATGGCAGTGTGTCACTGTATATACGCAGCATCGACACTTGCGGCGGCTGAGAAGGGGTCCGCATTCGCCAGAGAAATTTCGACAAATTTGTGTGGGCCGTCCCTATATCCTATATCTATTGGGTTGCAAGAGGGATATCATGATAGTTGTTGGATTTGTTTTCAATGCAGAAATTGAACTTGCACCTAAGCCCCGTGAAATGTATTGCAGCTTTGTTCAGATCCTCCCTCTCAAGTTTGCTTGAGTGGTTAGTTCCTGAAAGAAGAGCAGTGTATTTTTTTTCCAGGCCATGTCCAAAATGTAAACGTACTAGTCACTAGTCTTTAAAGAGTAATCATTCAGACTCATGTTGAAGACCCCGAGGGTTTTGACAAACAGTGAGGTGTACACATGATACATATAATATACTTATCACTTTACTTAATTTTCGGGTATAATATTTATACTATGACCATGTGTCGTGGAAGCGTACAAACATCATCCCAATCGCCTGTTGGCGTGCCCAATCGCCATTTGGGCTCAGCGTGCACCAAAACGAGCTGCCGAAAACTCGACGAGAAGAAGAACCGGAGTCACTCGCCATGGCGACCTGGATGAACAGGGGTAAAAGAGCTGCAAAAGGACAAAGTATTCAACGTATTCAATTCTCTTTAGGTCCAGTCTGACCCAGTAAAACCTGGTGTCTTTACTTCATTCGTGTTTTTTGTATGACCAACTCCTGTAGAATGAGGTCTTTCACTGCGCAAGGAATTGTTTGGTGTAGGGAACTGGTCAACCCATCACGCAAATCGAGCACGAACTGTCCTTTTTTTTTTCCCTTCGTGGGTGTTCTCCCAGATGTTGTTCTCTTTTTGCGTTGAATCTTTCATGTGGCCTGAACCAAGATGAACCAAATGCTTCCAGGGTTGATTTGATGTTTGCTTTGGTGCCTGAGATGTTGCTGTAGATGTCCGCCGTCACTTCCAGTGTGCAGGTCTCCTCACCCGGGGCACCAGGCTCTGATTGGCCGAGGCTCAGCCGATGATGCAGCCGCACTACTTCTTCATTCAGAACCCAGACGCTCGGATGTTGGAAGAAACCACACCCATGTCACAGCGGTTCAGTGGCCAGAAACCACCATGATTTCCCCCATGATCATCATGAATAGGTTGTCAGCAAAGAAAGGGGGCCTTGCAGCGGCTTCGTTGTCCTTTCTTCGCCCCGTCGTCGCCCCAGACGTCGCCGAGACTTGGTTGGTCGATGGGTCGATGCGACCGAGGATGGAAGCCGGACCCAGCACTACGGCATTCCACCCTCGGAGTATCAGCAGGTCGCGGATGTGCGGAGTTCGGCAGGATCCCGGGACCCAGCCATGCACCTCCCACAGTGGAGGCTTTGTAGACGGAAAAGAAAAAGACAGATTCATCAGGGCAGTCCATCATACACTCCATGGGACTGGAATAGGACTGCCGATCAATTGACCCCCCCCAAACACACCACCCCTGCCCTGATCGGCAGTCCTATGGCAGTCCCATGGGTCGCGTGTGGGTCTGTTTGAACATGTTTGATCGAACTGGTGGATGCCTTGGGGCTTCTGTTGCACGAAGCAGCACGGTCTGCTTCGCGTCGCTTCGTGAAGCGGTGAATGGCTACTTCTGCTGTCTACCAACAATTCCAGACCAGATCGTCCACTTTCCCAGAACCTTGACCTTGTGGATCCATACCTAGCCTGACCACCAATTGATTTCTTTAGGCTTTAAGAGGTCTCAAGACATAGACGAGTGTGAGCTTCGAAACCGATGCCCCGAGTACCCAGCAGTTCAGCATCTATCGAGGAATTGATGCTCACCTGTGAGATGTAAATTTGTTGGATGTTGTTTCGTGGTTCGAGAACAGACAATGACACGAAGAGAACACGAAGACACACCACTGCTTGGAGGTTGATCCCTGAAGGACTTCATCAATACAACTCTCCAAACAAAAAGAAACTAAACTAGATATCAACTATAACTTTCCCTGAACGACACAACACCACCCACCAACAAAACACCAAATTTGATTTACTTCTATGACAACTCAACCACCAGCGCTCTCACCGTGTGTGGAGGTCTCCAGCGCTCCCATGCAGATGCAGTCGCCTGTGCAGCCGTGGCTCGGTGTAGAAGACCTCGTGGGGAGCCGAGGTGTTGGCAAGCAGGTCATGTCTCTTGGATGAGCCGAGGATGGACATGTTCTTGATGGATTTGTGACATTAAGTTAGAGAGCGCCAGAAGGGCACGCCATGGGGCCTGCGTGTTGGACACCTGTATCTAGACTTAAGTTGTATGGAATTGCACTTAAATTTTAGATAATTACACAAAATACAATAGAAATCACACAAAATAAAGAACAGTTCTAAAAGAATCCTTGGGAAAACACCAAAAAACAATAAAACCAATAAATCCAATTCTCAGAGACTTTTGGCAGACCCCCCCTTCCCCAAGACTTCCCCAGATTCATTTTTGTTTTCCCATGGTGTTTAGATATTTTTGGTGGAACAACTTAGTTTTTTTGTGCATGTTTCTTTCTAGACAATCTGTGCTGCTCCTATCTCGTTTTCCTTTAGTCTCACCTAAAGTCATTTGTACTTTCTTCTTACAATTGAAAGCGTCTGAGCCCAACTCTCCCTTTGTCCTTGTCCAAATCTCTATGTACAAGTCTGTGTGCATTGACTTCTGGTTGGTATCAGTGCTGTTACATTTCCAAGCAGCTTGACATATGAAACTGTAGTGAACATGTGGAAGCTGTAGTTGTGATTTATTTCTAGTTCAATGTTCTGTTAATTAAATTCATATTCAAATCTGATTTAGTTCTAACTATTCTATTTCAACCCCAATGTAATTCTAATTTGTTTCTATTTTACGTCTGATTTGATTTTATTTTAGTTGAAATTTGATTATGTTTGATTCGTGTTTAATTCAATGTCTAATTCACTTCACACTCAATTCAAATTTAGTTATATGTCATTTTAACCTAATTCAAATTAAACTGTAATTCAAGCCTAATTTAATTCTAGTTCGATCCTAATAATTCTAACTCACTTCTATATAATATAACTTAAATTCAGTTCTAATTCAAGTCTAATTCTAAATTGATTATAATATAGTTCTAGTTTTAGTTCTATATTTGAATTCTAATTTGGTGCAAATTTACTTCTAATTCAATTTTGCTTAATTTCTAATGCAATCCTAATTCAAGTCCAATTGAATCCGATATGGAGGACAGGCTACAACCTAAAAGAGCTTAAGAAAACAACTGCTGCAAAAACCCTTTGTTTTACAGTGTTTTCTTGCCCTGGGAGTTCTGGGAGCTAGGTCAAAACACTGTTGTGGAGTAGATAGCTAGATTTTTTAAACGTATTCTCTAGGAATAATCAGTTCTATATTTAAAAATCACATATAAGAGCCTTTCTTTCAACAATTTTCCTCCAAAATTCTGGGAATTTATAGATTCTATAGTTGACGAGCCTTATATAGAGCTGTCATTTCAATAGTGTCCTCTAGATCTATGTGAATGATAACTTTTTCCAATTAAAACTATATATATATATATGCAAGCTTTATATGTCAAACGGTTTCCTCTAAATTTGTTGGATAGTTTCTCTATATCTAAAGAGTTTTTGTTTCTTTTTTTCAGAAGCTTTCCTCTAGATATTTGGGAATGCTGACTTCTATATTGAAAAGCTTTCTATAACAGCTTCATGTGTGTTTTCTTTATCTTGGAAAACATTTTTGCAGTATCATAAATGTATGGAAAACCCAAACACAGGCCCCATGGCGTGCCGCTCTCTATATGAACATTTCGCATGGGAGCTGCACACCTGCGACTTTTGTTTGTTCTTTCACCCCACAGCGAGAGGGAGAGAGAGAGAGTATGGGAGTGGCGGAGTGGTTTGGAGTGGGGATGGATGGGCCGAGCTTGGGTGGTTTGGCAGAGCTTGGTGGCCATGCGTAGAGCTCTGTATGGCTGCTGAGCTCTTCTGTGGGAACCATGGAGTGCAGATCGGTCAACAGAAGATCACGTTTGACAGGTCAACGGATCTCGATTTGGACTCTGACTTAGTTGGGAGCGAGCGGTTTTTCTTTGAGCCACGTAGACCGTGTCGACGGGTGCGAGTCTGCCGGACCGTTCGGTTCGCGAGGTATGGAGCCTCTCCCTATGGAGGTGTGGGACCTGAGTGGCGCATTTGAACATGCGGCGTGGGATGGATGATGCAGAACAGAGGTGACCACAACCAATGGATGATAGAAAGTCTCAGGACAATGCCCTCATGGTCAGATGCATATGTTTTCTTATCTTACAGTGGCTTCGTATGCGCTGCTAATGGTGTTGTTTCTGATTCTTGCGGGGCTTTTATGATCCTACTGTAAGTTAAACCTATATAGGTAAGATCTGATGTGATGTGTTCTTATTGGGCACAAGACACATGGCATAATCACAAATTGCAGATCTCGGATATCTCCTGCAGTTTTGAAAGCATGGAATTTCATGGAATCCAACCTTTAAAAACAAAAGACTTCCTGCCACCTCTTCCTGGCACCCCTTGCCATCCGGTCCATGCATCCCACGCACATCCGTGACATCACAGAATTCCCCCACCCTATGGATGGTTTGGACCGACCTTTCTGTCGACAAAGGAGTCGGTGGTGGCCTTTCTGCTCCAAGCGGCTTTCGGAAAGTGGCATGTTGAACCAAGTTTTGGTGTGTGTGTTCTAGGCAGTGGACTAGGCTGTGGACTTAGGAGGTTCAGGACTTTGACATCTTTCCAGAGTTCCACCCAATAACTCTTCCCAGTGTGTGTGTGTGTGTGTCCCACCCTGGACAAAGGGTCTTCCACCACCTTTTCTCCACAAGCAGGGGATGGAGACACCTGTATTGCTTCTCCATCAACGAAGCTGGCAATACATGGTGAGGATATCAGTTCCGGACGCGGAACTGACGTACCTGCTTTCAACACACCGACTCCAATGGTCCACCCTGCTGCTGTTTCGTTGGTTCCATGGTTGTTCTCATGATAGACCCCAAAACCTTTTCCCACCGCAGACTTGCAGCAGACTTGCCGCTTTGCCGCCGTGCGCTTTCCGCAGTCACGTAGGAAAACCTTTTGTTAAAACATCTACAATTGCGCTGACTTTCCACCTTACCGTTGAGCCATTCCTTTCCTCGGGAGATTGCATTAACTGAAAATCAAAGTTCGAAGTGTGTCCTGCTCAGCCGTCCCACTCGGGTGCTGAGTGTGATCCCCTTCACAGGGGCGCTGTTCTTGCATGTGAAAGCAAACACCCCAACGCACCACCGATCACTGGAACTTCACAGGAAGGCACCGACCCCCTCATTGAATCAACTGCCACACCGGCCGCCGGGCCAAAAAACGGTTTTTGACAAATCCCTCAGTTTCAGAACTTCTGAATTCAGATTTCAGCATTCAGTTTTCTTTTCATGGCTTCCAATCATGTGCGTGGTTATGTGTTCGTTATGTTGCTGCCGCGACTCTCTCATCGACAGCACTCAAGGAAGGGCATTGCAACTCTTCAGCTTAATTCGAGATGCATGAACACACACCTACCAACAAGCTAACGCTTAGCACCACCTTACAACATACTCACCACC
>CAXAMN010024040.1:579600-627266 GCA_963970005.1 Durusdinium trenchii | reverse complement strand
TTTCCTCGGGAGATTGCATTAACTGAAAATCAAAGTTCGAAGTGTGTGTTTTTGTGTTTTGTTTTGTGAACAAAACGTGTAGTCGAGTCGGGTAGCCGGACGAAGCAGGCTGTAGACACCCCTTGTTGAGGAAAATGCCTGGAAAATGGACCTGACAGGAAGACGATGTTCCCCATCGGATACCCACTGGTTGTTCGGTCTTGTTGCAGGTATTGAAACTGGAGTGAAACTGGGAGAGAAGCCCCCGCACCTGCCTCGGTCTTGAACACAAGGCCGAGGGACGAACACAGCACTTGTTCTCCTGCCAGGACGAAAAAGCGAAGTAGATGCCATTCTTACAAGAATCCCTCATGTATATGTCATGTAGATGTCCTATTCCTTCATGGATCAAAAGAAGACTCCCACAGATTTCTTCCTGTTTCGCAACTCCACAAGGGCCCACTGGACTGGATCCACTCCCAGCCTTTTCCCCGCCGCCAGTGCCGGGGACCTACGGCGGCTACGCAGGCGGTGGTCCTGTCGGTCCACGGCGCCCCCACACCACACCACTCACACCGGGATGCCTTGGAGGTCCCAGACGCCCCAAGAACCAACAAGAACCTCTTGCTCCATGTTTTGCGTTTTTGGTGTGTGTGAGGGTGAAGATTTGCCAGCATCTGTGGGTTTTATTGGATGCTTTTTCAGGTGCATAGAAATCTCCATTGTTGGTCAGGGCACATACATACAACCCATTGAGCTACGACATGAGAGGCTGGGCAGAACCATATATATATATATCGTATATATATATATATATGGCATACTTGCACATCTATGCATGCTCTTGCGTGAGCAACATTTGTAGTCTGTCCTTGTAACTTCATGATATTCTCTTGGGGCATGTCCAAGTGTTGATACATCAAAAGCAAAGCACGTTCTCTCCGTGTGTCACTTGGAAGTCTTAAACTCACCTTTGGGTCAAATACTTGCGGAATAAAACCAGTTCCTGATTCTGACCTTTATTATGAGCATTTTATGAACTTCTGAACAGTTTGACTGATCAAAAGGTAGCAGTGGTCCCTGCTCAAGAAGGGTCCAGGTGAAGGTCGACGCATCCAGGTGAAAATGAATCGGCTGGTTCGTCCGCACCCAGCAAGCGCACACCTTCTTTCTCGATGGTTTGGTTTGTCTTAGAATGTGGGTGCCGTCCAACTATCCTTCAAAAAGCTCCAGACCAACTACGCAACCTTTAAAGCCTATTCATTCCGACCATACATGTGAGTGCGATGCATTGCTTGGAACGTATGCCCCGAACGGCACGCGGCAAAATAGAACGGAGCATGAAAGTCCTCAAGGAAGCTCAGCAGGACTATGTCCGTGTGACCCCAGAAGCAAGCTCTGCACCACGCAAGAAGCACACACCCCATTGTGTTTCAGCGCACGAGGGTGTCAGCTCAGCACACGAGGTTGTCAGCACAGCCACTGCATATCTTATACTCAAGAGCCATTTTGCTGGACTTCTTTACTATCTGTGCTACTTTGATATCACAAAAGAACCTTTTAAAAACACCAAATACGCTGCGTGCAGCGGCCTTGCAGCTGGAAGGACACGTCTCCAGCAGACTGACCAACCTTCGCTTGACCAGTGACCCTAAGAATCCCCAAGCAGTTGTTACCATGCGTTGGAAGTGAGGGACGCCTGCCATCAAGAAACACACACACACACACCACATCTTCAAAGGGTTCGAAAACACCAAGCGCCAAGCCACGCCGAAATGGTCCATCCGTCTGTGCCGAAATGGTTTCAACTCCCGCTCCGGAGGTCCATCCCCAATGGATGTCAGTACCAGCACCCGACTCTATAGGTCTCCGAAATGGAAGCTGCAGACCTGAAAGTCGCAGGTGGTGACCTGTAGAGTCGGGTGCTGGTATACCAGGACCCCAAGGGGTGTCTATGATAGCCCCTTAGCAGTTAACGGGTGTCCATTAACAACCGCTTGGGGGTGCTGGTATATGGTATATGTATTTGCCTTCACAAGCTGGGGTGGCTTTTAGCTGCAGCCGGTTCCGAGCTCCTCTAAGCTTGATATGTAGGTGGTAACATATGCCACCCCCATGGGTTGTTGGATGTTTTTTCGCCTTCCGACCCAGGCGGTCTTCCACAGGCGCAGTCCATGGTGCAAACGCCCATGATGCCGGGCACGGAGCACGGGGTCCTCAGAATGCGCTGGGTTTTCGCATGTTTTCAAGAAGGTGCAGTCAGGGAGGTGCGTCCAAGCATGGTGACGTGTGGTTGGTAAAGAGCCAGTCTCTGTCAGTGCCTCGGCCGAGTCACGCGCATCGAATTCGGACATGGCCGTGGTTTTGGAATTGGTACATAGAATTTGTCCAACAAGAGGGGTGTCCAGAACCTGGAATTTGACACCAGAACCTGTTTTGTTGGACAAATTAATATGAATTTGGAATTGGACTTGGTAATTTCAGGTTCTGGACATCCAATCTGATTCTCAGCACTGTCCAGATGATCGAAGACCGGCTCGGTCCATCTCAGCACTCCACGCCATCTGCGTGGTGTTGCAGAAAGCCCGCCGGTTTGCACACCGTGGCACCTCCTGCCACAGACCCAAAGGATTCGTTACACTGTTTACGTCTTGTGGGATGAGCCACCATGGACTGTGGCCGAAGGGGAGCCACTCGTTTTACACCCCGTTTTACCAAAGAATCCATAGGACTGAATCCATCAGCCCAGCGATCCCTGAACTCAATTCAACGTAAATGTTTCAGATAATGTGTATTTTCACTCCATGTAATATGTACATTCTGTACCTTGCACATAGTAGGATGTCATGTCACCTTTACTTTGCAGCTCGCGGCCCAAAACAGGAGTTGCAGCTTAACGGCTGTTTCTATAGGTTATCAGCCGTAGTGCTCTAACCACAGCCATGGACGCTCTTGCTATTCCTGGGAACGGTACATCATCGGTAGCAGTCCCAGCCGGTCTCACGACTGAGCCCACGGTGGATCTAGATGACCCCATGGGTTCAGCTCCTGTCACAGCTTACTTTCAGTTTGTGCAGCAAAACATCCAACAAGTGTACAACGGAAATGAAGATGCTATCATTGCTGAGGCAGAGAGAAGGCACAAAGAGATAATGGGACAATGGTTGGAAATGGTAAAAACCAAGTTTCGTCAAGCAATCGATGAAGTAGCGAGCAAGCATCATGAGGAACTCAGTTCGATAAGGCAGCAAGCTCAATCTAGCTACAACCAAGTGCAAGGGGAACTTAGCGCTGCAAAAGCGCGGATCCTAAAGCTAGAGAGTGAAAGGTCCATTGAGGCTGAAGCCAGAAAAGCAGAACTGGACTCCTTGCGCATCCAGCTCATGCACGATTGTCAGCAAACTGTCACTGCCATCACCAGCGGTGCCGAGCAAGGTGTGGCAACGCTTCGTGCAGAGTTCGATGAGCGGGAAACTCAGCTTCGACGTGAGCTACGCGACGCAGAAAATGAAAACTATAGCCTGCAGCAAATGCCCGATGACCTTAAAGCCAAAATGCATGCTGGACCCGAGCTAGAGTACCATCCAACAAGTGTCATGAATACACCAGTGTCTACCCCTAGGCATGATGACACTAAGAGGAAAAATCCTCTGGAGACCATTGCAGCAGAGGCTACTGCACGTTTGAGTGGACTGTTCGCACCCAAAGCGCCGACGGCCACCATCATCGGTGATGCCCCACCAGGGGCAGCTGCTCCTATCAAGCCCGTGCTTCCAGTTTACGGAGGCACAGCAGCGGATGGGGGCAAAACACCGACAAATATGTTCCATAGCCCTGCACCTTCAATTCGCGAACCCCATAAGCCAGCGTCATCAGGAGCCATCACCTCTGAGCAGGTGATCGAATTGGTCAAGTCACTCACTCAAAGAGAGTCAGATGAGAAGCCAAAGGTAAAGGAGGCAGATCACATCAAGTTGAATGACATGCCAACCCCTGAAACCTATCGGCAGTGGAAACATCATGTGAGGGACGAAATCAAGTCATGTTCTGACAAACCAGATGCCGCCTGGGACTGGTTAATGGAGGTTTACAACACTGTTGATGAGAGAAAAGTTCTGGAAGAGCGGTTGTCTAACCCTGGGAAGTTCACAACGTTGGATACCAAGTTGGCAGCTGCGCTGACCAGAAGTGCAAAGGGTGATCTAGCAAACCGAATCATCAATTATAAAGAAGAGAAGGCAAAGCTAGGCATCCAGGTTCGAGGTAGGATGATTCTTCTCATGTTCGATGACTATTTCAAGACCTCGGAAGAAGCGGGTAGTCTCTATAGGGTTGAAGATCTCCTCAATGTGGTAAAGGTAGGCGATACGGTAGCGGACTTGAAGCGTTTCATCAACCGCTGGGACGCTACCATCGCTGGTATGCCCGAACCACCGCATGAAAACGTGCTCCGAGACATCCTTTTAAGGCAGATCCGCACTAGCACAATCCTGAGGTACGACATTGATCTCTTCGATCGTGCAAAAGAAGGTGACCACCATCGGTCCTACAAGTTTCTACTGCAAAGCATCAAGGATCTGATCGATCGGGAACGCCTTCGTGAGAATCGATCACGTATCGCGGAGCGAAATCGGCTAAAGCCAGGTGATCGACACGAGAAGAACGCAGCCCCTACTGTTGATCCTCGGCGAAAGCGTTCGCCATCGCGCGGACGATCCGCTTCTCGGGAGAAGGGTATTTGTTGGGCCTTTTTGGAGGGAAAGTGTGCAAAAGGGAAAGATTGCAAGTTCAAGCATGAAAAGCCCAAGCGTGATCCTTCCAAGAAGCGCCAACCATCCCGGGAGCGGAATGAGTCGAGGGACAAAAGCACAGACAAGGAGAAGAAGCGGATGACTAAGGAAGAGATGGCGAAGACCCCATGCAGGTACGATCAACAAGGTACATGCAGAAGAGGAGACAAGTGCTTTTTCAAACATGGAGAAAAGGCAGCGCCGGCTCCGAAAACGAAGCCAAGGAAGGACTCCCCAAAGCCAAAGGCAAAAGGAGATACCAAGAAGGCTGCCATTTGCCTGAGCAATCGGTTTGCATGTCTCGCGACTGGTGTGCCCGGACGGTCATGTCTCAAGAAGTCCTGTCTTCCTCCAGCGAGAAAGAGGTCTAAGTCGTCTGTCCGAAGAACTACATTCGTTATGAAACCTGAAATTCGCACCATCCCTGCTCGCGGGGAACATTGCAAGATGGTCAAGCGTGAGCGCAAGTACAGTGTGCATTTTGCCACGAGCGATCGCGTGCCCAAGAGCGACCCAAAGGCAGCCCACATGGCCAAAGTAAAAGCTAGGCAGTTGGCTGAAGTTGTTCGAAGCTTTGATAGCGCAACAGTGCCCTCATGTCGTTTCCTGTGCATCGAACCGTCGCTTACTTGTCGTGAGTGTCGAAGCTTGATCAAGTTGAAAACATGTCCTACTACCATCCCGACAATAGTTGCTGGTCCAGCACCAAGGGAAGGCAGGTTCTCATGGCTCGTCGATTCCGGGAGTGAGCAAGACCTCCTCAGCAGAAAAGTTATGGATGCTGCTGGTGCGGAGAACCCAAGACGGGCTCCTCACACCATCAGTCTGATTACTGCAAACGGGTCGACCGAAGCCAGCGAGGTAGCTGATGTCAAGATGAAGCAGCTGCTGGAGCCTTGCACGCCGTATTTGCTGGATGAATGCCCGGCTGTGCTCTCAGTTGGCATCAAATGCCTTGACCAAGGGTATAGTTTCGTGTGGCCAGCAAACGGTACTCCGATCCTTGTGCGACCAGATGAGAAAATCGTTCAACTTCGTGTTGATGGTCATGTCCCAGTCCTCGACTCCGAGTGCAAAGTCTTTGGAAAGGGCAAGTTCAAGAAGGATAAGCCTCTGAAGAAGCTGTTTGCTATGCCGGGAGCAATCTCGAGCCCATCGGATAAGAAAGAGGATGAGGGCATTGACGAGGAAGTGCCAGACGACGAAGAGAGCCGTTTGGTGCGATCAAGAAAAGTTGGAGACTTGATGCGTGAAGCGCAGTCCGCAAAACACCAGTATCACCACTTCCCCAAGAACCCATTCTGCAAAGTGTGTCAGCGAGCGAGGATGCTTGCACCACAGGCACGAAAGAAAGGGGGTGAAAGCCGCATTCAGACTAAGGCTTTCGGCGATCATCTGATCGCCGACCACGTCGTCGTGCGCGCGAACATCGAAGAAGGGAGTCGTGGTGAACGGGTAGCTTTGGTTGTGAAAGACCTGCATACAAAGTTCCGGAGTATTTACCCATCCCAGTCAAAGAGTTCGGATGAGGTAGTGATTGCTCTTCAGGATTTTGTTGCCCCGGATGATGCAGTCGAGGTCATTTACACCGACAATTCCCGTGAGCTGATAGCTGGCATCAAGGAGTTAGGGTATCGCCACCAAACCTCCGTTGAGTACGTGGACTCCTCCAAGAGCTTCATTGAAAGGGAAGTTAGGAACATGCTTGAGGGAGCACGCACCAATCTTGTTCAGTCCGGAATGCCCCTCCAGTACTGGCCACTCGCCATTCAACATTTTGCAATGGCAACGAACACGAGTGATCAGCTGGACTCATCTCCAAGCCCATGGGAACTGCGTTTTGGAGAGATGTTCGAAGGAATGGCCATTCCGTTTGGTGCAAAAGTCCTATTCTGGAACAACCCCAATCGAGCCGACAATACAGCAGGAAAGCTGTCGCCCACTTCGGTGGAAGGTGTGTTTCTTGGTTATCATGTACAGCCAGGACACAAGTGGCGTGGGGAGTACCTAGTTGCTAAGTTGGAAGCACTAGACTACCATGTTGAACACAACAGTTTGACGATCCAGAGGACAAAGAAAATTGAGCTCCTTCCAGGCGGTTTTAGTTTTCCGTTGCGTGTCAAACAAGATCGTAAGGAAGCTATCCCTGATGACCCAAAGCTCAACCTTATCGAGTCTCCCAATCCGATTCCACTTGCGGATGCTGACCTTGCAGAGTACACTCCATCCGAAGCCCCAGAAGGTGTACTTGAACAGGGGGGTGTGGAACCCGAAATTGAAGACACGGCGGCTGACAAAGCCGAGGACTACAAGCCCGACACTACGCCGGCCGGGGTCCCTATTCCTGAAGGTTACCATTGGGATGGTCTTCGAGTGGTGAAGACGTACAAAGGCAGCAAACGCCCCAAGGACATTCCATCGGATTATTGGAAAACGCTCGGCCCAAAAGATCGAGCAAAATTGCTGAAAGAAATGGACGAAGCAAAGTCATCCTCCAGCAAAGGTTCAAAGACCACAAGTCCAGCGACTTCTTCTCAGCTCGGTTCATGCCGAAGCCCTTGTGTTACGGACACAAGTACCAGCTGGGAAGCCGTGCCCACACCGCAGATGAGGTTTGGAGCACCTGCAATGCCGCGGAAAGTGCTTGATCAACCTGAGCCGCATCGTCTTCCGATTCGGGAGCTTATCGCACAGCGCATCAAGCAAATCGAATTCCAAGTCGCTTTCGAGCTCTTCTGTGCAGTTGCCAGGCTCGTCCCTCGCGATGAGGTTTCTCGAACTCCGAAGGCCAAAGCAGCGTTGGACGCTGAGTGGGAGCGACTAAGAGCCAAGGGAACATGGGATGAAGCCCGTGTTCAGGAGTGCCGAAAGGTCGTCAGTGAGGCCCACCGTAAGGGAGAGACTGTCCATCTCGGCCGCATTTTTGAAGCGTGCTACGAGAAGGGCAGTGAGCTTGAAGCGTGGAACCCTTTGAGAAAATTCAAAGGCCGGACGGTTTTCGAAGGCAACAATGTCAGAGATCAAAACTCTGACCATGCTTTGTTTGGCGAGTTGGGCTCAAGCCCAGCGTCAATGGAAGCCGCCAAGGTTCTTGATGCCTATGGTAGTCAGCCAGGGTTTGGCAAACAGCAGGCAGACGCTGTTCAAGCTTATGTCCAGGCCCTCTTCACTGGGGTGCCCACATGGATATCTCTTCCGCGAAATCGGTGGCCGAAGACCTGGGAGGGCAAATATCAAAATCCCGTGGTACCCCTGGTGTTGGCTTTATACGGACATCCCGACAGTGGCGGAATTTGGGAAAAGCACCTCAACAGTCGACTTCACTCCAAAGGTTGGGAACAGATCCTGCCCGATGTTTGGCAGAGTATGTTCTACCACCAAGAACTTCGACTTCTTTTGGTTGTATACGTGGATGATTTCAAATTGGCCGGGCCAAAGGAGCACCTTTCCAAGGGATGGGAGCTTATCAAATCAGCCGTCGACATTGGCGAGCCCGAAGCCTACGATCGGTACTTTGGTTGCCATCACAAAGAGTTTTCCCACGTACGTCTCCCCAAATCTGCACATCCTTTTGCTCATGTTTTCGATCCCAAACTTGCAACAGCATGCCAACAGCATCGAACACGAGACTATTGGTACCATGACCCTGAAACTCGCACTTGGACTCGGTTTCATTTGCAGCCTCGCAAGAAGCTCTACGACCCTGCGAATGAGGGGGGGGAGTTCAGTAGGCAAATTTCGGGTCAAAGGATTACACGTTTTGATCATGACGTCACTTTTCATGGTTGTCCATCGATTCAAGCTGTTAGCGGCGATGAAGGTACAACATTGGTAATGGACTCATGGTCAGACAACCCCAAATTGCAAACGGAAGGCTTTTGGACGGGTTCGACCATTTTTACTTATGGTGAAGAGGTTGACCTCAGCGCGTTCGCAGCGGCTTCAAAGAACAGGCCGGGACCCCATCGAAACAAACGTGAGGCAAAGAATGAAGCCAAGCAGAAGAGGTTCAAGCCAATTGAGGATGTAGTGAAATCCACGGCTGGCGTCATGGCCAAGCCCGTTAGCATCGTTCGCTATGACATGTCAAGTTTTCTTGAATCGTGTGTGGAAGCGTACTGCGAGCTAGCGAAAGTGGATGTCTCCTCATTGAAGCCAGCCCCGACACCGTTCACGGATGCAGGTATTGCCAGGCCGACGTTGAGTGAGTCCGAACCGAACGGTCGACTTCAACCTATTGCCAGCAAGGTTCTTATGAAAATCCTTTTTGCGGCTAGGATGGCCAGGTTCGACCTACTCCGTGCAACCCAGAGTTTGGCCTCCCGGGTCACGAAATGGTCGGCGGAATGCGACGTCGCGCTCCACAGGTTGGTGGCATACATCCACCATACCAAAGACAGATTCTTGGACGCCTTCATAGGCGATCCCTTGTCCGAATGCCAGATTTGGCTGTTCGCTGATGCGGACTGGGCAGGGGATGAAGAGGCCAAGAGTACCTCCGGGTGCACTACTGTCATTGTGGGTCCAAACACGTATTTCCCAATCAACTCATTTTCAAAGAAACAAACAGTGATTTCCACAAGCTCCACCGAAGCTGAAGTGGTTGCTGCCAATCAAGCTCTTAGAGCAGAGGGTCTTCCTGTGTTAGCACTATTCGAGAAACTCGCCTATGGCAAAGTAGCTACGAAACTTGCCCCAAAGGGAAAGTATGCTGACGAAGAAGTGTTCACTCGCATTGACCCCGAAATCAACGAGATTCGGAACGGCAATGTCGATTCTGGACTGGATGTCTCAAACATTCAGGGTTTGAAGGTCCATTTTCCAGACTTTTGCCAAGTCAAGTTCATGGAGGACAATCAGGCGACCATCACAATCTTGAAGTCTGGGAACTCGTCATCCATGAAGCACGTGAACAGAACGCAAAATGTGAGTTTCAAATGGCTAAAGCAACAGTTCGAACGAGAGCAGTTCGATTTGGTAAATGTAGGAACCCTCTACCAAACAGCAGACATCCTCACAAAGGCGTTCACTAACGCTGCCAAGTGGGAACACGCCCTTAGGCTGATCGGCATTGGGCAAAAGCTCGCTGACAGCCCGGTGCAGGCCGGAGCCCCAACGAGAACGGTGGTTTCCAAAGTCTTGCAGCAGGGGGGTGTTGCACATGCGAACACACATGATAGGTTGCTTATTGAGTTTTGTTGTTCTGCTGATTCTAAGCTCGGGCAAATGCGCAGCGAATCAAAAGGATGTAAAGTCCTCCGCGTCACAATCAACGAAGATGCAACCACAAGCAAGTGTATGAGGTGGCTTGACAAAGAAATCAACACCTTCAAACAACAGCACCCAAAAGCAAAGGTTCTGCTGTACGGCAGTTTGCCCTGCACAGGCGGGAGCCCATGGGGAAACGTCAACAAGCAAACTGAGGAAGGATTGGAACGCATCAAGGAGCAACAAAAGGAGTTCACCAAACTCTTCAAGAGCTTCGCCAAGCTCGTGCGTGACCACCTTGACTCAAGAACGTTTGTTGCCTTTGAGCTTTCCCGTCGCTGTCGCTATTGGCATTGGCCATCGGTGTTGGCTTTCATCAAACGCCACAACTTGCAAGGATACAACTTCGATGGATGCATGTTTGGTATGCGCGATAATCACGGTAATCTTATGCGTAAGAGTTGGCACATATGCACAAACCTTCATGAGCTTGCATGTCTTGAGCAATACATGTGCACACATGATCATACTCATGGGCAAAGTAGAGGCAAGTCATTGAAGAGTGCCGAAGGTTACACGTTCGAGTACACTGATCTGGTTCACCGCTGCTTCAAGCATAGCAGCTCAAGTCATTCTGCCGCCGTCGCGCAGCGCGCCCTGCCAGCGATCATTGTTGATCACACCATGTCGGCTGACCAAGACACGCGCAGGGAGACCTTGGACATCTTCGAGTCGCACTTTCGGCAGATTGTGGCCTCCGGCTACTACCTCGAAGACGGATATTCTGAGGATGTGGACGCGGTGCTGAATGGCGTCCTTGGCCAGCACACAGCACATTCTGTGCTGGCGGGCCTGGTCGAGAAGAACCGATGGCTAGAGCCGGAGTTGGGCCCGTTGATTCGGACCTCACGGTATGATCTAGCCGCCTTCACAGGTGTGCCCACGAGCCAAGACTACCAAACGGTACACATCTTGATCTCTGATTCCACCTTGTGCTTGGTTAGCGGTTCGAAACGCAAACCCCAGAGGTTCGATCTGGCCGATCACTTCCAGGCCTATCGTCCGACTTACTGCAAGCATTTTCATCACGAATGCCTCTGGGGTGCAGAGTTGCCATTGTTGCTGAAACGAGCCCGTCTTGCCGTGAGGAGCCTAAAGCGCCAGTTCCCAGGCTGCATGCTGCTGGTTGGCGTGGTATGGGCTGGCAACGAGCTCATTGCCAAGAAAGGAATTGAAGCTCAGACTTCATGGCCCTTCGATCATCCTGACGGCGATCACTACATGGAGCTACAGGACAAGGTGCAAGAAGAGCTGGTCGGGTTTGCCGCCGATATGTTTCGATACGGTGTGCACTCGGCCGCTCTCATCAGCGCGCCCGATCCTGAGACCTACAGCTTCACGCGGCAGGGACCCTACAGCGACTGGTTCAACCGGCTGAGTCAGTGGTTCCAGGATGAGGTGTATGGTTCTCAGATCGGCAAGTGTCGCTTCCGCCTAGTCAACATCAACGTCCTCAACATCCGCATGGACTTGCGTGACCAATGGCATTGCGAAAAATCGGACGAGAATGCAAATCATATGTTCTCATTTTGTCAGAGTGTATTCCACCTGCTTATGAGACTCTACGTTCTCGGAGATATCGCATTGGAAGTAGCTGCCACCAGTCCGATGAACCGTCCGCTCGGTGGACTTGAGCTTCGTGATGATCGCCTCCCTCCACATCAGCGATACGAAGAGCTACTCCGAAACCTTGCCGATGTCCGCCACAAAAGGGCAATCGCCGCAGCCGAGCTCACCGCTCGCGCCCTTACCAAGAAGGACGTCGCTGCGGAGCAGCCAAACCGTGCTGCGCCGATTACCGAGGCAGACATGGCCGTCATCGATGATGAGCCCGAAGGGGAGGAAGATGATCCAGACCTTTCGGAGATTTTCGTCGCAAATGACGCCACGGCAGAAAAGATCCTCCAGCAACGCCTTGATGTCATGGAGGAAGAGCAGGAGAAGATTGCTGCAGAGCTGGACATCAACCGAGAAACCTATGAGGGTCGGCTCCAGACGCTTGAGGAACTCAGCCATCGCGTCGAAACTGGTGAAAACCCAGCGGCATGGCTCGACATCGATGCCATCGATGATGAGGATGTATCGCCATATGAGGAGGTCGTGCCAGAAGAACATGAAGAAGAAAGCGCACCTCATGGCGAGGAAGGCTCGGCCGCCATCATTGGCGAGCCCGAGCCCGAGGCACCCTCATCGCCGCCGGCAGCTGATGCTGACGAAGGCCACGTTGTGTGCCCTCAGTATCTTGCAGACCAATACCACGAGTACACGTACAAGATGGCTGAGGTCGATGGCGCCTTCCAGCAAGTGGTCCAGCTTGGCGACAAGCAATTGCCGCTCCACTTTGCGAGCGGATGGGAGCTCAATGGCGGGCACCTTTTCTTCGCGAAACCCCTCAAGGATTGGCTCACCCAGTTATCCAAAGTTGTTCGACAACATGACCAATATCTGGGCCTTGAGGTTGACGAAGATGGCTACGCAGACTTGGACGAAGTAGCCAGGTGTTTCGGCCTGAATCACCGCAGTGCCCCGCCGCTCACCGTCAAAGACTTGATCGCCATAGCAGCAAAAGACAAGAAAAACCGATTCGAGTTTTTGGGCATTCGAGAAGGGCACAAACTCGAGGAGAAGGGCGTGGCACTATGGCCTCTGAAGATGCGTGCCGCTGCTGGCCAAAGCAAGCACGCGATCAAGAGCGCACAGGACAACTACAGATCGGCAGCCCTGATGTACTGCAGTCCTGCGCTCAGGCAACGAAAAAGCTCCCTTCATTGGGAAGCCCATCGCCAAAGCGGATGAGATCCCTGTCTTGGCCTACCACCGCACGAGGCCAGCGTGCTGGAAGCGGATCGTCAAGGAGGGCCTCATCCCAGGCGGGGGCGAGTTTGTTGGCAGCGATCGAGCCCATGTCTACCTGGCTGCAAGTCGCATTACGGAGACCGACTATCAAAGCGGTCTCCGCGGCAAGCACCCTATTCAGCTTACCGTTGCACTTCGGGAAGCAGTCGATGGCGGTCTCATCTTTTTCCAGAACCGCTCCGGTGGGATCATGACGGTTGACACGGTACCTCCAGAATACATTGTCTCCGTCGAAAACACCGAAAGCCAGTCCACACTCTGGACCAGGGTAAGCGCCGTTGGCCTACCCGAGGCTGCTCCAGCGGATGGAGGTGAGAGCCGGGCCGCCATCACTGGCGAGCCCCGGCCAACCGCAAAAGCAATGCCTGTTTCCCTGACTGCAACCAGCAAATCGGCACCTGCAAGCAAGGCTGCACCTTCTACTCCACCTACTTCCATCGTGAATGTGGCAGAGCAAGATCAACCTGAAGCATCTTACAGCGGGTACGCTCCGCCTGAGCCTGCGGGGCCTCCACCTGGCTTTGATGTGCCGATCACCGCCCCGACACTTCGAAAGGGACGCAAGCTGACGGTGATCCAGGTCGAATGCAGCCAGTGCAAGGGTCTAGTCCTCAGGGGCATGACCCACTGTGACATTTGCTCAGCCGAACTTGCCACCAACACCGAGCTGCCGGAGGAAGCCGTCACCAGACTTTCAGTTCTCCGAAAGCAGCAGCTTGCGAGGGCAGGCCTCGCTCGCACTGAGTGCCCAGTCAGCGACTACATCAAGGCTGGCCTCAACCTGCGTGTGGTGTCTGCAAGCGGCCGTGGAAACATGAGCCCAGAAGCGATCATGATCCAAGACGCTCGCAGCCGGATGAAGCGTGCAGACAAGTGTGGCTTCCAGAGCATCGAGGATCGCTTCGAGCATGACGTCCAGTTCATGGAACGAATGCTACAAATGGGCTATGACCATCGGGCAGCGCAGCGGCAGGATTGGCTTTGCCATGCTCACTTGGCGAACCCGCCGCGCAACAAAGCGCAAGTCAGCCTGGGCCTTGGATATGACGAAGATCATTCTCTGGCACGGCTGGCCTACATCGACGTAGCGCCCGATCGCTATCCACAGGCCATGGACTACATTCCTGAGCAATGGTGCGTGATCTATCGCACAAACATCCTCTCCTTGCGTGAGTACATCGAGTACATCAACTCACCTGACTCCCATCGTGGCCTTTTGGCTTGGGACGGCGTGCATCAGATGAGCCAGTATTGCGCAATGGAGGAGCTTCGCCAGCTATGCCATGACAACCTCTCCGCTGCCAGGCGCGATGTGGTCAACAAGCAGACTCAAGAGCAGCGCCAGCAGCAGAGCAAGGGCAAGCGCAAGTCCTCTACCGGAGGTGATGGAACTCCAGCTTCAAAGGCAAAGGGAGGTCCGCCACCCTCACCGGTGAGCCCACGTGCATCCGGATCAGTATCGTCCTCGTGGGGATGGAGCTCATGGAACTGGAGCGAGTGGGGCGAGCAGCGGCAGTGGGACCGCCGTTCGTGGAACTGGAGCTCGAGTCGGAGCCAGTGGCATTGGCGTTAGTTGAGCCAAGTCTCAACCTTTTTGCCTGAGCGAGCATAATTCATTGCATGACATCCATTGTCAATATGTATGCGGTTTTCCTCCCAAGTCCAAACTTTCAATTTCTTTTGGCGGCGGGGAGTGAATAATTAAAATGCACGTACAGGGCCACGAAGGCAGTGGATTGCTAGCATCCACAACTGCCATGCAGCTTTGAGCCGACATCACTGTCGTGCCCTGCACAAGCCCTCGTGCACTTTCCGCGTCCAGCTTCGGGAGCAAAGCTACCTTAGCTGAGGGGGGTGTATTTTCACTCCATGTAATATGTACATTTTGTACCTTGCACATAGTAGGATGTCATGTCACCTTTACTTTGCAGCTCGCGGCCCAAAACAGGAGTTGCAGCTTAACGGCTGTTTCTATATAATGATATAATTAATATCCCAAACGCTCCATGAGACTGCCATATATGCCTACAGGAGGTCAATGTAGGCATATATTCCGTACATGGAGTCTATGGGTATGGGAGACCTCCCAGTTCGGGCCCCTGGAAGACGGGACAATAGACCAACTCCCATTGGTTGGGATGGCACAACTTGTGGACTGCTGGAGCAAACGCCGCCCAAAACTTGTCCCCATTGGCTCAGCAGATCTCCCAGCTTACTCTATAGTGAGGTTTTGACTCGGTCGGAAATTAGGTATTAGTAATATGCTTTTGCGATCTGCGCGGAGCTCTTGGTCCGTCGCACAAGAAAGAGAGCGGCAAGGGGACCTGTGCCCAGCCCGCAACGAACGGAGTGGGATCGCCGAACGGAGTCCAGTCGTACCTTCTGAGGTTCGGTGTTTGAGATGGGTACGATGTGGGTTCAAATACCGAGGAGGCACGACTGGAGCTCTAGGGATTAGACCTGTTCATGGAGGCCCTGCTCATAAACATCAGGATCCAATTATTAATGTAATGCCTTTCTATATCAGGGCCGTTCTGGCTCACTTTTGTGGGGCGACTGGTCGGCGACTGGTCGTCAAGCCGGATGAACCCATGAGTCAAGGCGTGCAAATGACAGCCGATTAAATCTGAGAGAGGATATCCTCAATACTGAACAGAGTCCTAGCTAAACGCAAACTTTTGATTTTGAGCTGTCGGATGCAACATGATTGTATTTTTCTTTGCATTCCTCGCAGTTTTCGCGGGAATATCCAGCCGACGAACCTGAGAGCGAACCATGGAGACTGAAGAAGCATGGCGGGTGGTGCCTGGTGCAGAGCAGCTGGCGTTGCACGTGCGCCTTGGATGAAGCACACACCTGTGGATGTGAAGAATGACCTCAGGTGGAGCCTGGAGAGGTAGTTATGGTAGGCACCGTTAGGCTGATGATAGGGGTATATCAACCAATGGTGGAATGGATATCAACCCGGGTGGTGTTCCTTCGCTTGGCACGTGCGAACAAACAGTGATGGCATGAACCTTTGGAAGACTATTTTCCTCTACAACTCAGTGGTTTTCAGGTTCCATGTTAATGTTCCAGACTGTAGGGGTGACGAGTGACAATGGAGCTTTTAGTAATATCTCTCATAGGATCTCATAGGTGTTCGAACGTTTGATTCAGAAGTTCCCACTTTTTCCCATATATATATGATTGATAATATATGCATGGTGGGCGTCATGATATTGGTTTTGTATTGTATGGGGATGATATCACCAGAAAGTTTTATCTACACTATTCTTTAGCCTTCTATAGATGCTTCTGTCCCAAACGAGGTGAAACCCCGAGCAAAGGATTGGCCATTTCCTTGCGTTCCCTTTTCTCTTTGGCGCCTTCTATCGACCTGTGGATGGGCAATCAAAATCCAACACCTGGGTGGGCACGCGGAGCACCAGGCATGTGGTTGATGCTTTGCTCCTCCAGGCCTTGACGGAACATATCGTCATGAATGTTCGACGGATAATGCAAAGTTGTTAAGGGGCCACCCCGCCTAAAAAAGTCAGGACATTGGCACCCCTCCAAATGGGTATCGTCGTCGTTCCTCGGATTTTCAGAAGATCCCAGAACGTGGGTTGACCTGTTTGGCAGTCTCTTTGGTTCATGACCGGGAAAACACCCCCGGTCCCCCGGTTTCGGATCGTCCAAGCTCCCGGCACCGCCCCGACCGCCCACGGACCACTTCAGGTGCACCTTCTTGGCCACCACGGGGCTCGTGGCGATCACCACTTGGGCAATTTGCAGCCGGATGACTTCCACGAGCTCAGGACGAAGAGTCGATGTGATCTGCGCGCGATGCGCATCGCGCGGTGTGATCTGCGCGCGCGAGTGTTTTCTCTAAGGAGACGGCATGGGACGGCAGTGTTTTCTTCGATGTATGACGGAAGTTCTGGCGCGTGCGGGTGTGGATGGGATTCTGCGAAGGTGTTTCATGGATGTGGGTCAAAGCTGGATCTCAAGATCTCGGAGGTTTCAACCCCAAGGTCTCATGGACTCATGGTTTTGATATGTTTTGACCCATGTTGCAACTTTCACTGACCAGAACAAGGTGGTCGAGTCTCAGTCGAGGCAGAATCTGACCAACCTTCTTGTGAAGGACCAGGACGACGAACCCTTCACCACGGGTACACAGTGTTTACTCATGAGTACCGGGAGCTGGTAAAGCCATGCGACCTGCAATGACCTGTATCCTACCCACAACTCACTTTGTGTGCAGTACTGGCTCCAGTCGTACCGTATCGTTTCGATTCGGTGGGACTGGTGGTGCCAGGGTCCATACCGAAACTCGGATGTCCTGGAGTGGCGACGCAGGAGGTGCCGCTGACGACTACTTTGCGGGCGGCAGGTCCTTGCGATGGCCGCTGACGGCGGAAATCGGTTTTTTTTTAGGCCGTGGGGAAACGACGTGCGAAGTCCTTGTCGGGGCTATGAACCAACGTGTGGTCTCAAAGTTGGGGCTTTGGAACTACGAGCCCAAGGATCATTCAGGACCTCTGTACAAAATAGGAAACGCGCCTTCCATTCAATGGGGCAAAACCATGCAAAGTTGGGGCTTTGGAACTACGAGTCGACCGGTCGACCGCCGAGACGGACGTGACGGTTGCGGACGATGTCCCTAGAGCCAACGGTCTTGATTCTCCGCCTGCGGCATAGCATACTCCCCACTGAAGCTGAACTGGTGGGAAGAGGTGAGGCTGAGACCTCGTTTTGGGAGGGTAACATGGTTCTTGGTAGGGCCAGAGGATCGGATCCAACATGGTTTTCTTTGGGGACCTCTCCAGTTTTCCCAAGTCAATGATTAGTTCATCTTGTTTTAGTTGTTTTAGGGACACCTACCATCACATTACATATATACTCATTGGATTCAATTCTTGCTACAACCCACTGCTGTGTAAGTCTTTCCGTGTGGTTCACTGATACGCACTACCAGCTCCTTTTGGCTTCTTAGAGACTCCCTTCAAAAGCATTGGAAAGTGAGCTTCGAAAGTGACCTGCCTGCTTAGCCAAGGCAGTAAGATCCGCGGTTCACCGCCGGTCAAGCACGCCCTTGCCAGGGTTTCAGATGTTCAACAACGTTCAACACTTCATGACAAGGCTGAAAAAGCTATTTCTTGTATGGCGGAAAGATGTCCGGGACCACCAGGCATGTTCTCTCAAGCTCACGCGCAGGAGCTGTGCCGTCGGGCTCTCGATGCATCCGTTGGAAACGACGCGTGAAACGACGCCTGCAGAGCTAAGGTACGTGGTGGCAGGCTCCCTGATGTTGACGAACTTGTCCACGGAGCAGCTGGTGGGTCTCAACGGCACAGTGCCTGGGAATACACGGAGCAGCGGGAGAAACGGGGGGAAACATGTTCGATGGGATCGGTGTATGGGATCGCTGTATGAGTTGGATTCTTAGAGTTAAGATAGGCAACAGCAACGGTCCATGCCCGAACCGACCAGTGAACTAGACCCTCGATGACATATATTGATATGGTTATACATTGGGGTGGTTTCAGTTGGAGTGTGTGGACATTGAATGTGTTTTTCCAATGATGTTTCCTTCCTTTCACATCCTTTTACTCACTAGGGTGACTTGTACTTGTCCAAAACTGAGTAAGTTCTGAAGTAGTTCAGTGTCCGTCACAGAAAAAAGAGCTTCACCCCTTATGTGTCCGCGTCTGTAGGAGCTTTGGAAACTAATGCCTATACCTCCCTGTCGGCACTACCTCCAGACTCATGGAGACTGTTGATGAATTTCAGCCTCCCATCTCCACGTCTTTAGATGTCTTTAAGGTTCTTTCTGTTTTTTTCACCCTCTGATGTTCTTTTTTTTTAAATAAATATATACATCTCCATTCCTGCCGAGGGTTTCATACATCAGTTAACATTCATTTTTGAGATGGCTTTACATCTCCAATCCATTTAATGTTGAGGTTATCACATCAACAACATTTTCAAGTCTTCCAGGTCGACGATCTCGCAGAATGTCATCTCAGGTCTACACGGACCACTCCATGGCGGGCATTTGGTTGGAGGTGAGCAGCCAAAAGAACAGCAGAATAAGATTGCACATCGTCTATATATATATATATATTTGTAGTATCGATGTTTTTTATGTGTGTTCTTTATGTGTGTTCTTGTCCTATGTCCGGTCTCTTTTCATGTTGTTTGTGTGTGTTTGTGTTCTTTTTTGTGTTAATTTGCCTCTGGCCGCCACACGCTGCGGAGGCGGGCGCTGCTTTGGCGATGACCATCACCGCCACGCTCTTCCTACCTCGCTACATGGCCCTGGGACTCACCACCACCAGCGGCTTCCTCGGTGCCCTTGTTGGGGGCACCGGAGTGCAAGGGAGGATGTGGATGCGGGGGATGTGTATTTTCAATAGGGAGACACCCAACCGATATATGAGGTGTTAATCTATTTTCCCTTCTTCCACGAAGTCTTTAAACAGTCTCCCTATGATTGTTTAAACACCCATGTGCCATGGAGTTTTGGATATGAGAAACACCCCAAGTGGAGAACCCTGTATACTGGAATTGTGTGTAGTAGATCGAACACATGGTGTTTCCAGACATGTCATGACATGTCTAGACTCTCAAGAACAAATGACCCATGAATTGTGGCTATAAATAATCTTTATTGCTTACAAATCACCCAAAGTTCTAGGGATGTTCCTGTGACTTGCCCACCAGTCGCAATGCTATCGCAAGGTTCCTGTATTTGATCGATCACTTGAGCAGACCGGTCGGCCAACTGCTTCATAGACAGCATTGAACGATGTACAGGTACGGTTGAGGGACAAACAATGGGTGCATCAGTTGAGAACCATTTAGAGATTATACATGAGATTACTAATTGTGTTGTTGTGTTTGTTTTTGTTGTTCTTGTAAATTCAAAGAAACATATCAATCTTTGGGTGTTGCTTCGCCTTTGGTCTTTACACCGCATCTCCAGCTCTGGTGAACGTCACGCCACGCCGAGGTGAACGTTTCGACCTCTTCACCCGGACCTTAGGCTCTTTGCCCTTCGGCCGTGCGAAACGGAAACGGACCTCTCTCGACCGTGCGAAACGGTGTGAAGGCCTGAAGATCTGAAGATGGATGGAAGATGGGTGTTTTTCTTCAATCGAGTCTGGACAGGATTTTGAAGAAGAGCAGAATTGGTTGGTGTAATCCACTGGCAATTGGAGTGGAATATCATCATTCAGCAATTCAAACCATGGCCTTTGGTCCAAAACGCTCTCAGTCACGCCGTGTCCGTGATGCGACGCGCCCCCAGAAAACACCACGTGGAAAACGCCGTGTCACGTGTGAGGCTCTTCCTGGTCTTCTACGTCTTCGTGGTTTGCCCCTTCGCGCTCTACACCGGGGCCTTGGCGATTCGGAACATCTTCGACCTTGACAGCGCCTCGACGGTCGAGCCGTTTCTCGGGCGCGGAGGGGCGAGTTTCGGGCGACGAAGCGCGCGCAGTGTGGACGAAGAGCCGTCTGGGAGGGAGGGTGGGCAGGAAAGGTGTAGAAGGAAGGGCGGAGTGCTTTTAGTGCTGATTATATACAGTAGATCGATCCCCTTTTTGAGTGACATCGCGAAGAGATCTGAAGAGGAAGGGTGGAGAAATCCGAAGATGGAAAGGGAGGTGTTGAGGAAAAAGCATGAAAAAACGTTAATCCATGGATCTGAGGCAGATCTGATTCACTGAAAGACTTGAGGCAGACAGGGGTAGAATTTTTCTCCTTGGATTGAGCCAAAATCCGCAGTAGTTATGCCCCCAGCTGGTGCGGATGGCCTTTTCAAAAGACTTTGCCACAAGAAAGGTTCAACGCTGGGTTGTTGTCCCTCATATCCCTCGAACAATGGCTGGTGGTCAAGAATAACAGGACCATTCAAGACACAGCTCTCTTCGAAATGTTCACCGGGCGGTCATTTTCTTTGGTCATTTCTTCCTGCCATCTACGTACATATATATTATAGACTTAATCTATAGTTACACTCTCATCCTCCCTTGGCCTCCGAGACTACCACCAACCAAACAAAACATAACAAAACCTCTACCAGCACTCTCCAACAGGTCACCACCGTCACCAGCTATGACTTTTAAGTCCAAAAGCCGCCAGAGGAGACTTGTAGAGTCGGGTGCTACTACCCATGCTAACCTTAGGACATGTCGGGCCTCCATCGCTCGGGGTTCGAGCATCGGAGTGTCTCGTGCTCGACCGAGGCTTGCCCCTGTGGAGCATCAGCGCCATCATCGGCACCTTTGGCGCCTGCTACGCCCTCTTCGGTGGCCTCAAGGCGGTGGCCGTCAGCGACTGTCTCAATGGCACCTCGGACACATGGCAGCGGGTTTTTTTCAAGCAATTTGGAGGAAAACCAGAAACGCCATCACAACACCGCTCAGTTCTTCTTCTGTCGCGTTTTGGGTTGGTGTTTTCCCAGGTTTTTTTGTTTGGGGAACTTGATGAAAGTTGTGTGTATATGCTTTAAGTTTGTTTGTGGTCCTGACTGGATGCTCCCTGTTGGGACATTTTGCTGCATGCCGATTTGGAAACCCGAGCAAACCAAGAGACATGGTTTGCTTGACGCACCTCCAATGGTCCAAGTACAAAATGGGCCAGATACCAGCGGGGTTTACAAGCCAATATGAAGTGATACATGGCATGCAGTGCTTCCGATTGGTCGACGTCCAATGGTTGAACACTCATACAAGGCATGTAGCATCCGTTCAACCAGAATGAACAGGTCCAATGCGGATGAGATTCCTGCACTCTCAGTTTTGGCATTACATGCTTTTTTAAAGATCCAATTTAAATTGTGAAAAGGATGAACTATATGCATGTGATTAATATAACGATGCACATGCGCACACACACACACATTCTGTCATATTCTGTCAATATTGGACATGTCCGCAGTTGGGGAAGGACATGACTACTAGATTAATATATTATATCTTAATCCACGGACTAGCCTCGTTTGGACCCCCCACATGCTGGCACGAATGCTGGTGCCGCTCATGGCCCAAATGCCCATGACTTAGTCTGACGTCCAACAAACTCGTTTTCAGGTCCTTTGGCGGGCGCCATAGATACAGTAGACTTGGCCTCGGCCATGCCGAGGCCAGTGAATCCGCATGGCATGATACAGCGGAATTGTTGACTGGTGTCACACATGGCATTGTTGACTCGTGTCCAATACAGCTTATAATTGTAAGTTTTTAGTTGATCCAATTGATATTTGATGGCATGGTCCAGACAATCGACTCCGGCATGGCATGGTTCTCCTCGGTGTTTCTCGCGCCTCCTAGCACCCTGGTGGGTGCTTTGTTCCCTACCGGTGAGTGTGGATGGAGTGTGGAGTCCAGGCATCGGCCTTCTGATCGTGGGGATTTGGGTCCCTGCGGCCGCGCTCTACCAGTTAGGCCGAACACCCGGGTGAAGTGGTTCTGAAAGCCCGCGCGGGAGGGCGGGGAGAGGACGTTCTGCCCAGTTGCCGTTGGTGAGATGAGTGATGTGCGGGCCCCAAAGGTGGTCACAAGGGGACTCAATGGTTCTGCCTCGTGATGTGATTTTTTGGGGGATGTTAATCCAATTAGGAATCGATTAGAATCATTATACCTATATATATATATATTATATATATACCTGTCATGTTTTCATGCCACCATGTGCATACGGTCTATTGCAGTCATTACACCGCTACGTGCTCGTGCTCCGTGCTCTGTGACGGATCGAAGTTCGCAGCGAGGCGGTGTCTCGACACTGTTCGAGGAGCCCAAGGTGTTGAAACCCTTGGTGGAGCACAGTGCTGCTTGGACGAATGAGCCCACGAGTGTGCTGCTTCGGCTGAATCGGCCTGCTGCTTGAGCTTGCTCAGCTGGGATAGTTTGAAGATCTCTAGGCGAAGCAAGAGAAAGTATACCTGCTAGTTTGGCTACCAGCTACCATCTCAACATATCTAGGCTGGTAGTTTGAAGCTCAGCTGGTTTGCCATAATATTCCATCACACAGAAGAATTCCCAAGCCTTCAGGCTCAGGGAGATATGACATGCCAGACCTCGTGGGACAGGTCGACACCTCGTCCTCGGGTCGGCTTGGACGCCGAAATCCAGACCTCGTGGGACACGATGTCGCTCTCGTGACTTGGTCGCTCTCGTTACCTTGATGCCATATTCTTTGGCCAAACTTCTTCGGCTCCCAAACCTGAAGCCCGCCATGCACGATGCTTGGATCGACAACCCACCACCCGAAAACAACGACGCTAGACTACGACCACGACGTGACTCCGGTCCCTCATGAATTTCGACCGAGCAAGGTCATTGCTCCCTGGCACGTGAACTTCACAGGGCTCTTTCTCACCAACGTCTACTACTGGTCCACCAACCAGGCCCGCGACGTGGGTGTTCCACTCGGACAGCCGTGCGGATAACTTGAGCGACGTGGGTCATAAGGGGGGCCGCAGTGGTGGTGATGTGCGAAGGCAGTGCGAAGGCACAGAGTCGCTGGTGTTTTTTTCAGTGGGATGGGGTCAGCACATATATAATATAATATCTAGGGTAGACATGGGTAGACATATATATTCTATAGTCTATAGTTGACTCTTCAACAAGATGCTTTTGATACTTAAAAGTCAGGGATCATAAACCTGCCGGAAATCTCTCTTAAGTTAGCTTGGTTTGTACACCCAATCCTTTGGACGTGGTGGACCTACCCATGATCTTCCATGCCTTTCTTCATAATCTCCAAAAGCCAGCCGAAAGGGCATCATGTTTGAACAGCCCTACACCCTCCAGTCGTACCTTCGTATCGAAGGTGGGACTGGGGTGGCTGCAAAGAGGGTCCAGTCACAGCTTCGTTTCGGAGGTACTTGGAACATCTTGGAACCCTAGGGCAGTTGGAAGATGGGACCAGCCTGGCTTGGCCTTTTTAGCGTCTGCAAAGACGCGCCAGGTCATCGTGCAGCGCGCGCTGGCCGCCCGAAGTCTGGCTGACGGGCAGAAGGGCGTGCTCTTTGCGGCCTCGATGATGCCTGGAGCGAAGCACCGACTGACGCACCGACTGACTCCATGAATGGATCTTGATGTTGAGAGGACCATAGATGATGAGAGGATCATGGGACGTCATGGGATCCTCGAAACACCGAACCACTTAGATGGCTCGTTGTGGACGTCGGTGCACGACCGGAAGGATCGGTGACGCAACTATTGGATTATGACAGCCGCATTGTGAAGCCAATCCTGATCCATCTGAAACCACTAAGACTGAAACCATTATGATCCATCCGAAATGTACAGATATACCTGGAGGGATAAGAGTGAAATAGATATCTATTCACAATATTATTAGATGGGAGATGAT
Source organism: Durusdinium trenchii (assembly GCA_963970005.1). Classification (NCBI taxonomy): domain Eukaryota; class Dinophyceae; order Suessiales; family Symbiodiniaceae; genus Durusdinium; species Durusdinium trenchii. The sequence goes on along the minus strand of CAXAMN010024040.1, from coordinate 603,000 downwards.
AGAATGTCTTGGCTGTCACATGCATATGTTGTTTTGGCAAGTTCTCATATGGTGTGTCTCGAATAAGAGTGACCCAAAGAAGCCACAGTATACAAGAGACAACCTAGCCACTGTACCCGGGCCCAAATGTTATTGATAGGTCAGTCATGCATGTCCGAGAAAATCCTGCCTTTTGGAGCATGGCAGCATGACTAATAGTTGTCCCAATGTTTTTTCCCAACACACGGGCTGTGGGAAGATGAAGATCCTGAATGACTCCTGACCTCTTGTTTGCCCATCTCATTTATATATATCTCCAAGTTCTTAAGGAGACCATCAGGAGCACCTCTCCGGACGGGCAAAAACGCCGTTCACGCAGTGATGATCCCCTTTTTCCTTCGTCCCTCCAGCCAACAGGCAACACCAATCCCCTCCGGGTACTCCATCTGCCGAGCCATTTTCCGTTCCGCCTCAGCCGAGCCGTTTTTCGCCCGCAAAACCCCTCTTTGATTCGATCCGCACCCTTCCATCCTCAAAACCGGGAATGAGCCTCTCCCAGGAAGGTGGTGGGTTTCATTTTCCTTTGCTTGCCGGGCACCATTGGTCTCTCGTGACTTGGAGGGCGTGGTCTTGGGCACGTGAAACGTGGGGGAAGATGAATGAGACACCGCCGGGGGGGATGAGAAACTGCCGGCTGTCCAGTCCAGTTGCCCAAATTCTCCAAAGACTATCACTGTATTGTCACTATATCTCTTGAGAGGTGAGAGGTTGTCAGGTAGATGTTTTCCGGAGAAGTCTCCACCTGAACCTGAGACTGTCGTTGATGCAATGTGTCATGGTACACTCTCAGGTACATCGCAACGAGATCCAACGTGCAAGTCCCGTTTGATCTTGTTTGTGTGCTAGTTTGGTTGGGCCTCCAAAAGACACCGGAAATCATCCCGTTTCAAGACACCACGACCTCGATGGAAAGCTCCAAAAGCACCAATCTCCCACGATGGTCCACCAGGACACAATGTCAGCCTTGACTCCTCAGAGGGTCTCCAAGCTTGATTGTTTTTGGTGAGCCTCACAAACGCGTTGAAACCAGAAGTAGTGTGTTATAGGTATGTTGGTTCTAGGCTGTGCTATGTTGCCTCTCTTTTTCAGACACAAGAATAGGTTCGGCCGGCTTCTGGAACCAGCGAACGTCACATTCGTAGGGTCAGGCACCCTCCATGTCGGATTCTTTTTGCAAAATCCCTAGGGCTCCGGTCCCATCTCCTCAGGTTCGGTGGCCTAACCGCCCACCCCAAGCACCGAACCTCTGAAACCGAAGGGGAATAGATCCGAAAACGGAGCCCTTCAGAACACCGGAAAACCGGACTGTCGTCCATTCCCCCGAAAACTTACAGTCCCAAAACATGGACCCGGGTCGAACGATCACACTCTGAAAGACTCTGTTCAGATGTCTTGCTCCACCTCTGTTCAGCTCGTCCGAGCTTTTCGGGGGAACTGGGGAACTGCGCAGTTCCACACCGAGGTTGGTGCGACGGAATGCCACCATCAACGGTGAGCCCTTCACAGAGACTTGGCGGAGGGTAGGTGGATTGGGTGACCCCGCAAACCCGACAAAATGATTTGGATGACTGAGAGGGTAAGCCAGTTAGGGCGACGGAACTCGGAACTACGCAAAATATGTCTATACCATACAGTACCAGAGGTTCATGCACCCTCATATGGAGGGGCCGGACCCTCATGTCCTCAAGTGTAAGCACGAATCATGGATATCCTGGATATCCTCTCACCGCTCATTCCATGGGTTCTTCAGGGCTCATTCCATGGGAGAGTCTTGGGCTCTTCAGGGCTCGTTTGATGGGAGAGTCGTGTTTATATATTACAAATTTAATTACATCTATGTATTCAACACTTACAAGGGGTCCGGGTGATTCATAACACACCCGTTCAGGCTCTTTTTGGGGCTGTTTCATGGACAAAGTGAACGAAGCCCTGGAGCCCTGTCATCTACACTCACACATGGCCATGGTGGAAGTGGATGGCATGGGTCCCGAAAGGACGACTTGGAACTCCTCTCCGAGTTCCCAGCTGCGTCACGTGTTCCACCACGGTCCGCGTGTTCGCTCGCGTGTTCGTCGGGCACGTGTTGAGTCGGACGTGGTGAAAACCACCTCAGCTCGTGCCGTTCGTTCGTCACGTGCGGAATGAGAGCCACTTGAAGAATCGAAACAGAGGCCACTTAGGCTCGTTCAGAGGACTTTAAGGAGGTCACCCATGACATTTCCTTGTTGAACATATTCTTTTTGATAGATTCACATTTACAGGAAGATTGGAATGACCTCATCTATTCGGCATGTCATGTGCAATGAACTTCAGGGCAAATCTTCAGGGCAACTTCGTGGTCCAATGCTGCGCCACCGAATTCCTGCATGCATCTATCGTTGGTGGTTGGTTCGGCATGCCGAACTGTCATGGAAGCTAAACCGAACCGCCGAACCGAGGGGTTCGAAGCCGGTGGAACTAAATCGAAGTCGGTCCCGGTGGAGAAAGGAAGGTAGGAACAGAGCCTGCTGGGCCTGCTGGCATCGACTCACCCCGGGCCCCAACCGATGTTTCGGAGGTCGCCACAGGTAAGATCGCTGGCCACTCAGTCTTCCGTCAGGTCAAGAAGAGCGATGAGGTCTATCCTGAGCACCCAGGAGTTGAGTTGGCCCGCTGCCTTGTTCAGATCTGTAGAGCAAAACTAGTATATCATATACCAGGACCTTCAGTACGTGACCGTCCTTGAGATCCTAGAATGAGGTCACGAATCGTCCCTAAAGAGGCTTACAGACTCCAAAGAGGTCACGAACTGAAGGTCCTGGTAGTAATTATCCGTGCTTTTTTGCGATATGTTGTGGGTGCCCTTGTTATGCCCATCATCGTATGACAGATGTTGTTGGGGTTCCACCGTCAGCATCGTGAAGTCTTTGTCCTGAAGACCCGGGTGAGCGATGTCGCCGTCGCCGCCGTCGACCGACCAAGCTGCAGCTACCGTTCTGAACCGTGTTTTGACCTCGGGTTGATCCCGATCTGTAGGTTGCGATGGTAAAACCTCTTCATGTTGGGGGGTTAATCTTATGACTGAACAAGTCTGGTTATGCGTAGATGTAGTGGTGAAATGCCGGTGCATCACTCTGACCTTAGCCATTAGCATCCATTAGCCATAGCTCCGGACGGGACCTGACCGCATGAAGTGAAGCACCCTAGTCGTCATTCAGCAGAATTCATAAGATATACCAAAGTGGTGGTGAAACTGGATTCGATCAACTTTGCCTTCACAATCTTTCACCTGTTTGGATGAACATGCAAAATCCATCCCCCGAAAGGTTTTGGGGTTTCGTTTGGGAGGCTTCCCTTCCAGCCCTGCGCCCTGATCGCTCACCTAGATAACGGGTTTTTGGCATGTTCGATGTTAAGAAGGAAGGAGTTCTTGGGTTTGTGGATCTATTCGGTTTTGTTTGCTTTTTCCCCAAACTTTGTGTGAAGAATCCCCTTCTGGGGAAGGTTTTAGATCTTTTTTTGTTCAGTTCCTAAATAGCAATTTCTATATAATAGTTAAGAGTCCATCAGGTTGTCAACCATCCATCAGGCCATTTGTCCTAGTGAAGCTATGTCCTTTTGTCTGGTATTTGTACCCTATATTGTCATTCCATGGTACCACGGGCTGTTTATAGTGTCATTCTATGTCCTTCTTGGTCATGACCAAACTGTCTAGGGTGATAGAACACTGTACAGGTGAAAACTATGGCATTTGGTTCTCCTTGATTTGGGCTCATTCCGTATTTGTCCTCCACCTATATATATGTCTGTAGACCTTAAGACCGACTACCATCATCTTTCCTCAAACCCTAAACCCAGAAACCCGTCGAACACCATCCCCTTCAGAAACACCCTCAAGATCCCTCCAGCCCCCCCAAAAGACGCTGACATTGACCCCATCGGTGACCCTTTCCAGTGCCCCCACCGGTGGTGCGTGGTGTCGCCGAAACCGGCGTCCGCCGAGGCTGGTGAAGGCGGTGATGCCGCTCTGGTCCTTGGGCTTCTTCGCCGCGGTGCTCGTGGGCAGCGTGTTGAGCTCCTTCAATTCGGCCCTGAACTCGGCGGCCACGATCTTCGGATTGGAGATCTATAAGGTTTACATCAACAAGGAGAGATGGAAAGAGATGAGGGGATCAGTGAGGTAGGTGTGTGTGTGTGTGTTTGTGTGTGTGTGTGTGTTTCATTTTCATCCGGCGTGGTGGCGTGCTAGTAGCTGCATCCGACGAGATGCCCTCCGGTGCGAAGAAAATGCCTCCTCATCCCTGGTTTCGTCGGGACGAAGGGCCGCCCTCTCGCCTCTCGTCTCCCATCCCATCCCGTCGGTCCCAAGAAGTCGGAGATTGGGTCCATCACTCATAGAAGCTTCAAGCGCTCGCACATCCATGGGACTGGCATATATACATTGGAGTGGTGTCAGGGGTCAATGGGGAAACAGGTTTGCCTTCATGTTTCCCAGGCCAACTCTTCTGGGGTCCTCCTCGTGGAGCAGCCTGAAAAAACACAAAGACTCACGACCTAAAGAGATAAACTCACGGCCAAAAAGATAATTTTGGAGATCCTTATTTTCTTTGGGAGAGACTGTTTGCAAACCTTTGTGAAGAATAAGTTCCATTGACAGTGCACATGCAGACTAATGGATCAGTAGCGTAGGCTACCAATCGTACTGCAAATGATTACCTTGTTGTGCACTTAGCAACACTCCATGTAGAATGTTCTTCTTGACATGATGCGCCGTGGTGCTGCATGGTGGTGTGACATGTTGCACAGGGGCTTGGCATCATCTCTGACCTGAGGTGTGTTTTGGGATGTTTGGGCATATTTGGCATCCAATCGCGGCTCGATCTGCTGGGGCTTTCTTGAGCTTCTTTGTGGAGTCCGTTGTATTCCTAAATGTTTAACCATTCTCTGGCGCGCTCCCATGGGCTGGGTAAGGGGCAAAATCAATCAATGACGACAGACGACAGACAATCCTCGACATCTGAACTACCGCAAGGAAGATCGATCCTATTTGTCAGATAATTGATGAATGACGTTCGAATGCACTCATTAAGATCCGTCTATGAGTGTCCTATTTTTGTATGAAGAATGGAGTTGTTGTTCTCAAAGCTTCAACCCGAAAATACCCGAACTTCTTGAACCCGAACTTCAACCTGGCTCTTCTTTTCTACCCGAACTTCTCGTTCTTCACCGGTCTAAACACCTCCCTGCCGCCCGTCAGGACGCCTCGGAGCGCCGCGTGGTGAACGTCTCCACGGTCTTCGGGGCGGCGATGACCTTGGGATCCTTCGTGGTGGCACCACTCTTTCAGAAGATCGACGTCCTTTTGGCGAATGGGTCAGGTCTGCAGTATCACACAACGCACACACAACGCTAATAGCGAGGGATGGGAGGTATGGGAGGTATGTCTTATTTTTTGGGGGGCACAAGAAAAAACCACACTGGCGAGGTATGGGAGGTGGAAGTAGATGGGAGGTGCTCTTTTTCCTGAACTCGAAGGGGTGTCAGCCCTTGTGGGTTTTGTGGTGTTTTTGTGCGGTCTTGGAAAGAGGTGTGAACAATTGCCCGATGTTACTTTCTGGGCATCAGTTACAGCGACAGTTAGAAAAGATTCAAAGCATTCGTGGCCAAGAACCTGGGTGCAGTTCAAGGAGTATCGGGGCTGGCTTCGAGAAGGACCACTCACCAACGACCTTGGATTTTTACAGAAGAGGTCTTGCTGTAACGAGGACAAGGCCGAATCTAATTGTGATAGTCAAAGTTGTTCATCCTCTCAGGGTTAGTTTCAATCATGCGCCACAAAGGGGAGGAATCTTTTGAGGAGCAGACAACATCAGACAACATCAGACAACCAGTGAAAGAAATCCAACTAAATCCTTGTTGGTCCCTTCCTTCGGAGAAAACACATGAATGGTATACGGCTATCACGTCTGCTTGGGTATCAGATGAGACAGAGGGACAGAGGGACGGGAGTCTCCAGGTGCCCAACGGTGAACTGGTCCTGGAGAATTCCTAAACCGAACGTCCCTTTTGTTTAGTAGTGGATTGAGAGGACCAAAGGCACAGACCCCAGGTGGTTTAGGACTGAACCCCCATGTCTCTAGGACATCTTGAGGTCTGTGCCATCGAACCTCTGAAACCATCTGAAACCACTGTAGATTCACACCCCCACATAGGGCTAACGTCCCACCGAACCGAGCCCTTGAGCCCAACCGAGCCGTCCGGTCCGTGCGGTGACCGGGATCTCAAGCTGGTTCACTTTGAAGGGCGACTTGTGACCTGCTGTAGCCTATTTTTTAGGCTGCCTTAGGCTGAAGCAATTGATCACAGACATGTGATTTATCATCTACTTTACTCTTACTTATTTTCCACTTGCAGGAGCGCATCGACCCAGATCTCTTTGTCATGTTCAGCACGGAGCTGCTTTGCCTCTACTGAGGTGATTTTCTCTTTCCAACAACACGTGCACCTGGGCGGCGATGTGCATCCCTGTGCGGTGTGCCAAACACTCGCTTTTTGGATTCGATCGACTAGACCTCCAAATCGGCAAGAAGATGCTGCTGCATAGCTATCCTTCCTTTTCTGTGCAAAATCATTACCTGAAATAGTGAAATAGTGGTGACATGGGATGACTGGTGGTTCCTACTTGGTCAGATTCCTTTTGTTCTTGCAAGGTGGGTATTCAAAGGACCAAGTGACAGGCCGCGGTGTGCATCCCTGATACGACATACCAACCAATGTCCACCTAGAGCCTGAGTGACCTCTATTTTGGACCAGCAACCCACATAACAATGTGGTCCAACTTCTTATCGAAACAGGCCATGTCTGGTCTCTAGGCACCCACATGTCCCCTCTTCACGCTGTTTTTTTCTTCTTAGACACCTTTCAAGGCCGATTCGTCGAAGACTCAGCGCGTTGTCTCAGGGGATTCACCAAGTAAGTGGCAACACGACTTCAAGTCGTTCGTTTCCACCTGGGCCCGGCCCCATGCTGTTCCAGACCGTCAAAGTGAGGCTGCTCCATCCACCCCTCTGCATGGCGACACTCACTCCACCCAGAGAAAAAAAACAACACACCAACGCTCCAGCTGTCCCACCCACCATCTTTGTGCCACAGATCTCCAGTGATGATGATTCTCTTCATGCCTCCGCGACCGACAGGAATACGATCATCTCCTTGCCCTTGGTGGTGATCTTCCTCGTTGGGATCGGCACCAGCTTGCCCGACGCCTTTGCGGCCAAGTGTGGCTTCGCCGTGGGCGTGTGCGCCGTGGTGGCCGGGCAGTTCGTGCCGGACGGGCCTCCGGAGGGGTATTGGAGCGGGTGGAAGGGTTGGAGGTACCAGGCATGAAACAATGACAGGTCTTGAGTGGACGTCAGGTTGGAATTGCTCATTTAATCTCATTTATATATACTTATACTTGGTGATTAACGTGTTAAATGTTGTCAGTGCCACGCAGCTGCCTGGAATACAGTTTCGAGGTCATGGAGTGGCTCATGAGAGAAGATAGTGACCATGGAAGATTCTAAATGTTTAATTATAATGTTCCAGCCATGGCGTGGGAAACTACATCCGTCACCAAAGGTCCATAGAGGTCCATTAGATCAACGCATTTTTGACATGTGTTTCCAATGTTTCGTAACTCCTGGGATTTTGTATATCTCACAGCTGTCGCGTTGCTTCGCAGCTGGTGCTTTCCAGCTGTCGCGTTGCTTCGCATGTCCAAGGCGACGACAGTAGCTAGTTGGTCAGACTAGTTTGCACATCCAGGTGTTTCTTTTTTACAACCTTGTGAGAAGGAAGACTACAGTAGCTAAGCCGAAGGAAGACGAACCGATACAGCTTGCAGTTCCACCTTCGCCCCTGGACCTTCCGAGCGAACCGATCCTGGACCGGTGCGCCCGCAGGAAGAAACGCTGCACTACTTCCACACCTTCTTCATCGCCTTTGTTTTGGCGACACTCACCATACTCGTGACCACCTACGTGCCTCGTATACATGACCTGCGCCAACTGAGTCGGTGTGCGACAACACTGAAACAGCGGCGAGCTGTGACATGGAACACATCTGTCATGAACGAACTGAGACGGCATCAGTCAGGGTCTCGAAGGAAAATTTGATGGCAATTGATGTTGTATATGTTGATGTGTCTTAAAGAGTCAAATGATGTCAAATGATAACAAGACAAGTCTTCACACAAGTCTTAATCTTCCATACTCATGTTTGCAAAGATTGGAGATGGACTTGGATGGAATAGGAACCTGTTTCTTCAGCTCAAATGGTTTTGTTCCCTAGGCCAAATGTCCCAGTTAATGTACGTAGATGAATGGCACTGGGTCAAAGGTAACCAAGGTCCCTGATTTTGACCCACTGCAAAATAGCTTCCCTTCTCTTCCTACAGAACCACTTATTCTTTATGGCTCATTGGCAGCCTGAAATGAAATCCAATTCATCTTTTCTCCTTCACCATGACTTCAGGGGTTCCAGATGGTTTTGGATGGCTTCCGCATGGTTCCATGAATTTCCTATACATGTGTCATACCCTGCCGCCCCTCCAAAAAAACCATCCGCACCCCCTCGAACACGCGAACAAAAACCACCTGCACTGCCGTCCCTCCGCGTTCGTCTCCGCCGTCGTTCGGTTCGACGCCTCCCCGGCCCGGAGGTGCCCTGCATCCGCCGTCTGTGTGGTCAAGCGCCCAAGCCCGTGGCGCACGTGCAGCGGCTCGGTGCCGCCAAGGTGGAGATGCGACCCTGGCGGCCGGTGCATCCGCTGGTCTGCGGCTTGCTGGCCACTTGGAACAGCATGTGCAAGGCCGCTACTAGGTCGGAGGCCATTACTACTAGTAGCAAGGACGCTACTAGGTGTATATATTAGCTTATTCAATTATATTTGTGATACCCAACAAGTCCAAAGGCCCAGTAAAGCCTGCTCTGTTACCTATTTTTACCTCCTTAATATTAGTGTTTTTATATGACCACGTCCAGTAGAAAGAGGTCATGGACCTGTAGGGATATAATAGACATATGTATATATATATATACACACAAGTTACACGTTTTTGTTGCCATCATAAGGCAGATATTGGAAGGTGAAACTGTTTTTGGTAAATGGTACTGGGTAACATGCCAACAGCAACCTTTTGTTGGCGCCCTTTATGGAAATTGGTTTGTAGGGTTAAGAGCCATTGTAGGTCTTCTAGCTGACCTGCTTACCTTGCTGACTGAAATGCCTTCTAATCACTCGAAAGGGATGTCCCAACTCACCACTGGGCGAGGGATATTGGTACTGCAATGGAGTAATCATGAGTAGACGAAATGCAAGTTTAAGTGGCTTCCTATCAAAGTTGTATCCATCTTTTCTTCCGACGACGGTGTTCAGAGCTGGGAGGTGTTGTTCGCTCGGTGCGTGTGGGCTAGTCGCAGATGGGTTGTGAGAGTGGACTATTGTTGTGTGACTTGTTGATGTGGACATTTGCTCATTTGCTCTGTTTTTTTTTTGTAGATGATAAGTATATTTAATGTGATATCCATTCCAGGTCCCCAATCAGCAATCTAGAAGTATTGGAGCATTGGAGGCGTAGTCAAAACGATCCAAATGCGGCTTCGGCCGGACATTTGCACTGGAATGTGGTACCCAGACATTTGCTTGCAAGAAGGTTGGGTCATTTCCTATAATAGTGTTTCGCTCCAGACATGTGGCTCCCTCCGCAGACGCTTGAAAAGAATGATGAGGTTTGTTGTGGCCTGTTTCTTCCGAGGCAGTGCTAGCAGTCTTGATCATCTCTCTACAGTTGGGCAGTGAACCTGGGCGGAAGAAGGATTTTGTTGTGGGATCAAAAGAAGACCGTTTAATAACAAAATAAGACTTGGGCCTGTGGTTGTCTCAATAGGAGGATCAGGTTCAGAGGATACCTCCATTGCGCGAGCAGCACCCTGGCAAGATGACCGCTGTTTTGTTGTCAGTGGCATCCAATCATATGGTTATAAGTACACTAATAAGACCACCTTGACACCTTGTGGCAATGACCATGTTGAGACCATTTGTTTTCCAGGGGATCCTTATCTTACTTTGTCAAGCTTGTGTGTTGACCAGAACATAGGTAGAAGCAACCTCCAAGATGTAATTAAAGGGATCGATCGTTCTCTATTTGTCGACACCGGCCACTCTAGAATCCATTTGTAGTCCCCGAAGTGGTACTCCTAGTCAACCAGCTGGAATATGGTTTGCATATTTTGACATTCTTATTGAAAAGGTCATTACTTGTCACCAAGCACTACCAAGCAGCCCTACAGCCTACGCCAAAGGTGGTCTCAACAATTCCAGGGCACAACCATCCTGAAACGCCAAAGGTGGTCCTTTCAACCTGTAATTTTTAAAGGTCCAGGGCCTGATAGATTTCGAACTTCCGCTGGTCTTCCTTTGATCCGAACGAACTGCAGAACTGCAACTCCCGAACTAGTGCCGACTCGCAGGAAGCGCTCTTCTACACCTTTTGGGCCTTTTGGCTGATGGTCTTGGTGACGCTGCTCTTCTGGCGCGTGCGCCCGAAAGAGAACCCTCGGAAGCGCCTCGGCAGTGCCCCAAGGCTGGTTTTCCAAAGCTGAGCAATAGTGTCGAAGTACTGCAAGGGAAACTAGAATGATGAGGGCTTCTACACAAGAACCAGTTGAAGAGAGAATCCAGTCATATGACATATATATATATATACATATGAATTCCAAGTGAGTGGTGATGGCCTCATATTTTGAGGCTGCCTTTCACTTTCAATTAGTTTTGGCTGGTTGCTCAATTGTTCGGGAATTGCTTCAGGTGGGTGTGGCTCGTGCTTTGTTTGTGATTGTCAATGGGGCCTACTAGTTGCGCTTTGGACCAGCCCTTGCACCAGGTCTTTATTCACATCGCTTCGCGGTCGAAGCCGCCCGCACAGAGTAAAGGGAAAACAGACACACACATACAGACATAGACATCCATCCATGCATACAGACATAATCAGACATACATACATGCATACATACATGGGAAAAGTGTGTCATTAGCACCCTACCGGCTCGGCAGCAACCTGCGCTCGCGGAGCCGGGAACTAGCAACTTGTGCTCTCGGAGCGGAGAGGAAATGTTAACCGGGCTCAAGCGTGAAGAAGCGTTTCGCTATGGCCCTATCTGATCACCAGCCTTTTCACAGAGGGTTCTGTCTTGGTGCGTCTGTCTCGGTCTGTCTCGGTCTCGGTCTGTCTGTCTCGGTCGGTCTGTCTCGGTGTGTTTGACTCGGTCTGTCTGTCTCGGTCTCGGTCTGTCTCGGTGTCGGCCTTTCTGTCTCGGTCTGTCTGTTTCGGTCAGTCTGTCTTGGTCTGCCCATCTCGGTCTGTCAGTCTGTGTCTCGCTCGGGCAGGACACACGGACAAGTAACCCACGATGTCAATAGTGCAGCGTCCCCCGGGCTGCACCTACGTCCATGTCGAGAATGCGATCTTTCCCGCCCAGCAGAACCGGCATCGCCGACGTGTAGGCCAAAAACATATCTTTTTTTGCCACGCAAAGCACACGTTTCTAGGAGAAAGGCGCCCCCCTCCCCAAGCTAAAGCTTAAGATTTAATCTAGCAGATTTCTTGTGGCTGCTGTTGATGCGAGCCTCTACAACGCCCTCCGCACCTTCGGTGCGGGCTGGTTTTGACTGTGACTCTTGCATGCCAAGTGACAGGCTTGCTATATTTTCCCGTGGCACAACCAAAAGGGATGACCCTAGCTCCTCACTCCTTTTTTTTCACAGCGTCTTTGTTCTTTCCTCTTCGTTTTCCGAAGTCGATGCGAAGTGTACGGTCTTAGGACGAATATCTGTGTCATCTTCTGATATGTGTTTCTTCATGGCTTGGGATATGCCACCATTTTGGGGGAGATCCCTGTTGCCATCGTCCAACATAGGTGACCAATATTGCAGACTGGAAAGATGCTTTCCAGCCCATGCACCCATGTAGTGTGTAACAGGGATCTAAATGGTTGTCCGTTTGTTCCAGAAAAAATTGTCCTTGAGAATGATGCAGAAACATTTGCACTCAGAAGAAACATTTCCCAAAAATCTTGTGTTTCGGTGGGGTGTCAGCCAAGGAAAGGATTAAACAAAAAAACTGTACATACGGATGGATCCCTACATATATATACCTAGATCTTCCAACTATGTGAAATGTTTGCCTTTTGGCTGGCTTTATACAGTAGATGAAAAGGCTGAGATTATGCATAGTTGGAAGAGCTAGGTATAATTTGCATCCAACAAACTGTAGGTGTAAGTGTAGAGAACCATTGCCTCATCGTGTTGGTCCTCCAAAAAGTGAGGCCGGAGATGAAGGTGGAAATCCCTGCGGACAACCCCGTCGTGGCGGATGACCATGTGGTGGGCGCCGGCTACATCCAGGGCCGCTCAAGTCAATAGCTGGTCAGCGGCTGGTCCAGTGAAGGTTGACAAACACCTGGTTTATTGTGTGTGATCGTGTATTTTCAACTGTTCTCCTTGTGGATATTCCCTATAGGCTTCCTGGCCCATCTCCTCAGGTGGTTCGACCCCCGTGGCATCCACCCCAACCATCTTAGAAACGGAGGTGGGCCGGCCAGGAACCCAAACGGGATGATGTGCTTTGCCGGCTTCCTGGACAGCGAAACAAAACATTCAGATACATTCCACATGGGACCGTCATGTGCGACACCTAGCGGTCGCGAATCGGACCATGGTGGTGGACAGCTGTCAGCGGAGTGCCCCTTTTGGAAGACCCGGTTCCGCTCCGGACACGGCCGCCCCCTCTTCGGGTGGGGGTGCCCACCGGATCTGGTGACGACAGGTTCTCACCTTCGACTAGACCAATCGTTGGTCCATCACCGATTGACCAACTGCCTTGTGCCGTATTTGGACCGATACCTTTTTGTGGCCGATCCCGTGACCGGTGGAGTGGTCAAGTTCCGATCTTTTGCAGCCTAAGCACCTGGAGTCGAACCGTTTTTGTTCAGAGAATGGGTATCAAATTTGTACCTGTTTGTTCTTCGGGCTCCAAGCCGTATCCTCGGATGGGCGGTGATATTCAGGTCATCCAAAGTCACATATCGTTTTTTTGTCAGCATTTGTATATAGTTCCTGGATGTCAATGGATTCTCTTTCGCAAGGGAAGATCTCCTATAGATGCTGGTAGCATTTGTTCACAAGAGTGTGGTAGGACGTTTCTTGCCGAACTTCTTCATCTTCCTTCCCCAATTCCAGAATCCACTTCCCAAAACAACTGCTAAGAGCTCAGTTTTGCTGGCCACCCACTTTTTTGGATGTAAGAAGGGACGTCAAAAAGCATCACAGCCCTACCAAATCGACGCACAATCAGCTACCATCCAACATCACCGGTCGAAGCGCCGGTGACCGGTCGCAGCGACTTCGGTCGCCCTTCGGTCCTCGGTCACGCGTCCGAGGCGTCAACGAGTGCCCGGGCCCAACGAGATTGTGAGGTCGTATCGATTTCTCCGGTGCGATGCACTGAAAACAGAGTGAGAGAAGCCAGGGCCATAGAAAGTAGACGAGTAATCATAAGAGTTCACTTAAAAGAACGTGAGCAATATGATGTGTATATGTTCACATTGTTGACTTTCAGTTTACTATTAGTCAGATTATGTACATGATACTTGGTATTCCAATCAGTTATTATGTTCTTTCAAGGTCTTTGACCCATGTCAGAAAGGCTTTACTTGGTGATTCTGACATGAAGGCTGACACACTCAGTGTGACACACTGGTGTTTGATCCAACCCCTGTGTCCACAGGGTGCTTGGACAAGCTGTTTTCCACCCCTGAACGTCTCTAACAACCAGGCACCTCCAGCACCCAGTTCAGAGACGGCGAAGCGATGCGGGTTGGATCAAAGAGATTCTCCGAGACCGCCGAGACGGTGCCGAGAACGGCGGAGAGCGAAGCTGAGTGAATTCCAAATGTGTTCTCCCGTCGTGGGTCGTGGTGTATAGACTGTGTGCTGCAGCGGTGGGAAGGCAAGGTGCCGGCCGGAAGAAGTCATGCATGTGATTCGCACACAGACTTCGGGGTGCCCGGGGTGGGGTCTGGGTGCCAATCTACCTCTTTCAAGAAACTTGCAGTGGTAAGATGGATTCAAGACAGGAATGTGGGCGCGTGGGGTGATGGGAACCCCCCTCAAATATCCTCAAATTAATTCCTCCAATTCCGATTCAACAGTTGGAACACCTTTGATCCAAGGAGCAAACCCATCCGGGCCAGCAGCAAGCCGGAGGGCACAAGCCAAGCCGTTCGCGCAGAAGCATCAGATGTAAAGATCAGCTATGACCGCGGCAGAAACAGAAAGTCGAGGTGCATGATATGCTGGTGGGAGAGTCAAGCCAAAGGGCACAGTGAGATATTTGTTTGTTTGTGTGCCTATCACAACCAGTAATTATCAGTAGCAGAGCGTAACGATGAGGGCATGTTTGTTCATTTTTGGGGAAAGCATATGACATATACACCATCAATATGACATCATATGACGTCAAACAATCGCACTGGCTACATGACGTACCACCTGCACTGGCTACATGGCAGCTGGGGTCTTCAGAAGCCGATCAATTGCTACTGGAAGAACGGTTTTGGCGTCCTGAACCCCCCGGAAAACCCATTGAAACCGATATGTGCCGGCTGCAGTCGACTAGACTCCTTGTCTAATTTCATGGCCGAGGGGGGCCATCACTTCCCACAGTTTTGGACAACTCTAGACGTTAGACAGGGAGGCGCTTTCTGACGCTTCTTTTGGTTTAGGACAGGTTTCAACCAAACAAGTGTATGCCCTGCACGTGGCATTTCGTTTCGGAGGGCCCATTCACTTTCCTAAGATGTTTGCAAATTCTTATGATTGAAGGCAGGTCGTCTTTAATTCTTTATATAGTGCACTTCACATTGTGTAGACTGTTGAGTTGATTCATATGGGGGGGGTATTGATTAACGGTCTACATTGGACTGTTGATTAATCGCTTCGCTCATGAGTTACACTTCCTTCATGTTGCCGGTTGATTCATACATCCCCCTTATGCGTTCTTTACGTTTTGCTGGAGATAAAAGGATCATCCGGTCCCCTTGACTGGGGTTTTGATAGTCAAGCAGATTCCTCAATGACATCTGAAGCGGTGCCATCAATTGATGCGCTCACCAGCAGCTGGCGTGGTCAAATCCAGGATTGCGCCAGCACAGCGAGGAAAACGACGTAAGATTTTTGCCTCGCGCGCCGTTCTGCAACGGCACAATTGTGGAGGAAATCCTCAACAACCTGAGAGGAAGAGAGGAAAATACTCAGAACGCTGATGTTATACCCTTGTGTTTTCAGGACCATGTAAACAAACTGTGACGACAGTGCGAGCTCGTATACGGTTGATGGATTGGTCTGTTTCTCTCGAGTGGTGAAGGATATCATTCCACAGATTTCGCAGCCCGCCACAGGCTGCGGGCCCCAAAAAGGGATTTCATCCTGGTCAATTGTGCCGGGAGCAAATTGAAGATGGAAGTCATCATGAGTGGCTATGTAATGGTGGGATTGCTGAACGAATTGTATTTGTTCAGGTACGGTATGCCTGCTGGCACTAGCGGCATGCCTGAATTCCAGTCATTGAGCCTTGCAAAGGTTTTGTGGGCGATACATGTACAATATACACAGATCATATAAGTTCGAACGTACATCTTTCTGTGAGTCTGTCACAACCACACTACGCAGTCGTTCGTATTCGCCAGACTGTGTGCGTGTGTTCCGATTCGCTTCCAGACTGGATGACAAGTGTTGTGCCCACCCCATCGCTGAGCGAGTGTGCCGAGTCAGCTTTCATGCCCTTCAGCAGTCGAAAATGGTCGAACCGGAGAATTCCAAAGAGCACAGTTCACAAAAGAATACCCTTTGAGGCAGAGGTACTGACAGCAACAGACTTTCCGACGGAGGGCAGTTTTTGTAGAGGTGTCTTTTGTTTCCAATATTGTAATAGTTTTTTGTTTTCCAAGGTCAGAGGAAAGGAAGGATGGAAGGAAGGCAGGCAGGCAGGGTGCCAAGAAGCGACCCATTCCGCATCCCTTTGGTGGGCCACCCGAGGGAGACGGAGATTTGAGACCGGAGACGGTGTCCCACAGTAGCGTCGCGAATGAATGCGTGGGTGTGTTTGCACCGTGTATAGCATGCCTAAGGGTAACATTGAGAGCATGACTTTGTGCTGTTGCAACGGCGCATCCCTTTTGTGGGCCCCACGATCCAGCTTCTCCATTTGTGCACCCATCGCAAGATCGCGCAGAATTCATGATCCAAACGCAAAGGAGTCCTGTTTCTTGGCCACTCATGCCGGCTGAATCCAGAAGACGGACCTTTGTGTCAGGAAAAGGCTGAGCCAGGGCAGTGAGTGGATGGTGAAGAAAACTCCTCCAAGCCAAGGCTGTAAGAATTCCCACGCCGCCGTTCCTAAGATGTTTTGAAGCTTCACGATGGGGTTCCGTTCAGCCGCCCCCTCCGTTTCAGTTCGGTGGTTGGGGTGGGCTCTGTGCGCACCGAACCTGAGGCAGGAGCGCCAGGAACGCCTCGGGGTCTAGAAAATTCTCGGATTGTTCTGAGTCGTTTTCCGAAGGCAGAGTATTTTTAGATTTGTTTGAATGGCGGAGTGTTGCACAGAGAGCAGCCTCCGTGTCGTTCGAAGAGATGCTATAAGACTCTTTGGCCAACCATTTGTGCTTCTTAGCCTGATTCCCGAACAACCAGTGGTTTTACTAAGGGTTTTACATGGTTTTACACTACAAAACTAGGCTTGAAAAAAAATCGAAGACTACAGCATCCGAAGCACTCTCCCACTCCCCGAAAAAATCATATGGAAACTGGTCCTCCGGCCGAGATGTCGGGGTCCTCCGGCCAGGTTTTCCATGCCAGGTTACGTTGACCATGGAGAGAATTTCAGGGAGGATACAGCCAGGAACCATGGAAGCTGAAGATTTACCTTTGGATGATTTCCCTCTATACCTTGAAAAGGGAACCTACTTGTGAGGCCCCCTGGTGGAGACATTCTTTGGACTCAACTAGGCCTGCGTATCTCTTCATACCTGGGAGGAACGCCCAAAATGTTTGATCGCTTATTGCTTACTCAGCTCACTCATTGGAACAAAGAGCACTCTAAAACAAAGAGCACTCTAAGACTCTAAGTCTTTGGTTGGATTTATCCTACATCACTGCATGTTCTATCATTTTTTTGTGTGACACCCTCTCGAAGGGGTCGACTGGATGCCAGATGGCGCCAGAATTTAGCCGTACAGTGCCTTCCAGGTTTCTTGCTCAATCTGGATGAAGTGTTTGTGTGTGCGGCAGTGATACATGGTCAAAATCTCCCGTTGGATGGACAAGCGGACGGCCACAAACTGAGACAGCCTACACACCAGTGCCAGTCCCATGTTTTCAGGGCAAAGGCCAACCATTTTCTACCAGATGGACTACCCGCAGAGCTGGGACTAGGCCTAGAGGACTAGCCCCAGAGCTGGGACCCTGCGAGCTGAGGCCTTACGGGTATCCTTATGGTGCTGCTCCAGTCAGCAGCGTGACCGGGGACGGCAAAACTGGGTGCCTTCGGCGGACACATCGAGGGACGGACTGAGCGAGTCGGACGCGCCACGAGTGACGCCAGCCATCCCGGTCGGCCATCCCGGTATCCTCCTGGACCCGCCTGGCTGGCACCTACCAGCCACAGTGTCGAACACATCACTGACCTCAGTGGATCCCTTCGGGTATGAGAAGCGTTTCACCTAATTCAGTCACATGGGATCACCTGCCAAACCAAACTTTTTGGGAGTTGGGTGAAACCCCACGACAGAAAACGGTGGACCTATCTGGAAGGTTGTTCACTATATGGTAGACCAGAGCTCCAAGTCTTGACCCATCTCTAGGATCGTCCTGTACTTTTACAGGGAAAGTGAGGGAGTCAGATGTTTGAGGTCAGAAAGCTTCGAAAACTAGGTGCTTGACGTGTTCTTTTTTGTGAAGTTGTCGACGTTCCTTGGGACAGGTGGACGCAAACTAAGACTAAGACCACCAACCCCAGCAAACACAATGCACAGCCCGGAAAAGAAAACTGTGACATGTGAGGTGAACTGCCAGATTCACTCCCAGTTTGCTGTGTTTTCTTCCCCAGGAGTCAAAAGACTGAGTCACTATGGTCCCAGTGGATTTTGGTGTCGAATCACCATTGTTTCCCTTTCGGCCTCCAAAGCGATGCATTCGACATTGTGGGAAGCGACGCTTCCTCGCCTCAGGAGCAGCATGGCAGAAGTGGCGCCCGTTGCTTCGACAGCGAAGGCGCGGGTCCAGGCAGACTTAGGAGCTGGAAAACTCCCTCTCCAGCCAGACTCAGACTGTTATATATATATATATATGTATATATTTATATATAGTTCTCCTGGTCCCAGGGTCTGTGGTCCGCGTGCATGGCTTTTGACACCATGTCACAGCACCATGACACAGTGCGACAAGCACTGTTGGAGGCAAAGAAGTCAAAGAAGGCAAAGAAGTCCAAGAACATCTGTTGCTGAGGCCAGGGCGAAGATGGTTTGGGTTTCTTCTTGCGGTTGGGTTGGTGTACACTTGCGTAATTACACATGTGGGGTTGGTTCGTTGGCATTGCTGTCACATCAGTGAGCCAGTGATATTATGTATGTAAATAGCATATTGGGTTTGTCCTATTGGCTGTAAGAGTCGGTAAACAATTAAAACTATTTTTGAACAAGGCCTGCATCTCTGGTAACAGGATACACCATGATAGACTCAATGTAATATGTACAGTAAATAGCATGTATACATCCTGGAACACCCACTGGTACAGAAAAATGTGTACCACCCAAATTCTGCTCGAGTATATTTTTGCTGCTCGAATGCATGTTCCCCCAAAAAGAGTGCTCAATCAATTTTGGGGAGAGCACACACATGTCAGCAGACGAAGACCGCAAGCACTTTTTGCATCGCTTGCGGGCTCGAATCCAGTTCTTGCGCATCCACAGGCGCCTGTAGTGGCCTAAACAACGTTGTGTTGTTCTGATGGCCAGTCCAAAAGCATGGCAGCGACGGGAGGTTCGACATACCTCAGCTGCAAGTGGCACATGAAACAAGTTTGCAACATGACAACATGCATGTTAACATGCAACATGCATGCAACCTCATCGACGTGCATGCTCACACGCAACATGAATGCAACCATGTTCGCATGCAACATGAGTGCAGCCATGCACGGCGTCCATGCATTGAAGCATGAGTGCGACATGCTGCCATCTCCTTCAAGGCCTTTGCCTCTTTCAGCCTCAGCATCTCAGCCTCTGCCTTTGCCAAGGCCTCAAGGTGTGACGCTTTTTTTATCCTCTTTGCTTCTGCCTCCTCTGCTTTTCTCCTCAGTTCAGCCCGAAAAGCTCCCTTCTTGGCCATGAAAGACTTCAGTTCTTCAACTTGGGTCACAAGCACAGACCTTTTTTCTTCAGCCACAGAACCTTTGCAAGCGTGAGTCTGTGGATGAAGAGTGCGACATGCTGCCACGCATGTGTCCAACAAGATACGTTGCGTGCGTGTGAGTCATGCATCATGAATCATGCGTGCCCATGCGTGTGAGTACTGAATCATGAATCATGCCTGGAATCATGCCTGGGCATGCCTGTGACTCATGCGTGCAACTAAGAATGCGTGAGAGGGGCTGAAAGACAAACCCCTTGCCACCTTCTCTGAACTGGGAAGGTCCAGAGTCCATGGGCGGCGCACCTGACAAAGGCATTTTGCCAATGCAATGTCCCAGTTGCAAAATGTTGCAAAGCTCTTTTAGGTGGGCACATGGCGCCGGTGGTGGAGGGGTGCAAAGGCTTGCAGTCTCACCTGCGCACAACATGCACCATTCACAACCGACATTTGCACCTGGAGTGGTCGGAACTTCAGGCTCACTGCGCGCGGCGGAGACTTCAGGTGCAAGTGGTAAAGCTGAGACTCACCATGACCAGCAGAGTCTTCATCAACCTCCTGCCCATCAAGAGACACACGCCAGCACATGCAGGCAACAAAACCTGAGGCACCAACGCTAGCACTCGAGGACGCTTCATCATCACTGGTCTCATCTGCAGACCCATGGCTAGATTCATCTCCTGCAGAGGACACATCCTCAAGCCAAAACGTGTAAGCCATTCAGTTTGTCCTGGGAGGGGCACCCCTCAAACTTGAAGATGGCTCGGATGTCAGGATTTCGTGAGATGTGTGCGAAGATGTATGTAACGTGTGTAACATGGCGTGCGTGTGGCCTTGATGCATGCGTTCTAAAACATGCGTGAATAATGCAAGCCATCAATGAAGGCAGGCAACAAGACATGACATGGCATGACTAGACAACCTGGGCGCCATTTGCAGGTTAGTGGCTGCAAACTGACTGGGTTCTTGTGATGCAAAGAGCGCAAAGAGTCATGAACTGGTACACAGACTGCTCAACCATGCTCTGACTGGGTCGGAGCCCCAGCTTGCCCACTGCCAGGCCAATCGCAAGCTTGTTGCGGCATAGGTCACCTTTGCCCATGTGTGACAATCATGCATGCACAGCCATGCATGCACAGCCATGCATGCACAAGCGCACTGCAAAACAAATTGCAATCAGGACTCTTCGTGCGAGCTTCTTCCCAGCAATGACACACAGGCTGCCTTGCACGCCCAAAGCCTTCAGCTCAGGCTCATTCGCCCATGCAGCGGACAGCGCAGCTGCCTGCTCCCAAAACGCAATGCCACCGTCACAAAGCAAGGCGTACAGCAGCCAAAACTGCATCTGGCACCTGGGAAGTCCACTAGACCATGCATTTATGTGAAGACAGTTGCGTGTACACAGGTATTGAAGTGAGCAATCATTGGAGGATTCTGCATCATGCGTGCATGTGGGGAGGGGCACTCATTGATCACCAGCCTGCCAGTCAAATCTTACAAGCATGTGTCAAGAAACCCACGCTGGTAAAGGCCAACCTTGCCAAGGACTTGAGAGAATGCCAGGGGAGAGATGCCAGCGCACCATTGGATTCCTCACTAGAACATGCATGATGCATGCTGTGATGAATGCGTGCATGTGGCATGCATGAATGCCAAGAAGAGCTAAGGCATGGGCGATGAGCTTCACAAAGGGCAACCATTGGCTACTTGAACTTTCCCCTTTGATCAAATCAAAGCATCAAAGCTTCGGGAACTGCAAACCTGGAAACTGGTTCTCAACATAGCATTTCTTACCTTCTGTAGAAAGACGTTGCCACAAAAAAAGGTGCTCATTTTTTCATCTGTCAGAAACTCCACTCGATCAACGAAAAAGTGTTCAACAAACACATTGAGCAATTTTTCCCGAAAGCACCTGCGAAGGGTTTTTCCTTAAGCACTGCTGCCTATTTCATCTTCCTTAATCTCTTTCTCTTACTTCATCTTCCCCACTCTCTCTTCCTTACTCTCTTTCTCTTACTTCATCTTCCCCACTCTCTCTTCCTGACTCTCTTTATCCTACTTCACCTTCCTTACTTCGTATTCTTTACTAACTTTCTCCTACTTCACCCTCACAACATCATCATCTAATCATCACCTCATAGGTTATCATATCATATCAGGTTATAATATCATATCACATCACATCAATGTCATAACATATCATATCATGTCATGTTTTAATATCATATCACATCACATCAATGTCAGATCATATCATCTCATATCATGTGATAAAATAATATCACATCACAACATAACATATGAAGTAGAAGTATCAGATCAACAATATCAAAGTACATCAGAAGTAGATATTGATAGGTAGGTATTGATAAGTGGGTATAGACAGGTAGGTGTAGGTAGGTAGGTGTAGATAGGTAGGTGAAGATAGGTAGGTGAAGATAGGTAGGTGTAGACATCTTCCTTAAGACACCTACCCAACTTCACCTACCCAACTTCTTCTTTATTCTTCTCTTTAGGCGGCGGGGCGGTGCGAGCAGGTCTTACGAAACGCAACCCTCTCGTGGAATCGTGGCCATCGATCGCGCGCGCGTGTGGTGAGACGCGAATCGCGTTTGTCCGTGAGCAACCCTCTGCGGAGATCGTGCGTGTCGATCGCGCGAACGTGTGGTGAAACGTACATTTTGTCTGTGCCCGGTCTGTTCCGCCATTATAATTCTGGTCACAAGGATGTCGCCAATGTGCGGTCCGGACCGCATACTCATTGGGAAATGCGATTCCAAGGTCTGTGCCCGGTCTGTGCCCGGATCGTTCCCCCATTGTAATTCTGGTCGCAAGGATGTCGCGAATGTGCGCTGCGGACTTCATACTCATTGGGAAATGCGATTCCATGGTCTGTGCCCGGAGCGTTCCCCCATTGTAATTCTGGCTCGAAGGTGTTCCTGTATCATCGCTCGGAGCGTAGTTACATTGTGTTTTGCAAGCTTTGGTTGCTAATCGCCTTATAGTTCTGGCTCGAAGGTGTGATCCTCCATGTGCAGATTTCGTGGCAGGCGCAGCACTTTGTGAACCTCCATGTGCAGATTTCGTGGCAGGCACAGCACTTTGTGAACCTCCATGTGCAGATTTCGTGGCAGGCACAGCATCCGGGGAGCTGGAAGCTGAGAACTGGCGACTTTGTAGTACAACTTTAGTACGCGGAGTATGTGGCGAGCTGGAAGCTGAGAACTGGCGACTTTGTAGTACAACTTTAGTACGCGGAGTATCTGTGGAGCTGGAAGCTGAGAAGTGGCGACTTTGTAGTACAACTTTAGTACGCGGAGTATCTGGCGAGCTGGACGATGAGAACTGGCGACTTTGTAGTACAACTTTTAGTACGCGGAGTATCTGTGGAGCTGGAAGCTGAGAACTGGCGACTTTGTAGTACAACTTTAGTACGCGGAGCAATTTGTGAGCTGCAAGCTGAGAACTGGCGACATTGTAGTACAACTTTAGTACGCGGAGCAATTTGTGAGCTGGAAGCTGAGAACTGGCGACTTTCTAGTACAACTTTAGTACGCGGAGCAATCCGTAGAGCTGGAAGCTGAGAACTGGCGACCTTGTAGTACAACTTTAGTACGCGGAGTATCTGGCGAGCTGGACGATGAGAACTGGTGACTTTGTAGTACAACTTTAGTACGCGGAGTATCTGTGGAGCTGGAAGCTGAGAACTGGCGACTTTCTAGTACAACTTTAGTACGCGGAGCAATCTGTGCAGCTAGAAGCTGAGAACTGGCGACTTTGTAGTACAACTTTAGTACGCGGAGTATCTGTGGAGCTGGAAGCTGAGAACTGGCGACTTTCTAGTACAACTTTAGTACGCGGAGCAATCTGTAGAGCTG
>CAXAMN010024040.1:564346-575316 GCA_963970005.1 Durusdinium trenchii | reverse complement strand
TGATGATGATGATGATGATGATGATGATGATGATGATGATGATGATGCAAGTAAAACATATAGTAAGTACAGTATATGTATATACATAAGATGTGTTGTTTAGAATGGGAGTTCACTGCTCTAACTTCATGATACGCACAACCGGCGAAGAAGCAAGACCTTTGCTAGCCAGTGGTTGGAAGGGAGCGACTAAGGGTTGCCGGGGTATCCTTTTTCCTGAAAAGGGAGCCGTTCGGAGACACAGGGAGACACAGGCGCAGTGTCCCTGTTTGAGCCCTTAGGCGTCCCTGTGTCCATTCTTTTCCAGACGAGGTCAGACCACTCGTTTTCATCAGAATTTGAGAGCCGTACTGCGGTTTGTGGGTTCGTCAGTACCCCCTCCAGAACAATGCATGCAGAAACCTCAGATCCACCATGTGATAAAGTGTCTCGGAATCTCTTGTGAAGGGGTTCTTGGCCTATCATTTTGGTGAACCAACTTAAATGGCGCGTGCACAGAAACTGCTTGCGTGCAAAAAAACGCATGTCACGAAAGGTAGCTTGAGCTACCTGAGTTCTCCTTGCTTTAGCAAAAATGTATTACAATCAGGAGTTGGGATTGTGCATTGAGTTTGGTCCTGTAAGAGTTGATTCTGTTCGTCGGGGGGGGGGGGCCCCTGGATCAAATCCCCCCTGCGTCGGTTCACGCCGTCATGGACTTCTACCAGGGTTACTTGTGATTGCCTGCTACCTTTCGTTCACCCCCTCCTCTCTCAAGTGGAATGGATGAAGGCACACGGAACGCCTTGTGTGATTAGGGGGGTAATGGTTTGCACCTTTTCGGCACGGCAAACAAAAGAATCACACATGGTACTAATTACTACTGGAAGTGTCATGGGTACTACTCACCGCGGGAAAAAAACAGATGGAGCACAACAAATATGTGCCACAGTCATCCATAGATTACCATGTTTGCTTGTTGGTCTCCACACTTGCTTGTTTCGATCCTGCAGGGAGTTGGTTCTGTGAGAAGTTGGGACTTGTGGACAGATGCCACCTGACACAATGCTGCCAGAATCTCCACACTTGCACTGCATGCTGTTTCTGGTTCGAATCAAATGTGAACTCAACTCCCCAATTTCATGGATGACTTGGGTTTGCTCTATTTATTACCTGTAACAGTCGGCAGTCGCTAAACAAGTATCACCATGTCTAAAGATATGTTTTAAGAACGGTCATCATCCACTGGGCCCTGGGTGTTTGGGATAGACCCAATGGATGCCCATCTTCCAACATGTCGAGATGTCCTTGAGACCTTAAACACTACATTCCATCCCCCTACAGGTGACCACCATGCGAACGCTGTTTGGCGATCAATTCACTGGATACGATCGATGTTCGCCGATTGAACCGGTACTTCTAGTGATTGTCATCGACACCATGGAGTCGGTAGAAAGAGGTTGACATCTTGGTATAGATTCTAGATCACCTCCTCAACCAATCACCAAGGTTTCACTTTACGACTTGGTCCATGTTGGTTCGTTCTTATAGTTCATGCAACGCCTTGAACGAACCCTTTTTTCCATTGCCCACCAAAGCTTTTTCAAAAAACATTAAATGTGTTGATAGCAAGATGACTTTTCTCTACAAACGACCGTGATTCAATGTTCCGCTCTCATTATTCTCATACTTCTTTGGTAAAAAACATAGAAATAAACACAGGAGTCAAGCGGACGTCCATGAGAAATCCACATTCTTCGAAAGACCGAACGCGAAGAACCACCGTCCCGAAGACCTGGGGGGGTCCAGTAAACCCGCCCAGGGCCTTCACTTTGTACTTGTCGGAACCTGCAAGGACTCATCCAGGCCGCCGGCGGATCGGATCAACTCGGCGGTTGAACAAGCGTGGGAGGAGGAGGATGTAGTCCACGAGTCCACGAGTCTCCGGGAAATCCGTCGAATCCATCAGGACTCCTGAGGTACTCCTATATAGGAAGTGTCAAGTTTTCGCTGAACTGTCCTATCT
Organism: Durusdinium trenchii; assembly: GCA_963970005.1. Lineage (NCBI taxonomy): Eukaryota > Dinophyceae > Suessiales > Symbiodiniaceae > Durusdinium > Durusdinium trenchii. Next base: position 573,311 of record CAXAMN010024040.1, on the reverse strand, counting down.
GGGCTATTTGGCAAATGGAACTCTTCCGCACGATGAACGCTTCAAGCCAGACATGAAGGCATGCGGCATGAAAGAGGTTTCTTTTGTTTGTTCCCAAACAAAGTGGGCAATGTGAAGGCCCACATGTGCCAATTCAACCGTGCAGCTCCAATTCTTGCCCCCACGGCATCCTGTCCACGGTATCCTGTTGCTGTGTGACACGGCTATCGCCTCGACCAGTCACCGACGGTGGCGTTTTCACCGTCGGTGTCGCTGGAAGAACGCCATCGAAGGCGAAGTACTCCAAATCGAAGGCGAAGAATGCCATCCAACGCGACCAGCTGCTTGGCCTTTGTATGTGTTTCAGGGGGAGAGCCCCTCGCCCTCCACGTGTTTTTGTTGGTGAACACTACGGACCGATGGATGGCGGCCACATAGGATTGGCATCGTCCGAAGCGGTCCGCGAGTGAATGTAGGTTGAAGACACCCAAAAAGACGGTCCGTTCGTAGGTACGGTACCCTAGGCGACGGGTCCTATTGACGGGCACCAAAGAAACATCTCTTGGTTTTTCCAAGGGTTTGGGTGGTCAGCTGGTGGTCGGCAGTATTTAATCGATGGAGGCAGGAGTGCAAACAGAGGCTGTTAGGCGGTCCCATATGGAAAATGCGCTGCAAATTGCCATCACCCAGCAGTTTTGACACTTGTTCATTTCGCGGTGGGTCAAGAGATACAGGTTTCCCTGCTGTAACTGAAACCCTAAACCCTAAACCCTGTATGTTGCCCATACAAGCCATGCCGGTTTATGAGTGCCCTGCACTAAAAAAGTCCTGCATGACTACCAGGACCCTCCAAGGGGTGCCCAATGGAAGCCTATAGGTAGTGTTGGGTAGTTCATTGGACACCCCTTGGAGGGTCCTGGTATAGTCTAGTGTGTGTTTGAACATGTTTGAACTGTTACTAGGTGGGGGGTACGACACAGAATCATTGTCAATCAATCGGACATCCATGTTCCATGCGTGTTTTTCTTTGTGGTGGATCCCAGGAATGGGGGAAAGAAGGACCACGTGGGTCTAGTTTTTATTGCAATCTCAATGATTCAGAATTGGCGTCCACAGCGCCCGTTGGGAACCCATCAAGGGAAGGCAGATGTTGTGACTCTTCAGCAGTCAGTTGGCAACCTCCATGAAGACCACACGGTGCAATTGATGATATGTAGGATTTATTGATCCGTGTGGGCATGCATGTTCAATGATCACCTTGAAGGACGTCACGTGTCACGATGGGAGTCTAGGGCTCCAAATACCTCCTCAGAAGGTGGTCGGGGTGGGCTTGAGGGGTTCAACCACCTTCTGAGGATATGGTTGGAGGTGTAGGGGATATTCGCGGAGGTGGACAAGAAATGGCTGTACATATGGCTGTATGCGTATGTTCACTAGGCTGTGAAAAAGCTCAAACCATTGGAACACGATGTGGCCTATGAAGAACTCCCAGACATCTAAGTCGGAACTCTCCATTGTCCAAGCACTGTCATTCTTGAGCATGTAGATAAGACCATTTGTATCCATTTGTATGTAAGGAAAGCTCGTAATCCATACATTTGTCAATTAAATGTCATACTACGTAGCCCCTTTCAGGGGCAGCAAACGTGGCAGCTTGGCCAACTGCAGTCCCCTTTCCGTTTCGGTGTCCACTTTGAGGTTCCAACCAAATGCACCAACAAGGACAGACAGAAACCGGTCGATGTGTTTTGGCACCCTCTTCCCAGCAGCTCCCGAAGCGAGGCGAGGCCGAAAAAAGACATGCCTCGCCGTTCGCTGACCTCGGTGCCCGCAGATCGGACCGAGGTGGTGGAACACTTGCTCACCGCATTGGCGCAGCGTGTCCATGAGTGGCCTCACTGCATGGGGAAGAGATGCGGGAGACGAAACCGATGTGGGTGGAGGCAAAGATCAGGGACGAAGAGAGAGAGATCCGATAAAAACGCGCAGGGCGCCGGTCTAAACAAAAGGCTTGCCACCGTGCTTGGACGAGTATCCGGAGTGCGACGAAAACATCATGCAAGGATATGAATGGACGTTTTCACGCCATTTTTTCTGACCGCTGAAAGAGTATCATTGTCGTTAAGCGTCTTGTGTTTTGGAGCAATTTCCATTGGATAATGCAGTTGGTCTCATGCTTTTCTAGGAGCCAATAGCAAGGAAACAGTGGAAAGGAACCCCAGAATAAACACAAGATAACAGTGAACAAGTGTTTCTAGTTGGCATCCTATCCATGCCACGAAGAGATACACATTGAAATGGTCATGATACTTAACCATGACCAAAGACCGGACTTGGAAGGTCCTGGGAGTTTTGTCCTCCGGTGACCAGACTCGGTTGCCCTGAGGCTGTCGGCGCATGCTTCCGTACGTGCGCTGCACTGTGCCTATTGCCTCGAGGAGAAGGGGCTGTTCAGTTCATGGCTATTCAATCAAGTATATTTCTTCAGAGGTCAGGTTCGTAAATACCGATTCAAGTATATACCAATTCTGCTCCATCGCTATTAGGTTGGAGGCCATCGCTTCTTGGGTGGAGGCCATCGGTCTTAGGAGAAGGGACTGTTCATGGCTATGTGGTGGATTCAGACTAGATGACTAGATGGCACACACCCCGGTGGTGTCTCAAAGGAACCTATTGGTGCATACGATCGATCAAAGAGTTCCTTGCTCCTCTACGTCTAAGCGCATCCTTGATTTGATTTATTAGATGTCTATAGTTTGTATGTTTGGCCGGACTGTAGATATCTGTAGATCAAGCTTGGATGCGACTCATTGTCTTTCTTGACCAAACTCCACGTCACCATGTTGTTGTTGTTGTTGTTGTTGTTGTTTCTGTTTGGTTTCAAGTTTTGTTCTCCGAATGCATACAAGCGAGATGTTTCAATGGACATTCACACAACTGGTCGACCAGGGATCTTGAAGACTACCAAGCAAATGTCAAGTTCTGGGTTCAAACTACATTAACAGAACTGAGACAAGACATGGGTGTTCTTTGGAATTGTTCGGTCACAACATTCATGTTGAACACCCACAAAATCTCATGAACTTGGCGATGTTGTTACCACCCCAACTGAGGCCGGGAGACATTCACCAACAAGACGCATGATGCATTATATCAACCCAGATGCTTCATATTGGTTCCTGGTTCCTCATCACCGGAATCATCAACACACAGTTTGATTCACAAGTTTCAGAACGGGACTCCACGCTCCGACTCTTCTTTGGCACCAGACTGAAACACGCATGGTCTTGCAGTTTCTTTGTGTTCTTTTCCTTTGCACATGGACCCTCCTTTTTCAGGAGCAACAGCTCCTTCGGGAAGGACGGGCAAGCTCCTTCTGGTTGGAGCGGGGACTTCGGATGGGTCCACACTGGGGGGAACAGGTTGCCTTGAAACAATATGAAGCAACTACCGGTCATAGCGCGGTCATGTCAACCTACGGGATTTTGGTGATTTTCAGATGAGTCTTGGACTTGCAAGAACAAGCGCGAGGGAGTTGCGCGAGGAACTTGTATGACAACGTGTTTTGTTGTGTTGGAGTAGCGGCTATCCCAAAAGTAGCAACCCACATACAGTATCTATCGACGTGGCTTTGGAAGGCGACACGGTAGTTTGTTCAGGTAGCTTGTTCGGCTGTTGTGTTTATGGACATGAAATTTCCCAGACACTCCATGTATGGTATATTTACATATATTTACCATTATTTACCTACATTGGGGTGGTTTGAGGGGTCAATGTAGGCATATATGACAGACATGGAGTGTCTGGGTATTGAGAAACGGCGTAAACTGGAACATTGATCGACTTTAGGCCGTATCCCTTCGTGTCCGAAGAGATATTGTGCTTCTCTAGCTGTAGAGTCTTACAGGCATAGCCTGTGGCCTGTGGCAAGTCAGGTGTTTGGCTTCATCCACCTACAGGTGTGCCAATGTGTATTTGTAGGTATACGATGGTATACGTGGGTATCGAAGCAGCAAGTGGTTACATGCGTTACATGACTATCGCCATTCAGGAACAGTACATCCTGGCACAAACTGGGAAAAACGAACTTTGCCCTTTGTGCTTAAATCATCTTAAATCATTCAGTATCATTCAGTATCCCACCTTTGTTCTGTTGCTTCCTTCGAGCAGGATGGACTAACAACTGTACTTCCAAACTAGAGGGAGAGCTGACGCGCCTCCGGCTCAGCCGCTGTTCCTCCGTTTTTCGCTGCGGCGTTCCGCGCGGGCGAGCCGCGCGGCGATGGAGAAGCGCTCAGCACGGACGCGCACATGGCGGCGGGTGCGGGGCGAACTGTTTGCCATGAAGGATGGGACGCGGGGTGGACCGATGGGAAGGAGACTCGTGGGTTACGTGGTGCTTGACCTCATGTAGAACAACTCCTGGCATTGCTTAAGATGTGTGTGTGTGTTGCTATGTTGCTGCTGGTCCTGGTAGTGATGGACGTCACATGTTCGAAACCCTACGGGGATTAGGATTCGAGGACATTTTGACTAGTATATCAGCCCTAGGGATCCACATACATCACATACCCTCTAAGAAGGTGATGTGTCCGACACTGTTATGTAGGCGCCATTGTACGGTCCAGTCGTACCGAACCTGAGGTTCCAACACTTGGTGGATCCCCAGGGTTGCTAGAGGGTTCGCTGTGTCATTTTGACCACCATGGAGTCAGGTTCAGCACGACACCGAAGGACACCAGTCATGTTCCAACAACCTGCACCACGTGAACCGTTGTACCTGGTTCGCATCGCGTCGGGCCATTGGGACCCACGGCCGGGCCGGGGGCGAGGACAGTCCGGTGTTTTAGAAGCGGATGTCGTGATCATCAACAGATAGATGCAACAGTTACCCTGGTTTTGCAGATCTGATTTTTGTCTTCCCTACGGGCTGAGTCCCCTTCTGGGGAAGATTTTTGTTCCGGTTCCTTAAGTAAATCCTAAGTTGTTCCCCTTTTGTTCTACTTGATCTATCGGCCACATCGGCCCTATAGATGATATATATATATAAGTACAAATTCGATGTGTTCATAATATTCTCCAGTCATTGTACCTGTGACTCCCAGAAATCAACTTCACGACCCTGGTAGAGGAACATCAACCAAACAACTCAATCAGAGAGTTGCGATGTATATATATATATATCTAATATATGTATTGCTTTCTACCTACGGAGGAGGAGACTTGCTGTGGGCTTTAGCTTTGGTGGCTCACAGTTGGCTGTTGGAAGGGTCGAATACGCCAAAAGCAGGAGAAGATCCTCGAGCTGATGTCCCTGCCCACCGCGCTGGCCTCAACATTTCTGGGGAACCTCAAGTGGTCGTGGTGGTGGTGGTGTTTTTTTTGGGTGTTTATTTGTTTTCAGTCTAATTCAAAGTGCACAACCAAGTACAAGGATCACATTCAATGCATGAATGATACTTAAACCAGTAGTTTGTTCTGGACCTCTTTGCGGTGTTAGTTCAAGACTGTGTTTCAGTGTCGGCTCAACTTTTTGACCGGCCCACAGTATAGGTCTTGAAGGAAGGGAACATAGACAACCAACCATCAACCATCAACCAACCCATTCGGCCAGGCTTGACTTCCTTGTTTGGAGAAAACCACAACAAGAACACCCGGGAAGAGACCCACATGGAACCTGTTGGCATGTACCTTTGGGAAGGCTAGCGGGAGTCAAAATGGAACCGACAAACCACTGGTTTTCAGGTTCCATGTGGATCTCTTCCAGGGCGTAATGGCTGAAATGGTGGGTGTTCTACTGGGAGGTCCTTTGCTCGGGCCTGAGAGAATGGAGAGGTCTGGAAACTGGCAGCCTGAAATGGAACATATAGGATTTAGATTCTTATCATTTCATAGGACCATTTTTGGGATTATGATTATAGAATCACCTGAGTTCGCTTTGTGACTTGGCTTGGCAGCGGCCACGGCCACTCGCGATCGCCAACCGCGGAGAAAAGGAATCCCAAGAGACAAGAGGGTTTGTTTTTTTGGGCATACATATATATATATATATATATGGGTGTGTATGTTTAAAAAGGGGACACCCTTTCTCGCCCCTGGCTGGGTAGACTGTAGACTGTTTTTCCCTTCACCGAACCCAGGTTGGACACCCACAAGTCATACAGCATGTATAGCAATGTGTAATCATGTGTAGCAACCGCTTCATTGCTGAGTAAGTTTTTCCGTGGTTTGGGGATTTTGCCTGGTCAACAACTACTCATTGACTCATGTCTCCCGCAGCCAACGCGTCTGTTCCGCCAGAGGCCTGGGATTGCGGCCGAAAAGACCGCTTGGATTGGAAGTGCTTAGTCAAGCTCAGCAGGTTTGAAGCTCAGAAACACATCTGAGTACAAAAGACTCATCCAGACCATGGGATCCGTACCGAACCTCCAAAGGTACCGGTTCCCTCCGTGTTTTTGTTCACGCGTGCTCGCCGTAGCGAGGGTGGATCCGTGGATCTCAGAGTGGGAGGAGAGGTTGGGAGTGGATATTTCCCAGACACGACCCATGGGATTGTCATAGGACTGCCGATGAATTGACCCCTCATGGCCCACCCTCAATGTAGGTAAATATACCAGTCCCATTCGTCGTGTTTGGGTTTGAGTGACTGCCATGGATTCTTTGGGAACTGACCCGATACCTCGCTCAAATCTTGATGAGTTCGGCGGTCAACCTGGAATTGCCGGTAGTTCGTCACCGATCCCCGTGAGAGCGTCAAATCACAGAGTTGTACTTCAAGCATTTTGGGAGTTTTGACATTATCATTTGGCCCATAGGGCTCCTGGCCGACCTCCGTTTTCGGTTCGGTGGGACAGGGGTGGATGCCACGGGGGTCGTGAAGTGCCCACCGAACCTTCGGATATGGGCCGTGAACGGAGCCCTCCAACATTTGAAGGTGGAGTACTGATTGACTTGCCGATATTTGTCTACCGAAACCAGTTCCTCAAGTTCCCTGACACCAGCTTGGTCCGACCAACGAAGGGCCTCACCAGATCTCACCGTTGATCAGAATTTCCCACGCGGATTCGCTCCAACTTGCGTCATGTTCTCTATTCTTTGGACAGTTCCAGATCGATATTTGTGGCCACCCAAGCAGATGAAGATCACATCACCCAACCAGCAACAAACCCCAGGAATTCACCTCACCGGTGGAATGCTGCCTTTTGAGGCCTGGTTGGTGGTTGGTGCATGTGTGGCTCTACTTGGCCCCGACAGGCCGTCGGAGCGAGCGCAGATGGGGTTCAGCCATGAGCGCAGATAGACTCGTGCTCAATAAATCCCTATTTTGGATGCACGGACTCGTGGGAGGTCCAGGATTGAAACACCCAATCTGACTCTTTACCTTAGAATCTTACCCTGGATTGAAACACTTATTCATACTAGCTTCAAGACAGTCTACATTCTACATTAAAATGGATTCCGGTCAGTGTGCTCGGTTTGTATACCGGTTTGTATAAAACGTCCGCTCGGGCCGGACCCCCTGCCTGAAACTTCAGGTGCCGAACAGAGCACGGCAAAAAGCACCAGGATCAAGATGGGTGAACAGATGTCGATTGGTGAAAAGACCTTCCTAGCAATGAGTGGTCCCCAGGTCATGTCCAAAAGCTTCCTAAGTTGATTGGACCGGTTCCTCGCAAGGGCACGCAAAGCCTTTCTGGCGAGCTGCAAGCGAGGCCAGAAGTACCACCTGCTGAGCAGCTTGCCACTCGGGTTTGCTCATTGGCGACTTGAGCGAGGGATCTATTTTCAGAAGTTGCTTGATCCGAACTTGCAACACCTATATATCAAGTCAATGAGTATATAACCTTTAATTAACCTTTGTTCCCAGGCAAACGAAGGAGTCAGAAAACATGTTGTTTTGTGTCTCAGAGCAAGGTTTTCTCATCCTTCTATGGCTATATACAAATACACGTGTGCAGTCCTCGATTATCACTGACTTGGAGCTCATAAGCGCAAGCATGATGCAATACATGCTGTTATTATGGGCAATTGCACATCACACATAATCATCATCTAGTCCAAGTGTCAAATCCAGGCCTATGCTGAGTGTTTTTTAGTGTATTGTTGGTCCCTTAGAAGACACATTCAGAAACAGACAGCTGCGGGGTCTAGAGCAAAAAAAACATCCCGTCCCTAAAGCTATGCCTAGGTTAAGCACATGCAAACAAAGGATTTGCAAGATTGAGCCAACCCTGCACCCAACTTTCAACATCTTTGAACTGATTTGCTGCCCAAGCTCTTGCAGAGACGCGTCGAAAGGTCGTTTTGGCTGGGCTTGGCCTATGTGCTCTTCCCTCTCAACCTCCTGGTCTATGGCCTCAATGCCAGGGGACCAAGAAAGTGAGCGTTGGCGGGAAGGTGGAGGTGCACAGTCCTCGTCGACTTCACTGCCAAGAAACACAGATGGAAGTGCCAAGACCTTCAAAGTGACCTCTTTGAAGGATCTAAGTATGTTATTGTTGAAAGCAGGCCTATATGTGACCTCATCCTGGGATCTTAAAATGTCACATTGAAGTTTTGAAGGGTTGTGGTGGATGGCATGGCCCTTTGAAAGACCACTTTCCCAGATTTTTGTTGGGCGTGGTCCACTGCTAGGGGTGTTCGCATGGGTGCCGGCGGTGATGTCGCTCTGCCGGGAGAAGTGACTCTTTCACTGGAGAACCTCTCCGGAGCCCACGGTCGCAGTGCGCAGTGGCGCGTGGGTCATGCAGTCCACTCACGGAACACCTCACGGAACACCACCATTCGAATGGGTCGTTCCAGGTCCAACGCCACACGACCGACGAGACGCGACGAGACTCGTCGCGAGTCGCGTCGGTTTGTCCCACCGCGGTGGCGCGGTGGCGCAGCGACCCATAAAAAGTCCACAGATGGGCCCAGCGACCCATAAAGCTCTGCGGTACTACTACTACTACTACTACTACTACTACTACTACTACTACTACTA
>CAXAMN010024040.1:516348-564336 GCA_963970005.1 Durusdinium trenchii | reverse complement strand
TACTACTACTACTACTACTACTACTACTACTACTACTACTACTATAACTACTATAACTACTCTACTACTACTACTACCACCACTACCGGGTGCAGTCGCCAGGAAAACCACATGAGTCAGGTACTCCCTGTGTGCTCCCTTCACCTAGCTCCCTGCGGGTTAAAACCAAACCGCGTGGACCAAACGATCAAAGGACCAAACATGCGTGGAGAGTTTGGGTGTTCGACCCCAAAATTTGGGTGTTAAAATGGGGAGACCTCCCACTTCGACCTCCTGGAAGAAGGAAAACCCAAATCCAAAACGCATTGGTTGGGGATCTTCCTATTAAAATGCACATCCAAAGACCATCAACTTGAGGATTACACGGATGTGGAGCTGGATGCGAAGAATGCCCGTGCGGGGCCTTTGAGGACGTATCGCGGAAAGGTCGACGGCATGGGGGTTCAACAAGGTGACCGGGTCTCAGATTGTGGTCGAGAATTGTGGTGAGTGGCTCATAGCTGAGGAGTTTTCCTACATGAAGAGAACCGAAGAGGTGATAGGTGGAAGACGTCCATCCATCAATTTACATTCAATTTCTTTACTTTTCAGAGCTGAGTGTCCCGTTGGAGAAGAGACCCGACAACGCCGGTCGACACTGGAGAGCATCGAGTGCGAAACAACGTACATTGTTTGGAGTTTATTTGGCTGAATTGTTTGAGTAGATGGACCAACTGATGGAGCAGCTATAGACGAACTGATGGTTTGAGTACATGGTTTATTTGGCTTTTTAATGTTTGATGGACACTATAGACATCTCTAGACGAACTAGCAGCAGCTGGACTGCACTGATTGTGCGCCATCCCGGCGCTAGGTTTGAGGTCTTTCAGTATACCTACACCTTCAAAAGGACACTAATAACTAATGACTAATAAGTGCTCGAGACAAACAGCGCTCGTTTAATCAAAATGTGCTCGACCTTTGTTTCAGAGCATTTGCCTTATAGCACAAACTCCCTGGTATCAATGAACCCCCCTGGCACACACAACATACACCACATCGCGGCTTTCTTCTTCAACATGCTGCCTTCGGAAGAAGCCAGGCCCTCAGTTGCTGCTTTCAACAGCATTGCGCCACTCAGCTCGATATTGCATCAAGCTTTTTCTGGTCAAATTGAGCACTTGGACTACGCTGGTCGCGTGCACTTTTCGTGACAAGCGCGACTGCCATCCGATAAAGTCCTCATCGCTCCAGCACGCTGCACCTTAGAGCACTACAAGGAGGGTCATGAGCCAATGAAACAGTTCCCAAGTTTCCGACATGCTGGATTTTGCATCCAGTTAGCAGCAGGCGTTTGGAGAACATATTCCATGCGCAGCCTTGGGGGCCAGTCTTCAACACATAGGAACCAGCAAGGGGTACCCACTGGAGAAAAGTGACAGTGCAACAAAAAGCCAAGCAGCAACACATGGCAGAACATGTGGATTTTGGGCCTCATGTATTGGCGTTTGTTACCTTTTTGTGTTGGTACTGTGTTGTGTTCTATTTGGAAAGCAAAGGGTTTTTGACACGAGTGGCTTCCAGGCAACGAGACCTATACTATACTCACTTTTTGATTTTTGCAGAATCGGCCTTGGCAGAGCCTGGCCCTGAGAGACAGACTAGGCTATCATTATGACGACTAGAAGATCCTGCAGTTATCATTTGCCATTGTTATTATGTCAAACTGGAGAAGCGGTGGCTAGCTGTACTAGTGTCTTTTTTCCGTTTAAGTTGCCTCGAAGCTGTAGTAACTCTACAGGCAGGCAACTCCAGCAGTTTTGCAGATTGTGGACAGTCTGTGACCTCAGGAATTGTAGGATGCCATGGGAAATACTCTAAGGCTTTGTATAGTGCATATTCTCTGTCATAGCAGCGTGCAGTTTTGAACAAGATTTTTTTTGAGAACTAAGTAGAAAGGAATCTGTAGGAACCCGATTCTTCAAGTCCACTTTTTTTTGAAGAGCTTTGGTTTACCCAGTGGTTTCTCCTTGGCTCACAATTCCTGGAGGACTTCTTAAGACGACGCTCGACACCAGACCTGGCCACTCAGAGCTTGAGTGGACTACATGCGCTTTGTGGATGAGGACTCTGATGTGGCGAGGAAGAGACACACTTGGAATCCACCAAACTCGGATAACATTTGCAATATGTTTCGAGTTATGATATGTGATCAGAACATGTTTGAACATGAAAACTGCGGTCTTCCTTGGTTTTCAGGTAGTTTTTCCATTATCCTCCCATCTTGGCCTTTCTACTAAAGTGGGCACTTTCAAAACGGCGAACTCCAAGCGCCCAATGGAAACCTTTCCCCATTCGCAAAACTTCTCGAGGACTTGGGTTCCACCTTGGTCAGTGGCGAAGTGCGATGGAACCCGGCGGGTGACATTCAGCTGGCCTCGGCCTACTCGGTGGCTTGGCCTGTCAAGAGTAGCAGCGTCTTTTTTCATTTGACATGTTTTTAAAAATTGTTGAAATCTATGTACAGTACATTGTTTGGATATTTTCTGAATTAATTCTATCAGATTCTATCACATACGATTCTGAAGCAGACAACATTAATCAACATTCCTTGTTTTAAGCAAACAACAAGAATGATTTTGGAGTGGCAGTGTTCATTGGAAATTAGCCTCAGCACAGAATCTTTCACTTTTCTTTGTCACCTTGGTCACCAACAAATACATTGCAGAATTGAACAACTGAAGTAACCGAATCAACGATTCTTCAGCTACCTGTAACTATCAACCCAGCTCCTTCTCTTTGCCAGTCAACATTTCTTTGAGGTCTATCTGGCCACGGATTCCAGTGGCGCCGATCGATCATTGCTTGGCACAGCCGGTGGGCACCACCGTGTTGACTGTCCCCCAGGCAAGCAATGTCATTGAGAGGGGGCGATCGCAAAGGAGAAGATATGCAAAATAGGCCAAGACTCAAAGTTGCAAACAGTTGCAAAAGCAAGGTAAGGCACACAGAGAGGCTTTAAACTTTTTGGAAACCTTGGAATATTTGATTGCGGCAGACCAACCAAGAAGTTGACACCTTGTAAACTCGACGCGTTGCAAAGCATATAGTCAATGTAGTTCATCGTGATTTTGTAACTTGTTGGCAAATCCTTCAGACTTTGCTAGAAAGTTCTTTGACTTTCCAGGGCACTTTGTTGACGCAGAACTTCACACATGTTGTGATCTATGTGGAGCAAGAAGCCTCAGAGGGCATCAGTTGACATGACTGACTTTCATAGTAGCTTGGCACACGCAATCCAGTCTGAGTATTGATAGTCTCTCACTTCATGGCATAGCCAGCATTGTTACCGCCAGCACCTGTGCATTCACAGTGCTGTAGCATGCTGTAGCAAACATTGCTCGAGTCTGGCCAATCGCAAAAGGCCTCAGCGACATGTCACTGAAATGACTGAGAACACAACACATATTACACGACTTTGAAGTGACACTTCATTGGTCGTTAAACTGATTATTTTTGTTTTTACAATCTTTTACAACCATGGCGTTCGCAAGAGCGCCTCGCATGAAGATGGGGAAAAGGATGCAGCTCCGTGGCCAGGTGCTTACAGCCCGCACCTGCCGGCTTCGGCGCCGGCCTGGAGCTTTGCCGCACGGCCAATCCGCCGCCGAATAAAGGCGATCCGCCCAATTGTTCGGATGCAGATGTCGCAGGAGGAGGGAAGACTTGGCGAAGAGCTCGGCCGGATCGAGATGTGTGAGTTAATCCTTGTTGAAGAGATAGGCCGCGGCGGCCTGGCAGCTGTGCATATTGCCCAATGTGCTGGGAAACGAGTTGCTTGCAAAGTGTGGAGGTGCCAGGAAGGGATGCAGTCGTCGGAGGAGGAGGACCGCTCAGCCTTAGAGAGAGAGAGGCCATGCTACTTCACAAACTTTCTCATAACAACGTACTGAAAGTCGGCGCGCTCCTCCTGGATGATGGCCAAGTGGCAGGATTCACGATGGAAATCCTTGGCCAGTCCTTGCACTCAGCATCGAAGAACTACACTCTGACCAGGTTACGCCTGGCAGGAGCTCTGTCGCCAACGTGCGCAGCACTCAACTTCACCCACAAAAACTTGGTGGCACACACCGATGCTTCCTCCTTCAGTGGTTAAACATAGAACTTTTTTTTCGTTGATTTTCCTACTTAAAATACTAAGGGAAAGCAGTTTAAACTTTTTTCGAGGGAACTGAGGGACTAAGGATGTGAAGCCCGCGAATATCGCCTTTACTGCAGATTATTTGAGCGCACAGCTCTTGGACTTCGATGCTGCAATGGAGTTGCTTAGAATTGCTTAAGCTGCTCAAGCGATTCTTTTATCGTTTGAAGGACGCTCCCTTCCCTTTATCATTCACTCGTTCAACTTTCTCTTACTATTTTTTATTTTCTTATGTTGTTCTCTTGTATTTTCATTTCTTATTTCTAGTCAATTTTTGTTTTTATATATATATATATGAATTCACTTTGTGAACTTGGCATGTGGAACCTCAGGACCTTTGTAAACTCATGAAATCTCTGTTCTCGTATTCGATGCCAGACCTGAAAGCAAGACAAGCTACGTGGGGCTACTGCTGTTTTTGTACACGGTGACCTGATGCTACAGACACGTGTATTCAAATAACTTCGATCATACTCGACAAGCCTCGTTGTTAACGTCACGGCCCAACCATCCATATAGCCCGCAGGCCCTGGAGCAATTGAAGCTGAAGGAGAAGGTGCGCACGATGGGTCCCGCGATGACGCTGCATCTTCTGAGATCACGCCTAGACATGAGAAGATGGATCCATGACCATGAAGAGTAACCGATTCAAGACATATCTGGACCCGAGTCTGGACCCGTAACATTTCAGCTCCTAAAAAACCTATTCCCAGTCCATAATGCATGGATGAACATCGCAGGTGATCTTTCAATATGTGCGTATTGGATGTGTGATTTGTACATTGTAGCAGTGCACGTTAAGCTGCAAGTCACAAACTCGGGTACATGTGCTCCCGGCCTCCAGGATTCTGAAGCTGCAGTGGAAGGCGCGCACGATGGCTCCCGTGACGGCGGTGGATCTTTGGGCGCTGCACCTGCGCACCCCCAAAGTTCCACAATGAAAAGGGCCAGGGGAATGAGTTGCCAAGAAAGAACCCAAAGGATAGAGGTAGTTTCAAACTCCTTGCCTTCATCCAGATTGCTTGTGACTCCTAGCTCCAGAAGACTGCACGCGCTAGATAATGGGTCTTATGATTCCCTATGAGACATTGAGCATGTTGCACCATCAAATTGCCAGTTGCCTCCTACGAAGGCCAGTCCTCAACTTCGATGACTGGGTCACTTTCCTCGAGCTCAGTCTCGGCAGTCTCTGGGAGCTCATCATCACCTTCATGCTCATCCATCTCAGTGTCATTTGCTGGCTCTGGATGGTTTTCACCATCAGCAATGGACTCACCTGACCAGGACGGGCCAAGGAAAACCAGGAGATAAACCGTTCTGACAGTAGTTTTACCAAGAAACGTGAACCAGGGGCCGATGATGGAGGAACAGGAATTGATGCTCGTTCCAGCAACTTCCTGATGTTGCCTCTCTGGGTCGGTGCCCTCGTTTGGCCATGCGAGCAAAGGCATAAACCATGCTTCGCAAGATCCATGCTTTCAGTGGTACTATCTTGCCTTAGTCACGTACTTTTAAAGGATCCACTGTAGTGGCACGGAACTCGCTGACCATGGGATTGTTTTGATGGATGACGATGGTCTCAGACCTTAGTGGTTGTGGCCCACATGAGGTTGATTCAGTATACGTCTCTGAAAGTCAAACTTGTTGAGCCATTTCTTTTCAAATTTGGTCCAGGAACCTATGTGCTCAAACGACTGGGGATAGCAGCCCGTAGTTTTTGGCAACCTCCTGCCGATCCACCAATTTTTTCTTCCCAATCTGGGCCAAACACATCCTACATGCTCTGTGACAAAGATCTTCATTCAGTTTCCATTGGTTAAAAACAGCAGTGGCTTCACTGCTGTATGCCATGTTCACCATAGGACGTCACTGCTTTTTGGCCACAATGCTCTATAGATCAAACACGTTCTCGCATCACAAGTGGTTTGTGTCCAGTCTGCCACCCCTCGCCGGCCTTTGCCCTCAGTTCCTGCCTTTGGCAGGCCAAAGGTCAAGAATGCACAACACACAACGGCCAAAAGCTGCGATGGGAGTTGGATGGGGTTGGGTTTGGGAAAAGTGCTCGAACATCAATTTAGTGCTCGAAGGTTCAAAAGGTGTAACCAAAAGGCCAATGTACACTCATTTCCGCTCGTCTGAAGATGTAGGTATATATATATATATATAGCCACTGCGAATTTGGGAACCCTCCACATCGAAAAACAAAAACAAAGACCAAAGAAAAACCTTTCAGCAATGTTCTTTCATTGGCTCGTTTATCCTGTCCACCGCCCAAACATGAGGACCGTTGCTAGACCCTTGCGTCATTTCCAACAGGTCTGTTTTAAATCAGTCCCATACCCAGACGCTCCTGCCATATATACCTATACAACGGGGGTGGTTGGGGGTAGGCATATATATTCCTTCCATGGATGGTCAGGGCATAGATGAAAGCTTTTGCGCTTCGACTTTCGAGGCAAAGGGAACTTCATGTATGGTGCCAAGTGCAGCGCCGAACAACTGAAGGACCCGAAACCCGACCGCCCGGTCGGTCGCCGTGCGTTGGAATGTCCAGGTTTGCGTGGCGACGTGAGAAGAAGGTGATCCACTATATCACAGGTGATGGAACGCGACTTCCACCGGGGTCAAACGAACTTCACATCCAAGTGACCACAACTTCTTCGCATCTGGGTGATGAGCGTCATACTGAGCCTTTTCGCTCGGATGGAAAAACCCCGGGTTGGATCCATGGGACACGCATAGAGTTACCATACATTGACCCTAGTCTGGGGAACCTTCAAGTGGTGGAGCTTGGGACACGCATAGAGTTACCATACATTGACCCTATAGTCTGGGGAACCTTCAAGTGGTGGAGCCTGGTCTTTCGGTTTTTGGTCTGCTGGAGCGCTGGGGACCTCAGGTCTCGAGGTCCTGATAGATCATTTCCCTAGGGGTCTACTGGCACCCTCAGAGATATCCCTGTGGATGTGTTCGACACTGACACGCTGTGGGTTCGTGCCCCAGGATCTGTAGAGCTTTTTGCCTTGCGTTTGATGTTCATTCCCCGGGAACCGGGCTCCAACGGCCGCCCCCTCCATGAGCTTAGCCTTCGGTGCTTGGGGAGAGCTTAGGCCGTTCGAAGCCCGAGCTTAGCCTATATATCTTCTGTGGAGGTCGCTACATGCGAGGTTCAAGAACTATGTAGACTCTTGACTTGATTAATCAACTCCCCATAAGAAGAAGAATGGGTGGGTTTATTACTCACACGTCTACACTAGACGAACACGATCTGACTATGGAACCACACTGAGAAGTGGATGGATCTTCTTCAAATGCTTTAAACTCACCCATGTACCAAATGACCTCACCAAGGACCAAGTGAACAGATTGAACTATGTTAGGTTGGTGACATAGTAACTTGGAACATGTCAAAAGTTACATGCTAGATATCTTATAGATGTTTCCCGTATGTGGTGATCTTTGTTGGGGTTCTAGCAGTGCCTAAAAACAGAGAGCAGTCGTGTTCAGGACTTGCCGCGGATGATCGTCATCCTCAACGTCGTGCCGATCATTGCCTCTCGGACTGGCAGGAATGTTGGCAGATCGATGGGGGAGAACCCCCTGGCCCCGGCTGGGTAGACTGGTCTATTTCCCAAACCTTCCAGGAGGTCGTTGCCTGTTCTCGGTCTCCCCTATTTCTGGCCAGAACCATGGGCCCCGGGGCCCAACCTACATGCGGGATTACGCGACCATTTTCCGCGGGGTTGGTTCACGCATTGGAACTCCGCTGCTGACGAGAATTGCAGAGGGTCGAGCGCCCTTTGTTTGCAGCTACCACCACTTGCCATGCACTCACAGTGCACAGAAGCTGGACCGGTTTGGAGTTGAGATCATTTTCTACTTTGCTTCTGTTGGACTCGTGATTCTTGAGAGAGCATTGAATGAACCAAGTGACCTTGTCTTGCGGTTCATGCATGCATTACAGCAGGATGGTGCACTATGCAAACGTCTTGCATCATTGCGTCATGGTGATGTCATCATTGAGAATGAGTCCGCAGGGACGCTCTCCAAGATTGCAGCAAGGTTCTTGCTCACTAAGGCTGAGTCTGAACGAGTCAGGGACATTACATGTGTCTCTTGCTTTGACAATGATTTGGTCTTCTCTTGTCCCTTCTGCCTGTTCGGGACAGGATGCCAAGATCCCGGGCGTATGGTTGAAACGCTGAGATTGGCATTGGGGAGATTTGAAGATAGTCAACAGTCGAGGCAACTGTTGAGTCCTGTTGAGAGCCGTGACTTTGTCAAGTATTCCTCTGTTCGCCAATACATTGGAACGCTTGCTCTACACGGTCAGGGACATCGACTCCATCACAATGCTCGACCAATTCAGGTTGGTGTTCACAAGCAGAGTCTGCCGCGTGTGCCAGGTTTCCTCAACAGAATAGAGGGGAATTTGAGGATCTCGTCGACGATTTACGCTCCCCCTGATTCCTGGTTGGACAGATGGCTTGAAGCACGTCACACAAGTGACTACTTTGTTGATCATGACCTGAGAGCATATTGTGAAAAGCTGGAGTGCTTCCTGTCGCAACAATGGGTTAAGAATCCGTTGCACGGAAGTGAAGAATTTTCATGGGCAGATGCGTGCGCAGATCTTTCTGGATTGGATCTCAGCATCAAGACTCTTGCCCTTTTGGTTTTCATGAAAGAACATTGTGAAGACAAGTTCGGGTCCACTGCACTGAGGGGTCTTTTGAAGACCATGAAAGAAAGACCTGATTGCAAAAAGCAGATATGAAAGAAAGCACTCAGAGCACACTTTCTGGCAGGCGACGTATGTGCTTGGATACTATGTAGACATCATGCGCCTTGAGATGGCGAAAAAGCTTCTCGACCTGGGGACGTTTGCAGTAATTGGAAAAGCAGGTGTCAAAAAAGAGTGGTTGCCAGACCAATGGAAAGACGAAGACCTGCTTGAAGGCTGGAACCTTGAACTTGGGTTCGCCTTGGTGTCACAATGGACGCAGATGCCATTTGTGTACACGTCCATCGAACTCAGGAATGAGTTGGCGCTTGGCACATTCAAAGATCCAGAGAAATTGAGTGCAGCAACTCCTCTATACTTGAAGTGAAGCGCTATGTTGAGCGTGCAGAACCGGAGTTTCTCAATACGACAGGATCCGAATGGACGACAGAGCACAGAGGAGAAATGAGTGTCCCATAGTGCCTGCTGAGCTGTTCCTATCAGGCTTTCGATTGTTTCGCCAAGCGATTATGAAGCGTCGGACCATTGCCCAGCTGTCGAAAGCCCTGACTAAGGCTCCGCGTGTCGATCGTACGAATGCCGTTACAAGTGTGGCTCGTGAGGCTTCAGCTCTTTCCTACGATGCTGTGATTCGGGCGTCGTCGGCTCTTGGGATTCGAAGCAAGCGTAAGCCTTCAGGGATCATGCCGCTGCCGATGGTTTTCGATTCAAAAGGCGAGCCAATTGATAGTGTTCAAGCCTTAGCAGAGCGAGGGAGGGACCATTTTTCGTGCCAGGAAAATGGAATTCCTGTCACGCCGCAAGAGTTGCTTGCGGTATGTGATGGTAGAAGACAAGATGCCCGAGTTCACCCGAGATGGGAGGACCTTCCGACTTTAGTTGACATAGAGATGGCCTTTCGACGTACTAAGAAAGGGAAAGCCTTCTTTGATGATGGTGTACCGGGAGAGCTCCTGGCCAAGATCCCAGCTCGCATGTCTTCAGCATTTTATCCTTTATTTCTTAAAGAAACTGGATACCAGCATGAGGCTGCGATTTACAAAGGGGGCCGCTTGGTCCCGATGCATAAGCGTGGTTCTCCCATGCTTTGCGAGAACTATCGCTCGCTTTTCGTTTCTAGTGTGGTCGGTAAAGCCCTGCACAGTCATTTCCGCCAGAAGCTTGGGCCCATCTTTGAAGAATGTCGTTTGCCGCTTCAGTTGGGTGGTGTTAAAGGGCAAGGTATTCAACAAGCTTCACATGTTTTGCGGCTCAATCACGATTTGGCAATCCGGGAGTCTTCTAGCTACGCCGTTCTTTTCATTGATGTGCAGAACGCCTTCTATCGGCTGCTGCGTGAGCACATTGTGGCTGTTGTTGAAGTCGATAGATGTTTGAGAGAGCTCTTTGCTAGCCTGCAGTTGCCGGAGGATACCTTCGTGGAATTCCAGAACCTCTTGCAACTTGGGCCGGCTATCGATGGGGCTCAAGTCACGGCCCACCTTCGGAGCATGTTCCAAGAATTCTACTAGGGGACTTGGTGTAAGGTAGAAGGGTCGCCAATATGGACACAGACACGGCGAGGCAGCAGGCCGGGTGACTCCTTTGCAGATGTCTGCTTTGGATTTGCATTATCGAAGATCCTTTCTGAGGTTGAGCGATCTTTGTTAGACGAATATGACTTCCTGCAACTGCCTTGGAGCGGCGAACGGACGCCTTTTGCTGGCCCTAGTAGGGAGATGTTGGGGTTGGTTGCACCAATTTGGGCTGATGACATCGCAGTAGCCATCCGGCATCCTTCAGCAGCTGGATTGGTGCATGTGATACCTCTGATTGCTACCAGGATTTTGCATAGGCTTGCCATTTCTGGATTGACCCCAAATTTGTTGCCAGGAAAGACTGAACTTTTCCTTGACCTACATGGTGTTGGTTCAGTAGCGGTGCGGCAGGAGCTGACGCTGAGAGGCAACGAGTTCTCTCTAGACACTCCACTCATCGATGTGCCCCTGCGTGTTGTGGGACAATATCGACACTTAGGGACAATCATGCAGGTTGGTGGACAGCTTTCCAGAGATTTAGCTGCGAAGTTTGGGGCTGCACACGAGACGATTTCCAAGTATAAGACGCAGATTTTCGCCAACAAAGGATTGGCATTGCAGGATAAAAAACGATTGTTGGATTCTCTTGTGCTCAGTGCTATCCTGTACAATTCGGCCACATGGGTTGCACGCACCAGCAAGCAGTCCCGACAGATCTCTGCAGGCTTCGCGAGGCTCTACAAAAGGGTGGCCTTGCTCCATTTTGGTCTTTCTGCCAAGGAGTGGTCGCTTAATAAAGTCATTGCCGAGATAGGCTTGGCGGAGCCGGATGTCCTTTTGAGAACTGCGAGGTTACGCTACTTCCTCCAGATGGTGCGACATGGTCAACCACACTTTTGTGCGTTCGTGCAACAAGAGGCTACATGGTTCTCCTTAGTACAAGAAGATCTCATGTGGCTACGCAGTTTTTGCCCAGAAGAAGACCTGCCAGACGGAACCCCAGCAAGCTGGGGCGTTTGCCTGTCTTGGAGCAAAGAAGGTGCGAAGCAATGGAAATCGCTGCTCCGACGCGCAACTGCAAGATCTGTGGCTCACCAAAAGCGTGTCTATGACTGGAACGAATGGCACCGATGGGTCTATGCATACCTTCTTGACCATGGAGTCCCAAGATGTTCTACTGTTAGCGCTGCAGATGAGTTTTATTGTCTTGCTTGTGGCAAATCTTTTGCTAGTGCTTCAGCGATGTCAGTGCATGCTTTTAAAAAGCACCAGAGAGTCAATGCCATTCGAAGGTTCGTTACCGGATTGCAGTGTGAGTGCTGTCTAAGACACTATAGTTCCACTATCAATCTGCAGAACCATGCCAAGAATGTTTCGCGTTGTTTGAACTTCTATCTAGCTAGACCTGAACTGGTTGATATCGAGCCCGGTGTTAATAGCCGAGCAGTTGAGAAGGCACGTGTGGCGCGTCCTGATCCTCTCCTACAGGCTGCTGGGCCGCGTGCACCAGATGATGTTCTGCTGCCGGCTCAGTTTGATTTGTCTGGAGAAGAACACCGACTTTGGAGAGACTGGTCAGCGGCCTTTCAAGAGTCGCACGACTACGGTTCTGACCTTCTGAAGCAGTTGAGAGAGATTGCAGTCACCACATTTCTGTACCCAAGCGAGATCAAGAAGGTCTTCCGAAAATGGACTGACGATATTCTTGCAAAGAACGAAGAGGTTCCTCTTGTTTGTGTGCAGACCTTTGTGGGGCCTTCCTTACGCAGATGTCCTTTTCCTGGTTTACTTCGCAGGAGGATGTAAAGGCCATCACTGTCGAGGAAGCGCTGCAATTTTTCGCTCACACTGCTGTCTCAATGGATGTTTTCTCCTTGACACGACACGCGCAGCCAGTCTATAAGCCTGTGATTTTTGCACACCTTTTTTCCGGGCATAGGCGAACTATGGACTACCAAGAATGTTTGGAGGCCTGTGGCATCCGTGCCATCTCCGTTGACATTATCTTCGATGCAAAGTATGGCGATTTATGCCGAAGCGAGACATTTGATTTGTTTCGGGCTGCATTGGAACAGAACATTCTCCAGGGCATCTTGGCAGGCCCTCCGTGTGAAACTTGGAGCGAAGCCAGGGGAGTGAGATTGGAGGATGGTTCAAAGGGGCCCAGAGTGGTCCGTTCCAACCTTCGGCCATGCGGCATTCTGGATCTGACCAGAAAGGAAGGGCTCCAAGTCGCATTTGGGAGTTTACTTCTTTCTGTGGCCATCAAGCTCATGGTTGTCGCCTTGATGGCGGGCAAGACCGGGCTGCTGGAACATCCGGCTGACCTTGAGTCCGAGCCACACATGGTTTCGATTTGGAAGACCGCCATTATTCAGACTCTTTTGCGATTCCCTGGATGCCGGAAGTTCTCCGTACTACAAGGATACTTTGGAGCGAAGTCCAAAAAACCAACGAATTTACTGCTGGTGAATGTGTCCAAAGATGCGGAACAGATCTTCTTTGATTCCAGGACTACCTGCCTCCCATCCGCTGTTGCCATAGGACGAAATGACAAGAACGAGTGGAAAACCAGTGAGCTGAAAGCTTATCCACCGGGTTTTTGCATGGCGTTGGCAAAAGTCTCGGCTGCCAGCCAATGTGCGCCAGACTGCGGAATGGTCGTGCCCAAGTGGTTTGAAGAAGTCATCTCCGACATGACTGTTGGATTTGACTACCACGCTCGAATGGGCAACGACTATGGGAACAGGCCAGATGCATTTTGAATTATAGGAATTAGGTGAAGTGCGGTCACAGGCACTGCCGTTGGCTAGCGCAAAGGTCAAAAATAAAAGCCCTGGGACCCAGTCCCTCGGTCAGACTGTCAGACTGCGCAGGCGCTGCTCAGCAGAAACCCAGGAAGAAACACGTACAAGAATGCAGATCAGAGTATCCATCCCCAGTTCGACATACCAAGCATGTGTCGCGTCATGTGGTTCCTACCAGCTGCTTCCAAGGGCTCACCTATGGATATCTCCACACTAGTTACAGGTCTCCATTGGGCACCCCTTGGAAGCGCTAGGTACATTCAGTCTGACTGATCAACGCAGGTCGCCAAAGAACAGCGAAGACGGTCTTCGTCTCGATGGATTGTTGGGGTTCAGGACCATCCGTCCGAACACCCCGAACGGGGATTCGTCTCGTCCAACAAGCAATCCTTTTTTCAGGATGGTGGAGAGTCTACCCGTCTACCGAAGATATGGCTGTGGGTCAAAACCGGAACGCCCTGGTTTTTCCCACCAAAAGTGAAGAGAATAGACTACCAAGTAAAGACGTCAACCTACCAGGGTGAGTTCGGGGCTCCAGGTGCCATTGCACTTCTGGGCGTGCAGCCTCTGCCCAATCACCCAATGTAGCGATGATAGTAGCGATGATGAGTCTTGTTTTTGTTAACTGTCCGATTTTTTTCCCTAAACAAGAGCATGTGTTGTTGTTTTTTCTGTTTTTAACCAGTATGGTGACATGGGTTTATGGTTTAGGGCAATGAGTACACTTAGCTAGTACAGCAGTGGTTAGCAGTAGTTGGTGCAACACACTGTCTCGGAACACAGGGGTTCTTGCTTTCTTTTTTTGGAACACAGCCTTTTGCCGTTTGTTTTCTTTTCACCAAGATCTTAGCACTGGTGAGCGGCCAATGGCTGGCCCTCTCCATTTGGTTGCCCACGTGCTTCGCCGCTGCTTGGAGTCAGAAGAGTTTCCAAGTCGCGGAGGGAGTCATTGCCCACACACTCCATCTCGGAATTACATGGACCCTTGGAACCACCCTGCAACGTGGGTAACTATGCCATACATGGAGTGTTTGGGTTATGTGGGGGAGAATGAAATCAATGGTTTCATCCCCGAGATCCGAACCAATTACATATCGTACCAATGCCGTATTCCATCGAGTTTTTTGCTGTATTTGGACACACGTGTACGGTATCAAAAAACATGAGAAAGCGCCTTGCTCAGTACAATGGGGCCTACATACTTTCTGGGTGGACAATGCTGTAAATTTACCTGACACATGACCTGTGTTCAATTTGTTTTTCCCTATCAGCCCTACGCAGATGACCGTGATCAAATACCCCCCGGATCTCTCCAGTTCTAGCTCCGAAACGAAGGTTTGACACCCTCCAAAGACTCCGACCCCCGTCCCAATGCCCAACGAAACGAGTTCCGTTACGGAGAACATGGTAGCTCTTTGGCAGGTCGTGCATGTTGATGAGCTACCAAAATGGTAGCTGTTGGAAGGTCGGACAGGTTCTCAGAACTCAGAACCAAACGGGAAGCCCTACGGGAAAGACCGACTTCCCTGTGGTTGGATCCATCGCAGCTCTTCGATTCCCTGACGGGTCTGAGTCGGCGATGGTCCCACCGGTTGTTCCCCAACGAGGGAGGGTCTAGCGATCATCCGATCAGATAGATCGACTCATATATAGTAAATAATGATTATAATGTATATTAGTGAGTGGTGAGACATTGTTTTTTCTCACCATCTGCACTTGACTCATCACTTTTCAGGTGAATCTGGCCTACAATGTGGAGCCCCTGAGATTGAGTTCCAAGGGGCCCTTCGAATTGCCCGGACCACTCAGCGGATGTTTTTATGGCGCGAGAGAAGAACGAACGAACGAATGCAGCGGTTCCAACGAGACAGACAACGAGACGACTAGTCGGCCAGTCTGGGTTGGTCCGTTCGTCACGTGTAGTCCGGACCTGTAAACAAGGCCGCCTCACCGTGCCTGCAGCAAGGCCTTTACCAACATAACCATCATCCACTGGGCCCAGGTATTAGGATACACCCAAACTGTCTCTCAAAGTCGAACCGCAGCTTGACTTGTACTACTCTACAGTGACTGTAGACACTTTGAGACTGCAGAGCCTCGGGTCATACTCGCAAATGCATACGATATCATATAAAACCCGTTCCAAGGGCTGAGCAAATAATCTCTTTCTGGTTCCAAATAAAGACCCACTGGAATTGCTGGGTTCCACCAAGTTGTCTCCGGCAAAGAGGAGCGGAGGGAAGGGATTCACTTAAAATGTTGGTTTGGCATGTATATTCAATGTCAGTCCAAGTAACTATCTCAAGTTAAACCAAGCTGCAGTTCTTTCTAGTATTCATTGAACTTGGTCCAGCAAACTGGTGCAGGAAATCAGTGGAAGAGGTTCTTATTTGGCCTGTGGTTTTGCAATTTAGAGATTTCTCAGTATTTTTGAGTGCGTCAAGCTTCTAGTCGAGAACAGTGACATCCGGATTCCATGGTCCCTTTTGCGCCTCCTCTACAACTGCTTGCTTGGTCACATCAGCGTACAATCCATCCTGGACACCATCAATGCATCGAGGATTTCCAGTCCCGTGTGGGCGGACTGGCGGATGCAGCGGAGCCAGCATCTCTCCCGTACGGCACGAAATCGTTTCAGGATCGACACGTCCTCTCTCTGCTGAGACTCCCCACACGGGGCCTGGGCTCCCTTAGGGCATGGAGCACAGAAAAAGATGCAAGTCTGGAAGACTTCTGTGGTTCTCTGCGCAAGCAGTATTCTACCCAAGGTTTGCATGTGGCGTGTGCACGGTTGGGCGTTCCAGGCTGTCGAACAGCGATTTGGGAGTTGAATTGCAAGCTGCTGAGCGCTGGCTTCAAGCACCGCCTTTCGCGAAGGAATGGAACACTCATAGGTGTTCGCCGTGGTGTTCGCTTTCACCCCATAACATCCTGTGGCTGTTAGTCATCGGTGGATGTTTTTGTGGCCGAACATTGGAGAACATAGGAGAACCCCAAACCCATCCAAAAGGACTTGGTGTTGTTGGTTTTTGTGGTCTCTTGGCGGGGTCATGGAGGTTTGGTTCAGGTTCCTAGACGGGGTCCCAAGGGCCGGACGTCTCCCAAACCAGCTGATGAGCCCATGAGCTTTGCATGCATTTGACCCCCTATGAACATGCATTTGAGATCATATCAACTGACCAAATCCATGCAGTGGGGGGCCATGGAGGGGGCCGGAGGGGCCCGGAGGGCGAGGATTGGCTCCCAGGCCCTGTGTGGTCTTCGGCTTCGCAGGGGTCACGGCGCTCGCGAGCATCGCAGGGGTCTCGGCTTCGGCGAAAGGCCGCAGGGGACCGACAGATGTAGAGAGTTGACCAGGGAAAACAGGGGAAATTACCTGCAAAGACCTGGTTTTCCTTGGCACAAAACACGTGTTTTTGCATGTGAACACTATATGAACACCTCATGTTTCATGGGTTGAGGGCCACTGGTAGATAGGTGGCGTGGTGTGATAGTGACGCGTTAAAGAGTTTCGCGACCTATGTTTCGCGAACTATGTTGGGTCACAATGCGGATCGTTTTTTAGCCTAGATGTTTCTAGTTTGGGACCTTCAGGTTGGTGTTCTCGGTTGTAGATAGTTTAGTTGGATACTACTTCTCCAGCCCCTTTAATCAGTCTTCATGGCTACTATACGTAGAGCCCACGCGTTACACTCGAAAGCCCGGCGTGTTTTGTGTTGCTCGAGGGTCTCACCCATTGCGCCCGGGCCGGTTCTGTGTGGCAGCAACCCATGATCATTTAGCTGGAGTACTTTTCAGGGGTCGGAGGTTTAACAGATGTGCAGCTCGAACAAGGCCACATGTACACTCCAAGACAACGTTTCGCACATTTTGTTTATACTCCCCATGTTTGGCGACTCCTTTGTGAATGCTTCTGATATGGACAACATGTGTGGAATAATGATAGTTTCACCATATCATCGATCCGCTACAAGTTGTTGTTCGCACTGTACCGTTGAATTCATTTCAGGCATGTGAATACAATTGTTCCATTTCAATATGAAGTTCTCCCCTGGGGCCTTAGGGATCCACATACCTTCTCAGGAGGTACATGGACCCTCCACGCATCACACGGGCCCGCCTCTCGAGCTGGCCACCCTTTGGAGTGTCCGGGTGTCCGGGTGCTCGCCCATGGTCACATCCATTCACCATGGCCCATGGTCGCAGTCGAGTCGAGTTGAGTTTCGATGTTTGGACCGGACCCGCGAGAATCAGCCATTGACTTTGATGCCGAAGTAGGTAGCTTGGCATGCTCCAGGTACGTTTCCGCCAAACTGGGCCATTCAAAGACCAACAAAGTACACTCACCCAGACGCTCCATGTATGCCATATATATATATAAATATGCCTACATGGAGGTGGTTTGGGGGGTCAACGTAGGCATATATATGGCATACATGGAGTGTCTGGGTCATGTACACTCCCCCAAACCATGAAGAGAGAGCCTTCTGAAACCCAAACTCCAGCTACGCCATGCCACCAGCTGCGCTACCGCGCCGGTGGCGGCTGCGCTACGCCGAGGTGAACAACCTGGGCTGGGCACCCATCGGATATTGGGCGCACATGAGCTGCCTAGCGGCTGGGCAAAGATAGGAAGGTAATATCAATGGATATTCAGGGTTTGTCAGTCTCAGTTTTTCGAAAATTATTGGAAATAACGAGACTGCCCAGGTTTGACCTTCTGGAAGAAGGGAAATAGATGAGTCTACCCATTGGTTGGAACCTCCCTAATGAAGCTACACACCTCTATCGAATCAAGGTGCTTCAGCCGGTGGTTTCCTTGTCCTAGCCGGCCCTATAGCCTTCAGATCGACCATGAACAACTGGTTGATCTGGTTCATGTAGTCTAAACAAAAGTGTTTGACCCTGAGCCTGGGATTCCCTAAGATTTTCTCAGGGCAAGTTTGGTCGCCCGTGTGCGTGGGAGGAGAGTTTGTCGGGAACACTGCTGTCAAACTTTGTTGGGATCTCTCAATGCTGTTGGAAAGGCCGGTTTGAGGATTTCCGAAGACCATCCCTTCACTGTGAACATGTGCTTCCAGTGGTTGGAAGTTGGAAGGGAGCGATTTGGAGAGCATCCATACCGCAGGGAGCCAAGGAGTAGCCACAGCGAGCTTCTGAAGCACGGTCAACAGTGTTTATCAGGTCATGGGGCGAACTCGCGCGCGCGACTACGAACGAACGGACGACTCCGAGGTGCTTCGTACGCAGATCTGGACGGGGTGGACACGTTTGCCGGGCGCGGGAGAGAGAGGTTTCCAAGATCAAGACGACATGCAGATGACGCTTGAAAGTTCGGTCATGGTTCTTACTCAGTCCAATTTGTTGATAGTCCAATTTGTTGAAGGCACATGCATGTTTATATAGTAGTACGTTCTTATTTTTTTCCAGGCCGCTCTTCATGTGAGTTTGCTTCTAATCTTACCCAGACACTCCATGGGTCTGCCATATATTTGCCGATCAATTGAGGTGGTTTGGGGGACCCATGCTGGCCAAACCCTGCGGGGAAGTGGCACTCACCCTTCTAGTGGTCCCGCATCGCGGACTATGAATGGAATGGGGGGTCAATGTAGGGTCTGGGTTCAGCCCCGCTCTCTCAACCGTCTTAGACCGCCGCTCAGACCGGCCTCCTCAGACCGGCTCCAGGACCGAGTTCCTGGACTACGACCCGGACGCGGCGTGCGGCCGGCGGACGACCTCCACGTTGTTAGGGAAGGCGAACGGTTCCGGGCTGCCGTCGTCTCCGTCCGGTCACGGGGGTCATGGTTTGTCACATGTCGAGTCACCGGGGTCTTAGCATTCCAATGTGGAGAACTTATTATGAACTTTTGTAATGAATTTTGGGGGTTGAACTTTGCAATTGCTTCGGGGTGAGCGATGAGCAAACTCTCTTTCCTGCTCTCATACTCAGAGTTGCCTAAACTTCAACATATTTCCAAATCATGGTAGGTAAAATGTGAGTCACTTGAGCTCTACAACCAAGTTCACTTGAACTCACATACCTGAGACAGTGAGAAGCTCACTCTTTCCAACAGGCATACTGAATGAATGAATGTATTTCCAAAGGAGCCTGGATCACTGCCATCACCATCCCATGAAAATTAGCAGAGTCAATGCAGGTTCGAAGGTTCACTGCAAATTCATGAGTTTTATTATTATGTTTGGTTCATTGTTTTGATCACACTTCTTGGGATCTTTTGCGGTCAGCGCCAACAACCATCGGCAACAGGTGCATGGCAACAGGTGAAGGCCCGTTTTCCTCATTTGAGCCTCCCAGTTGAGCGAACCTAAACTGGCAAAAGGCATAACACGCTTGACGTTTGAAGGCTTGGGAAAGCTTGAGGTGCTTTGGTTTGATGTTTCTTTATCAAGCCAAGCCTATCCAACTGGCCCTTCAAGCAGCAGCTTGAAAGAGGCAGCCATCGATATCGTGAAATATCATGAACATTCGTGCACCATTCAACATGACCTGACCAAGTTCATTTAGAACGGAAGGGTTGAGAGAAACACCGAGTTCTCTAGATGTCTTTAGACTCTTTAGGCCTTACGGGCCATTCTGGCAAATCCACCAGTTCTTATTTTGGGCGGTGCGCCACGGTGCCGCCCACGGCCCCATGGTGGCACTCGAAAAGGTTCCCATCTTTCGTCGTGCAGAACTCTCCTCCCGTCCCCTGGAGGACTTGTCCAAAGCCCTGGCCCCTTGGCTGAAGAGATTTTCAGCTTAGAGGAAGACTGAAAGACGAGGAAAGAAAGAAATACAGCTGCTGCATGTTAAATGTTTAAACTGGCTCGCAGCTCGCAACCTTTTACACTGCCCGAACTTCCCATTTCAGCGGACTTGTTGTTTCAGTCCTGTTTCCTAGACCAAATGTAAATCTTCCAGTCCCAAGAATGCTTTCAGATGGTTTCATAGAGACTCAGCAACTCGGTCCAAGCAACTTGGGTCAAGTTTTGGACGAACAGACTCAGCCATATCGACCATCGGACTGGCAGTCCTTAATTCCGATCAGGTCGGGGGTGATTGAAAAATGTTGAGCAGGGCACACATGTAGGTAGTTATGAGTATTTATATACTTGGATTGTCTGCCGTGCCGGTCCGGCATCTTCCGGAATTTCGATTTGCATGGTGTATTTGAGTATGAAATCTTCTTGGTGACGTTGTGCTCACGCCACTCAGGTGGTGATCCTTCTAGCGCTTGAGGGCCTTGTCACCTGGTACTTCTTCGAGGATCATCGTTGGACTCGTGGACTGTCCTGGGGACCGGAGAGACGAGGCAAAAGCGTTCAAACCAGATTGGGCTGTTGATGACACTACCAGCAGTATAGCAGCAGTACCAGTTCTCTGGTAATTGTAGCAGTACCGTCCACTTGAAGGAAATCGACTTCCAATCAGATTGGACCGCCGAATTTCCAGATCCCTCTCAGGGACGGTTTCACCCCACTAGGTTCCATAGCTGCAAAGTCTCTCTCAAATCGCCACCTAAGGGCTGAGGGACTGGTCTTTCGTGGGCATGGAGAGTGAAGCTCCTCACCCTGACCTTTGGGGACTGGTTTTTTGTGACAGGACTTTTTGATGAGGCTCTTCAGCATTTCAGGCCCGATCATGCACATTGTTTGCAGATTTTGCTGCGCAGATATATTTCTATGATGGAAAACAGACATGATTCTACAAATCAAGGGTGGCTGACACCCGTCTAAGCACCAGCCTGTGCTGTTTGGAAGGTCAAAACACTCTTGGGCCACCATTCCGCTACGTTGTTGTTCATTGCCATGTCACTAGCGGGGTGTTGAAGGATTCGGTTGTTTAATGCTCCTAGTAGCGATGCCCTTTGTTCCTAGTAGCGTCCGTGCTCCTAGTAGTAGGGCCAGGAGCCCCTAGTAGCGTCCAAAATTGTTTGTTCAAAAACTTTGCGATGGCAGTATATGTGGCAACGTGGAGGCATGGTTGCCTTTATCGCTTTGGAAATCCTCCGCGGCACTGACGACAAGGCAGCTGACCAGTCTTGGGGTTCTTGCGTTCCTTTAGTACAGAATGAAAAAATTGTATGAATCAAACATAGCAGGTACTCCGTCCATATGGTCATGTTTTTTGAGCTCTAGGGTTTTGACATGTGTTGACACATCGCCATGGAGTTTTGTTTTGCTGAAGCAGACAAACTTCTGGAAGGACTTCGCTCTCCCCGCAAGCCGCTTTCTGCTCAGAAGTTGTGAACGGGACCCTCGTCGTAGTATTTCCCCCGACACTCTGGGAATGCCAGATGTTCAGCATGTGTTTACCATCTTTTACGTACCATTCCCGTCTATTAAACTTTTAGGGCTGATAGGGCTGCAATCTTGAGCATTTGCAGGAGATGTCCGTACGTATGCACAAACAATCACAGATACATAGAAACAGTTTCAACAACGTATTGAAGAACAAATGATGCGCCAAACAAATTACAGAGCATATAGACTCCCATACTTGTGTTTCCAGTCTTTCTTTGAAAAGAGTTTTCCAACACTATCCATTGCTTGGTGACTCAGGTATCACACATTCTCTCACACACAACAATTTCTCTTGGATTGTTTTACACATGTGTTACATGTAGCTCTCAACAGATTATATGTAAGATCTAATATATTAGCTCTAAACATATATATATATATACAAATGGAATTTACACGTGTTGATGTGCTACTGGTCTCAACCTATATACACATATTAAACACATATATAAATGGAATTTATGTAGATCAAACAAACATCTTTGCGTTCGCCCCATCAAGATCCAACAACGCGACGCGCCGATGGCTTTTCCACAGCGAGCCTTTATCCAAACGTTCGACGAAGTGCCCAAAGACTATCAGCAGCGATGCAGCACAGTGGAAGGTGGAAGCGTGTGGATTCCGAGAAGGTCTTCCTGGTGGCCAAGGCCCCAAGTCAATCTCTACCTGTTGAGGACATGGAAGTGGCATCTTAATTCACAGAGAAACAACGATCTCTCTCTCTATATATATATAATACCCTCCTACTTACTGATATGGGAGTGGACAACCGCCTGTTTGTAAAATAGTCTTCCAAGGCCTACGCCATTTGTCGGAGTGCGTAATTAGTAATGCTACAAGACGTCAAAATTGTTGGGACTGGGAGCCTAGCTGCGCTAGTAGTTGGTGACCCTATGTACCCATCCTAAAGTCAAGCAGATCCCAGACACCAAATACCCGCAAATGTTTTGAATATGTCCAGACAGATTCCAGACAGCCTGCATGAAACAACCCTAGTGCTCCAATCATATCCTCAGAAGGTGTTTAGAGGGCAATTTGGTTGGCTGACTTGTTGCATGTGTCAGACCATGTGTGCCACCATCGAAACAGCTGACCTGCTGCAATGAAAAGTGGAGGCTTACAAAGGACAGGAGATGTCTACCCAGTGAGTGAATATACTGGACGAGGTTCTACAGACAACAGAAAAGGCAGGGTTTTCCAGGGAAACTCAGGGAGCCGGATTGTTCACGATTAGTTTGATGCAAAGATTATCAAAGACTCTTGACCCTGGAAAGAAGGCGTTGGCTTGGCAGGACTCAAACGATGGGTTGATCTCCACCCTAGCCTTCTAAAGACCATCAAAGGAAAAGTTGACCTGGTTCTAGTGTAAAATATTTTGTAAAATCCTTTGGTTGTTCATGTGGTTGTTCGGTGAACAAACATCAAATCCATGAATCCATGGTGGTTGGAATCTTAGGGTCCAAAAACCCTTTGATCCGGAGGCAGCTGGACCCCTGCGCCGTTTAGGTACACTTGAGGTCTAGGGTTCGTCGCTTTTGGTCGGTGGGTTGCGTTGCGACCGTTGCGACTTTGTGTTCGACGTCGAGGGTCCATGAGACGTTATGAACATCTCACCGAAGTCCAGCAAGAGCGATGAGACCCTAGGGCTCCGACTACCTCCTGAGAAGATGGGTGGGTGTTGGGGCGTCCAAGCACCTTCTGAGGATATTATGGGCCAGGAGCCCTGGGGGTAAGCAAAAGCCACACACAAACTACCACTAAATACCCACACGATCTACCACTGAGCCACCAAGGGCAGTGGTCCAAGAGTTGCAAGAGCGGCATGTCGAGGTGCACCTGCGGACCAGTGAATCGATGCACCTGGGCCTTTTGTTTTGAAAGGATCGTTCTTTTTTCCCCCCGATTCATGAAACCGTCAGGTTCGGTATGACTGGACCCTCCAAATGCACCTATATACATGTCTCAGTGCCTCCGTCCTCACCGTACCTGAGGTTCGGTACGACTGGATCCCTAGGGAAAGGATTGTCTACCCTGCGACAGGGTTCGCCTCTTTTTCCAAGCCTCCAAATCGGACCAGTCCAAGTCGTTCAGTTGATGTGTGCGACGTTCCCTCAAAGGTGAGGATGAGGCGAATAAACCACTAACCTGCGGGAGGTATTTGCGAAGCAGTTCATTCATTTGTGTTGTGATCGTTTTCAAGTTTTTTTTTGGTGTGTATATTACTCAGCCATGCCTAGACCTTTGTTGATACGATATTCAGTTTGTAGCAGGAAGTCGCCGGGAAGGTGCAGTTTGTAGGAGTCAAACTAGAGCAGCAAGAAGGATGGTGAGCATATGACACATATTTATGACTCGGGTGGCCATGCTTGAGACAGGCTATGGACATGGAGCTTTCACAATACCTACACTGGAGTTCTCTACAACAGTTTGCTTGCTGTGGGTACAGCAAACCTTTACCCGTATCGTTTTTGCTGAGGTGACATGGGCTTCGGCTGACTATCATGCATCGGGTTTGTTTGTATGATATGTATTGGACCTGGAAGGGATGTATCCTCCCAGGTTAGCAAAGCCTTTGCCGCTCACCAAGAATGACTTGGTTGTGGGTGACTTCGATTGGACACGCATTGCGCCACTTGGAACGTAACCAGAACCAACCTTGAAAGTGCTTCGGGAGCAAACAATATAAAACATCACAAGTACTACGGAGTGTTGGGGCATCATGCGGGCTGCCCAGTTCTTTTTCCCCTTCTCGGTATTGGAAGTCCCACCTATCGAGGAAATCTCTCCTCAACATCCGAGATAAGCCATCCAACCGAGACCGCCAACATTTACGGAAGCTTGGATGTTGCTCAGTGTTGCGTGACCCTTTTGAATCTTAAGGCAGTTGCATTCTGTTTTCAGGTGTTGAATCATGTTCAGCTCTAAAGCAGTTGCCCATGCCGACTTGATTGCTTGACCATGACTGCCCATGTTTCACCGTTCCAGGTTACGGCAGCTGGGCTGTCCAATGCCTCCACCGCCGGACTATCCCAAGTGCTTGCAGCATTTGCTCTACCGGAAGATCCGTGATGTCAATATTAGCAGAAGTTTATCCCTAGGGCTCCAACTACCTCCTTTCCAAGGTGGTTGGGGCGGGTGCCAGGGGGTCTAACCACCTTCTGAGGCTATGCTGGGAGCCCTTGGGATACTGTAGTAAGTATATGTCAATGTGTGTTTTTTCCTGGTAGAAGGTGTTTTCTGGCCAACATGTTCCCAACATATGAAAGCACAGCTTACCCCCTTGGGGACCCACTTCGCTCCATCCCCGCCTTGGCAGGATTTGGTCTTCGACCCTGGGCGAAGTCCGAGAGGAGCTCAAGGCCATGCCCGACCGTCAGGCGCCACCCGCGTCCGGACTGGGTGGGCCTTGGTGCCCGCGGTGGCTTGGTGTGTAGAGTGGTAGAGTGGCTCCACCTGGGCGTGAAGAGGGGTAGATGAAGGGTGACGAAACGAACCATCGATCGACACTTGGTTGGTGTCATGAGATTTCATGCGGCATGGATCACCCTAGCCCGAAGCATGTACAGTCCTGTATACACCCTAGGACTCCAACTACCTGCTGTAAAGGTGGTTGGGGTGGGTTTGGGGGGTCTAACCATCTCCTGAGGATATGGTTTTTAGCCCTAACCGATAGTCCCGTGATCCGGACGGTTCATAGCTGCAGGTTATGGGGGCAGCTCGCTGCGCTCCTTCCCTCCCACAGAGCAAAGACCCAATTTCAGGGCTTCACATCGTCCCACAGATATCAGGAGGACATGGTTGTGGAATATGGCAGCCCCTAGTCAACCCGGGCGGTCCACCTCTGAAAATGAACAGATCCCTTTTGACCAAAGGAATGTCAACTGGTTAACCCGGAGGTGCCATGAGTCACGTGATCGTCTTCGTTCTCATTCGAAGGATCGCACCTCTTCCAGCCTTGGAATTAAGCGTATTGGGTTTGTCCTATTGCCAATTGCCTTTAACAGTTGGTTCAACAATTACCACTGATTTAGGCCTGCAACTGAACCATCGTCCACCGGGCCCCTGGTAATAGGACATATGCCCAATGTATGTATCCCACGCATCCAGGTCTTCATCAAACCAGCTGTGGAGACCAAGGCCTTTTCAGCCATTGTCGAGCCTAAGGACTGACAGCACGATCGTATCGTGCTCTGTGCTACACGAGGGAGAAACAGAAAACCCGGTGGTTTGGGTCAGGTCAATAGTCATATATATATATATATATGTATGCAACTATATTTACTAGTCCCTGCATAGCTGGATGTTGTTGTCCATGACTCATAGCAACATTTGGCTTTAGTACCAAGCTTAATGTGACTAGCAGTAGCAAGCAGGGACCCGGGCTTCCAGGACCCGGGCAAATCGGCACAAGCCACTTGTTTTTTGACAGACCCTCTCATGATACTTTAATCGTACTGTGGATTCAAAGATCAAGCTGATTCCAGTAGCATGTCTTTTACAGTCAACAGCTACTTTCCAACGCTTGCGTGTGGCGACTTCACAACAGGACCGGAAACTTGTCACGTTCTCTCTCACCGACATTTTGACAAAAGGAAAAGCAAACGTGTCAGTATGTCTTTCTTTGCCTCCAAGTCTCTTGCATTTTTCTTGATGCAAACATTGTTAATGACCAATACTGCAAGCATCCACTAGTTACATAGCTCAGCGTTTGATGATCATTGCTGGGTAAGCAGAAACACACCACCGAGTACGATGAAAACTCTGTGGTTGCCACCGACGAGTGTTCCTGGTGCAGAATCAACATGGCCTAATTCATGAGTGCACTGAGACTTCTAGAAGTTCAATCAAAACACCAGTTTCGTTGCATCCTTGCCAGTTTTTTTTTTTGAGCGTGGCATAGATTAACAAACAAATACACTGTAGACCTGCAAACTCGGATAAAGAAGAAACCACGATGTGTGTCTTTGGGCCAGAAATTGTCCCCAATACCCATGCGTTCCTATGTGGTTCCGGGAGGACCAGATGTTGAACACTTTGTTAGATGGAATTCCCGGCGCGTTGGACCCCTTGCCTTCATCGATGCGGGTGCATTGTGCTGAAGTGGTTGAGCCTTGGCCTTGGGCCCGGCAGAGTTCGTTCAGCACAACGGAGGGTTCCCTTGACCAAGGATTGGCTCTGATGACGATATGAGGGCGAGGGTTGGCATCGATTGATGGAAGGTCTGTGTGAGAGGCGAAGAAACCAACGACTTCCAGAAGATACTGAAATCTACTGCCTGGCACCACCAGTGAAACCCTTCAAGAGCCTCAAAACAACACTCATCTTCGCTGGTTCAAGAACCATTTTTGTTTGCTCCATAGTGAACTTGTTGGGCTGCAAAGGCTTAGCAATGCTCATTCGGGTGAGGCGACTCCCCCTTTGACCAACCCCGACATGGAATCATCCAAGAAAGGCATCCGAAGACACATTGGCGGCCAGACGGAAGTGTAGAATGTAAGTGGAGTGATGATCCAGCTGCGCCCCAATGACACCCCTGGTCATCTGATCATTTGATCAAAACGTGACGGTATTAGCCGCAACCTGGGACCTGCCCACGTGACCTGGTACACTGAAAAACATCTGAAAACCATGCAGAGAGGCCAGTTGCTCAGAACCCAGTTGTTTCGTTATACATGGAACATCATGGAACAATTGAATTTCTGCTGACGATAGTTGCTTGTTCGTTGGGGAGATGTAGGACCCCAAAACTCCGAGCCAAAAGCTGGCAGCTGGCGCAAACCGGACAAAAACCTGCAAGCCTCCAAGCACATGCTCCCAATAGCACCTCTAAGATCTCATGATCTCCCAAAATATATCCCCCCTTTCATTCACGCGGTTTCGCTGGCAGCTCCAGGATCTCATCGCGGAGTATCGAGTCTATGTGGTCCATGGCGAGGTCCGGGCCATTTGTCACTACAAGGGACCAGCAAGTCCACCCCTGGATGAGCAGGTGGTGCACGAAGCGGTCCGTCGCTCGACGGGGTGTGAGATTTAGACTGGACCAAGAACGCGGGGGTGTAGATATCCCGGACCATCTTTTTCTAGTGTTTCCGGGCCCCAATGAAGCGATTACGGCTTCATGCGAAAAGAGCAAAGCGCACGTAAGAGCCCGAGTGTTGATATTTTGTCGTGATATACCGCTATTGTTTGTCCCAACATCATCAATAATATCTTCTACACTGTGCTGTATAGGGATAGGAGAAGAGGAAAGGAATTGCTCCCTCAACACTACTGTCTCTAGGTTGGGAGGGCGGGGTGAAATGTAGGTAGCTTTTGTGCTTTTAAGACGAAATGGCACACTCTATAGTTCAGGGTGTGTGACTGTAGTCTATCGAATTCCTCAAGGCTCAAGAGATACAGGTACTAGCTTCTGCAGACGCCTTCACCGGGCGTACGTGGTAGTCACTCTTTCAGTGGTAGCGAGCGTTGATCCTGGAAAGACCCAGGTGAGCTCCAGATCCTAGCCAATCTTTAGGTTTGTAGATTGATTGACCCATGGACTGGATTAATGACTGGGAAGAGCGCGATACGGACTTGGCTTTTGAGCCACAAGCATTTGCCAATAGGCATGTGAGAAGAAAACATGCGGCAATAGCTATGACGATACAAGTGCCGAGAAAGGTGCCTCCGGCATACGAAGGCAACGATTCTTGGCTTTCGAAGAGGAGAAAGGAGGACCTGCATTGAGGAATAGATGAGAAGGACAGGCAACAGATTACAAACGTGTTCTTGATAGAGATGTTCTGAAGGCCAATGATTCACCAGGTGCTGGAGTGCAATACTTCAAGAGCGTTTTGCGACCCTACTTTGCGAAGGTGCAACCAACGTGTTCCTGTATAGGTTCATGCAGTTCGTGAAGTTCAACAGAGGCTCTGCAGATCTCTGCAGATATGACCAATTAGAAAATTATATACAGAGGCTTATGAGCAGCTGGATGGACATCTTAGACCCTGTGACACAAGCACCCTTGCAAGTGCAGCAACAAATGCAAGCAGACACCGTGATGAAGGGAGCAAGGCCAGATCCTGAAAGGCTTCATGTGATCATCACTCAAGTGACTCAGAACTTGAGGACAGGTGCTGGACAAATATCAGATTTATAGACATCGGCGACTGACGCCATTCGCTTCACTTTGGAAATCCACGTAGTAGGTGGTGAGGTCATTCGGCGAGAAGAAAGAACCGTAAGCTCAGCAAGCTCAGCAAGAACATGACATGCCAGCGTGACGCTCGTGACTTACATGCGCAGGCCGGATTGACGTGTGCCCATCAAAGACCTTGAAAACAGTCCGGCAACTACAAGGCCACATGAGCTACATCCAGCGGAAATTGAAGTATATACTGTAGACACGGTTCATGGCGAGCGGTCTGCGGAAGCACAACACACATTGGAGTCTTGGCTTCTTGTGGATGCCAAAGGTCAAAGGAACCTTCTTGCGATTGAAGAGGAGCAGGCGTCCAAAATGAAGAAGCTTGACTTGGTCACGCATGAGCAGATAAAGAAGACATTCGGCCAGGATCTTCATCTGACAAGAAAAACTTTGGCATGATGGCACTCTCTGAGGCTGACCAGCCAGCCCTGTGAGACAAAAGGATCCAAGATGTCCGACTCTTCTTCGTCATCATCCACCTCAACATCAAAATCGTCGACCACTTCGTCATCTGAAAAGGGTCTGCGCCAAAAGATACCTCGGGCGCCTTTTGAAACAGGCGTACAGTGATCTAGAACCTGTGCGCATTGTGCATTCAGACGGCATTGTCAAGGCACAAGGCACTCAGGTTGGCAAGTGTGCATTGCAGTGTGAAGATGTAGTCAGAACATAAGGATAATACAGAACTTTACATACATTAATTTCAACACACTTGATTGACACAGGATGCGTACACACATGTACTATATAAACATACAAACTCTTAACCTACTGCTGTGCTTGGGGCCCGGAATGCGCAGTGCCCGTATATTATATATATTTACATATTGACATATTTCTCAATATGGCATATTCACCAACATTATGGTGAGATGGATGAAATGTATGTATCTAATTTATCTAACTGTTCCATACACGGATGTTTGGGGTATGTATTTTCTTTCGATACAGTGGCGCGTAATCAAATGGAAACACTTGCCAAGCAAAATGACAGCCCGAACCTGCCTTTGGACGCAGGAATTGTGACGCTGCTTGAGCCAGTCATTTGTTGGCTAAGGGATTGTGTCTTTGTGTGTCAGTTTTTTGGGTGGTTTGTGTGCATGTTACCTGACTAATCTGAGTTCAGGGTCACCTGTGATTGGTGATGGTGGTTGTCCAAAACGATCCAATACCAATTGAACACTTTTTCTTCAGCATTTTGACTGTAGCCGCCATATGCACCAAACATTGAGTTAGTTTCCTTTGGACGTTTGTTTCCTTGGCCGGAGCACACGGGCATTTTTTAGACCTTCAACAACTGGTTAAGGAACCTTATGGAAAAGTGAGGAAGGGCAAGACTTAACTGGCATGGCCATGGACTTTGCAGTGATGAGACTCAGATTGGCCATGGGGTTGGGAAAGAGTTGCGCACATGCAGATTGGTTTCAAACCAACCATAGATTTATACTGTAATGAGGATTTAAGGAACCCATGGTCATTCAGGATTTGATCTGCTCTACCGGGTATATCCTTGAATTTCTGATCAATTGATTCCACATAGGATAGGTTTTTCCTGGCTTTCGTCCCGCAATCGAATCCCCAGAATGAGGGCAAACTCGGTTTTCCTCCTGCCAGTGGACTCCATGCAGCTGTGGTTTGAAGCTAGGGCACACCTGAGTCACAGTGATCCAAATTAGTAACACTATGTTGTTTGTTGGTTCGCTAGTAGTATTTGGTTTTGCTTGTACAGGACTCCTATGACAATGTTTTATGTTTTGTTTCTCTTGAGATGGCTTTGATGTGGCCAAATCATGTTCAGAACAGGGCCAATCCATTTTTTGGGGCTGACCACGTTTACGTTTGGCCCTTTGAGTGCGAGAACAAAAATCCCTTCCTTGGACGCTTTGCAGGGCATGGTGAGGCAGGCAAAGAACCTGTTCCCAAACCTTGAAAGCGAAAGACCCCACAAGCGCGCTTGGCTGTGGCTGGACATCCATGCTGGATCAACCAGTTTTTGGTTTCAAAAGCCACCAAAGAAAGCTTTGTTTTGAAGAGCTAATGCTGAACAAGATTCAGGTGCAAAGTGGTTCTGAGTTACACTTTTTTACCGCAGGGTTTACGTGGAGGATTCCTGTATGGGCCAATCCATTTCTTTCAGTGTTACTTTGTTGGTGTACACCAAAGCCCAGGGGCCCCTGTACCCGAGGATGTATTTCTGGAAGGGTGGTGGTGGTTGGGCGGACAGACGGCCTGCAAGCTATTTTTGGTATTTCAAGTTGTTTTGCAGCTGCCAACTGCCAACTAAGGAGGGATAAGGCCGTTGATGGTGACAGCACTTTAAAGACCTGATCCTTGTCTTGTACGCCGCTGCCAAACGCCAAAGAGGGACTCTGGTCGACACCATGGCTATACCTTCATTTGGTGTACTTTTAGACCCCCAGCCCGTTTGGTTGATAAGGGGTGTGCTACTAAACCCCAAAAAGTAACCCTTAACAGAGGATCTAAGGACAGGCCAGACAGAATAGATCCCCACTCTGAAGAGCACCCTCGCGCAGAGACGGAAGACGGGGGTACGAGCAGATCTGACAGATCTGTCACATGTTTTGCGCCAACCTGGATGTGCCCTAAGGGATCCAGTCGTGCCTCCTGAAAAGGTACTTGAACCCTCCAAACCTACCCCAGTCCCACCAAACCTCAGAGGGTACGACTGGATCCGGGGTGGCTTAATCTGCGTGTGTACTTCTATAGGGGGACCTCTCAACCTGCTTGGGTAGAGTGGATGAAGACTCCCCGGTGTCGCAGGGGACCGACTCGTTGTAGCGTCTCCCTACACATCACGTCGGCCTCCCCAAAAGCCAGGCCAGTGGCCCCATGCCACACCCAGGGGTGATTCATCCGAACAAATCGATGAAGACCGGGCTTGGGAGACCTCCAACCCTTTGGTTTTCCACTTTGGCGCACGTGTTCTTGCTGGTGTGAGATGGTTTTCTTCCAAGCTCTTCGATGCTTCACTTCTCTGCCAAAAAGCTCATTTACTCAAGTCTTGTGTCACGGATGATGTCCTTGATCTACCAAAACCCTAGGATTCCTGGCCAACAACCATTGTTTTACTAAGGATTTTTACATTACACAACCAGGTCAACCATTTGTTTAATAGTCTTGGAAGTCTATAGGGAAAAGCCAAGAACACCCGCGTTTTGGCGCCAAATGTGTGGGGCCTAAGGTCACCTAGGAATGACTGAGAAGGCTCTTAATCGGCTCCTTGGAAAAGACAACATCAAACTCATCCAGTTTGATCCACTTGAACTTCCAAGTCGTTGGCTATCGCACCACTTGTTCCTTAGTCTTTGGGTGCCGAGAAGAACCAGGTTTGGTGGAAGTGAATGATGGCTACTCCTTGGGCGTCTACCCTGGCCTTTCTGGCAAAGACTACACCGACCTGCTGATTGCAAGGTGTGAATAGTCCGTTATTTGTCGAACAATGTATCCAACTGTGTTTCGCTTGATCTCTTTTTGGGGCTCAGCAAGTGAGATGTGGTTACGTCTTCCTTCTTTGCCAGCAGTGGAGCAAAACTTAGTTAGTACGATCTCGAGCCATGTACTGTACACAGATCCACTATGCTCCTCTTCAAACTTCCCAGAGAGGGGTAGTTGGGTCCTTCTTTTCCGTCTAACAGAAACCGGTCCGACAAGACGATTGAGGGGTCCGACCCTCGGATCGACGTCGCAACGACCGGCACAGGTGGCAACGACTGACGACCGGCGTTCCCTGAGCCCTCGGCGCATCTGCCGCAAGCGACACGCCACGAGCGCGACACGTGGAGGATGCTAGGGTTCGCGCCACGTGACGCAGAGAGGAGACGACGAGGTCGACCTGAGATCCGCAGATCCAACGTGACCTGAAGAAAGTTTGCGAAGAAGAACTCGTTCTGCGCAGAGAGGAGTCGATCTGCGTGCCTCAAAGAGCTAAAAAAGGAGGATTGATGCGCCTGAAGTAGGGTCAAAGGAGGGGAGATGGCAGATGCTCTCCATGCCCTCCCTGGCACTATCCCTCCATATCAACAGCCTTTTGCAGGTGACCTGGAAAGATGGGCGAAAGATGGATCGGTCGCAAGCCCCTAACAATTGAAGCAACATCTTGAGTGAACACCAACATTGATGTGCACGTGATTCGAAGTTAGGTTGCAGCATCCCAACATATCCCAACCACC
This sequence comes from Durusdinium trenchii, assembly GCA_963970005.1. Classification (NCBI taxonomy): domain Eukaryota; class Dinophyceae; order Suessiales; family Symbiodiniaceae; genus Durusdinium; species Durusdinium trenchii. The sequence continues at coordinate 531,405 of CAXAMN010024040.1, read as the reverse complement.
CAATCATGAACAGTGGTGCCTTTTGTCCGGTTTGGAGTTGTATCTCATTGTTGTGAGGCCAACTTGTAGGGACCCGCATGCTGCTTTCGTGTGCACGGTGGTGGGGTAGAGCCAAGTCGAAGTATATTAGCGCTCATCAACAACAATAAGAGAATCTGGACATTAGGGTTGCTGATACTTGTTCGATCAAATATCTCATTGTCTAATCATGTACAGACTCCTTTAGAAGTCGCAATTCATGAGCAGTCCACCAATCCCGTAAGAGATGGCTTTTAAAATGTCTTTTGAGCAAAACATATTAGTATAAAGCCACTGGCTAGTTTCCAGAACCTCCTCGAGGTTATTTGGGCCAGCGGACTCAAATGATCGGGGTAAACATGAACCGATTTAGAATCGATTCGGAGAAAGATGCTCCAGACCCAGCAAACTGCAAACGGGTTTCCCCTTCAACAGCATGCGGGGTTTCCCGATACCAGTACCAATGTGTGTGACCCACACCCAGATTCTAGACTTCGCTTGAGTCAAGGTCAGGTCCAAGTTCAAACATTGAATCTTTGTTCATGGCAAGAATCCACAAGAATTTACAGATGCCCAGCTGTTTGCTGCCTTCCCTTTGCGATTCACCTGGCCAGGAAAAGAAGAAAGCCATGAAAGCGCAGAACGTCATTGGGCACGGTTGGGATGTGTGTTTTCGGTCGATCCTTCTCAATTTATACAAGCATAACCCTAGCTATAATGGAAGGCTACCTGCAGCTAGGTGGCTGGAAGCCCAGTCCTCAGTAGAAGTGGAAGTGGAAGGAAGACTAGACTAGAATTACGAGCAGGTTGAGGTTAGTTGAAGTTCACACGAGAATTTGAGGAAGTCAAGTTTGGATGAGTTGTCACACCAATTGTGTCTCTGCACAACTATAAAGAAGGCCGGCCAGGCGCCGGTACGCTTTGGCGAACACTCAAAGCGTACCAGCGGCGACTGCTGTGCTAACGTTCTGCCGTACCTGGTGTTTGTGTATGTTTTGCTGTGCTTCTTCGCTGAACTCACGTGCCCTGCGGGCCAACTCTAGTCTCGAACACAGAAACCATGATGACGTGGATTGGGGGGTGGTCCTGATTTCGGAAGACCACGTCTTCTTTTAGAAACAGGGGGTGCCATCCACTTATCCATCTCTATGGATCCACATAGCGGTTTGCCAGGGAGACACACACTGATGTAGGCCCCATTGTCGGGCCCAGATACTCGTACTGAACCTGAGAAGGTCTATGTGGATCCGGCATGTGAGGTGTTCGGTGTTCGTCATTTGTGCCTGGACTCCCGGTGGTTGATGGACACCTCTAAGGCTCTAAGGGGCTAATGGAGCCCCTTTCCGTGGTGCTGGTGTGTGTGGTTTATTTCGACCATTGTTCGGCTTAAGGACCCAAGAAATGTCGAGATACAGACAGATTTCATCCCCAGACCCAACCACAGAGAGACAGAAAGCAAGATAAACTTAAAGAGCCACCCGAATATAGTCGTCACCCCATGTCACCTCTATTCCCTCAGCATATACAGTTCATGGCCCTTTTCGTTCGCTCAGTGCTTGAATTTGTTTGAGGGTGTGGGCGTGGGCGCGTCAGACTCTACCACATCCCTCCACCTTCGGGATGCGTTTCTCGTTGCGACGCGATGCTAAAGCCCTCAGCCGCCGTTGGACTCGACTCGAGCCGGTGGTGAGTCCGGTGTCCGAATCCCTGACGAGTCCTAAGGCTTTGGGTTTGAGCCTGGTCTTTTGGATTTGGCACCGCGGCCTCTTTGCCGCTCCCTGAGACATGGGGCCCCGAAGTTGCGGCGGGTTCGCGGCGGGCGGCCACAACAACGGCTGCCCCCATGCGGCGGAACGGCGTTCTTTGCAGGTCACGGCGGGCCCAGTTGTGAAGGATTCATGTGTTTTTCGATGCATGGACTAGACTACTGGTCTTGTATAGTCCATTTGTCAGATCATACACCCAAAGACTGCATGTATGCCTACATTGATCCCCCATTCCACCCCAATGTCGGCAATGGCAGTCCCATTTGTCGTGTTTGGGATATGCTTGTTCAGTCTGATGTTTGGGGCTATGACCTGTGGCGCCGTACAGCTCAACCATCTCACCGCATGAGGCCCTCATTTTCCCGTCTCGGTCTCACCGACTCGCTCACCGAGACCGCACGAACGGTGCCGGTGGAGCAGTACATTCGAGTCGTGGCACCGTGCCACGGTGAACGATAGAAACCATGAGCTGGCTTTGGGGCATGGAGATTCGAAGTCAAGTGGACGATCCCTTTTCTTCTCGGCTTTCCTATATGATTTTTAGATCTTGGGAGGGGACTTCGAGCTTTGGAACGCCACGCCTCCGGGACCTCTCGAGAGGCATGCCTCCTGCAAAGGCATCCGGGACCTCAACGCCACAGCCACCGCCCTCCGGCCGGTTTCCCGTCGCGGCGTCGCCGTCAGGACGGTGGGCGGAACTGCGGAGCGTCTTGGCGGGCGGCTTCCGGGGGCGCGAGGCGTGGAGGAACGGACGAAGAAGGGGTTGGAGACGGTCGGCATGGAGGACGGGGTTGGGGACGGTCGATGGGTTCCATCGCGGCAGGTTCATGGGATGGGAGATGGATGCAAGATGGATACAAGAGAGAGAGAGAGAAGAGAATGGACTTGAAATAATTGTTGTAAGGCGGATGGCCTTGGCAGGCCCAAAAAACATGGAAATTAGATTCTTTAAATTCTCGTGTAAACAAAATTTTCTGGGAAAGGCCTGGGTCAGGAGCTATGCTGTTTCGATTAATTAGTGTACATGAACTACTCCTAGAGATCCTAGAGCTTCAGGGAAACGTCCTTCCACTTCACCCGATCTCGTTCGACACGACGGTGGCTTCTGACACATGCTTTTCTGGCTCAACATCGGTCCGGACCAACATATTGGTCACGTTTTTCTGAGAGACCGTGTGGATCTGCAGAACATCAAAGGGATTGCGGTTTCCCAAGTGCACAGGCGGAGCTGTCTGCGAAGGATTTGGGCTATGCCGTGCAGGCGTGTTCCGACTCCAAAGGCCTAGCCTGGCTAGTGGCATCCCCCTAGCCTTTGTGTGGCTTCACGGGGGGGTCCGAGTGATCACGAGTGGATGCTTGGATTAGCTAAAAGATTCTAGCTAAAAGATTCTAAAAGTTAAAGCTAGATTATTCCTATCTATAATAGCAAAAGGAATCTAATCGCGATGGCCTCCAACCTACTAGCGATGGCCTCTAACCTACTAGCGATGGCCTCCAACCTAATAGCGACGGCCTCATGCTTGGTACCAACTCCTTCCTTGTGCATGCTGAGCGCGCTGGTCACTTCCGTTGAGAGCTCTACACCGACCGCTTCGCGGTTCTCGCTGCGGCTCGAAGATCCGGTACAGAAGCGAGAAACCGAAGGCATGGCATGTTGAATTTCCAGCCATGGCTTCCTTATCCTTCCTCGTTTCATTCACCCCAACTGCTTTTTTGGGTGGAGGATTGGGGTTTCACCCCAATCAACCTTTAACAGGTGGAAAAAGGTTGACAGAAAAACAACTCAAGGAGTCAGGCCTGAGACCTTCGCAGACATTGTCATCAAAGCAACAAGCACGGCTTGAAAGCCATGTCAGAAGATGTTGGGCTGAGCGATGTCGGCCTGCAGGCAGTGTCAACAACTCCTCGCGGCGTTTGTTGAAACAAAACCAGCCGCCCAACATGTCACATCTTGTAACTTTGGAACTTCAAGGGGACAAGGTTAGGGATACGGTTGAAGGTTTGATGGAATGTTGGTTTCCTAAGTAGGTGGACTTGTTGGACTTGTTTCACTGAAGTTTGGGCTGGTCCGTTTTTAGTGTTGTTTAGGTGTTGTTCTGGAGGGGGGTCCAGTCCAAAAAAACAGCGGGGCTGCAGCTTTTGTTTCTAGGATGTGGTAGAGGTTCTAATTAGAAGTTTTACAGAGGTTTGTTTGAGCAGTTACTGCTACTACTACGACGACTACTACTACTACTACCACTACAACGACCACGACTACTACTTCCTGTGCTACCAAAAGTGGTACTACTACTACTACTCCTCCTGCTGCTGCTGCTGCTTCTACTACTACTACTACTACCACCACTACCACTACCACTACCACTACCACTACCACTACCACTACCACTACCACTACTACTTGTATTTTTACTACTACTACTACTACTGCTGCTACTACTACTACTACTACTACTACCGCTGCTACTACTACTACTACTACTACTACTACTACTACTACGACTACGACGACGACGACGACGACTACGACCACGACTACGACGAGGACGACTACTACTATGACGACTACTAGTTCTAGTGCCACTAGCACAAACCCCACCACTACTGGTAAAAGTACTTGTTGGCTGGTTGGTTTTGGGGGGTCAAAGAACAACGACGGGGCTGCAGTTTCTTTTTTGCACCCCCTTGTAGAGACGAAGCAAGAAGATTTGTTTGTACCTTGCTGTTGTTTTTGCGACCGCGGTTGATGAAAGCAGGGGCAATACATGCTATACTGACTCAAACTTGAAAAAGCACCCTCACCGATTGAAAATGATCCGCTTGAAGAGTCGACCTTTTCTCGTGGCTTTTCTCTCCCCAGGCTGTTGAGCAGACGTTTGAAACGTTTGGATCCACTCTCCATGGGACTTGACTATTTTTAAAACGTTTCTTTAGGATATATTAAATGTGGTAAGCACAGATATGAATCATCAGGTGTGAAAAACATGTTTAACATGGGTTTGCGACATAAAATGTCGTAAACGAGTCCGTGCATGGATGCATTGGTGATATTTTTAGGCCGCGATGGCGTAGGTAGGGCGTAGCTAGGTGCCTTTCTCTCCCTGGATGGAATTGCTCGTCAAAAGGCCCTTGTCATGTTGGAGCCAAAAAAAGTGAGAAACAATTCAAAGGATACGGCCTGGAAGAGACCCACGTGGAATCTGAAAACCATTAAGTTTGTAGAGGAAAGAATCATGTTCCATGTTAATCTTACCAAGTGCGTGTGCCATGGTCCACAGTCTTAGGCAATGATCTTTAATGAATCAAAAGGAAGGCCAATCCCTCACCAGGACTCTCTCTTGCAATCACTAAATATGGCTGTGGGTCTTGGCACCAGGATGCCTTGATTGACCTACTGGGAAAGTCGCTCGCTACATGGTAGACCAGGGCTTCAGGTTTTGCCCTGTCCTCACAACGTGGGCCCTTAGTAAGGCCTTAGTAGAAGACTGTCCTCAGTTTTTTTCTTCCCACGACACGACTTGGGTTGATCTTCGGATTGATCGGTTCACCCACACGTTCTTGGGAACATCGTTTTTTGTGGTAACATGTAAATGTAACATCTAGGAACCGGTCCGTCCGTCAAAGCATTCAGTGGACACGAAGCATGGTGTTACAGCGTATGTGGGTGACACAGGAAGAGTGTCAGTAATGATGTTATACGATATCTATGTGAAAATAAGCTCTGTGAAATCAGAAAAGTTAAGATATACCACAAAATGGTTTAGGGTCCCCCCTTTCAGGGGGTAACACCTTGATTTTATTATAGAGAGAATCTGTGTGTTTGGCGTGCTTGTGAGTTTTAGACCATAGTCAAGAATCTGAAGCCAATGTTGAAAAGACCTTGATCGCTAAAGGTTAAGGACTTTACAGTCCGATATTTGATGTAGGGGTGTTTCAAGCAAGGGTTTTGCTGCTGAGCATGGTTTTCTCATTTTGGGAGGGGCGTTTTATGTCTCCAAAGCCATGTTCAGGACCCCAGCTGAGAATTCCCGCATGGATGTAATGGTTGTAGGTCAAACATGGTCAAACCAAACATGAACAGGTTTCTAGCATGAACCAGAACATAGTCACCATCGGCACAAAATCCAGTACATGATCAGTATATGTGTATAAATTTCAATATCAACGGCCCTATGAGTAGTTAAGGGGCAACCTTTTTTTCATAAGCAGAAGATGCAAAAGAACCTAAATGTCAACCTCATCCTCCTGTTTGTTTCCGTAACTCCATATCAGGCATATGTAAGTGTCCACATCACTGGCACGAAAACCCCAATGGTTGGATCATGAGCTATGAGCCGACGATTTGGGATCACCGGTCATGATGGGCACGTTTAGGCCATGTACCTTGGAGGACAACTCAGTAGCTGCGGACTGTATATGTATGCTGGCCATGACATAAGCGGCGCCTATTGCGGGCTTGTTGCTCATGTTGCTCAAGGGCTCGCAGTTTTGCTCTGAAGCTAGGGGCTCACCAGGAGCATGTTTTTATAGGAGTGCAGCTGCACGTCGCTTGGCGCGAAATTCTCGTGAGCCTCACCAACTCCTGCGTGAGAGCATGTCAAGGTACACTTTGCGCGCGCTAGACTTGGTGTCCATGCGGGTGAAGCCAAGCGTCTTCGAGTGCTTCAGGTCTTGGGCGGCGGTGCTTAGCCGCTCAGGTGGGGAGAAGCCGCTGTACCACTGAGACATCAATTGGCCTAAGTTGGTGTAAACCTTGCCAACCATGTGTTTCATTGGTGTATGTTCTTAACCTAGCCTAATTATTGTCAACCATTTCTTCAAATTCTAGAGCATGTACTGAGGGCCGACTCGTTTCGATGACCCTTCCCGCCACTACTGACTGTGAATGGGCAATATATGTTTCATTGGTCTAGGTATGAGTAATGTATGTATATATCAATATATATATATATATATCATACAGAGTGCACTTCATTGCACCAACTGCGACGTTTCCCTCATGGTTGTTCCATTTTAACCCTCAACGTTTACACGCCCTCAAAACACAAATCGTCAGACATAGTATGTTTGACATCCATACCCTCCGATCTGCTGTGTTCGGCACTGCCACATTGAAAATCATTTCCGCCCCAACTCCAGCCGTTTCCGGTTCACGCGGTCGTCCCGCTCATGGCTGGCATGGCGAAGAAAATTGCCGTTGTTTGGGCGTCCAAGGCTCGCCGAAGGACAATTGACCGAGCTGTCATGGGTGCCAATAGCGCGACAAAGTATTCTGTAGGCACGCAGATTGTTTAAATCGCAAGTTTTTCATTAGATATTTCGTGCATTAGATAGTTCGCAAGTTTTGGGCCGAGAGACCCTCTTGGAGAGTTGAAGCAAACAACAACTGGTCCATAATATCATATAGTGATTTTGTTTTTCCAAACTTGTCTGTATCTCCAAGCGAACCTGGGCAACGAACATTCACTCTTCTGGACTTACAAAACTCATCATTAATACCCGTGCAATGTTCTTGGTTGCTCACTTGCACTTGGTGAGTTTTCGCGCTTGAGGACATCACTGGGTCCGATGAAAAATACATGAAGAGATTGTCTCAGAGGACCATAGTCCTTTACAACTGGGCAGGAAACAGACCGTTTGGTTCTTTGTTCTTTGGCGGGGCTGCCTGGCCAGGGGGCCGTTGACTTCAAATCCCCCAGAGCTCGCACTTCGAGGGTCCTGAAGTATCCAAGCACCGTCTCTTCGGTTTCGCACTCGTCCCAGGGAGGCCTGGGCGACGTGGGGAAGTTCGCGGCGTCCCACGCCGCGCTGCGCGGAAGTGCCGTGGAGCTCACGGCAGTGGCCCTCTCAGAGGACCGCGGTCGGCGTGGTCCGTGGATTCTTCTGAAGAGACACAGACCATCAGCCCGACAATGTCACAGAAGCTGGAGACAACATTGCCATGGCAAACAATGAGGAGGCAGGGCACTAACAAGAAAATCACATGATTGATGATGAGCTGGGACAAAGGAGCTCACGAGAAGGCTCAACAGCCATCGGAAATCAATGCACCCTGTTGAAAGCGACCAGTTCAGGTCACACACCACAAGAGAATAAGTGTGAGAAACACTGGACACGAATGACAATGAAGAGAACAGCAGTTGAAGCAAGCTGTGCATGAAGTGTTAAACTCGCAGATGCTTCACACATGTAGGGAGAGAAGTGTGTTTGTCATTTACACACGTGTACGCATACTTGCAGTTGGTCACAAGAGCTACAGGCGCGCTCACTGCTTTTGGGAAGGTAGCAAACGTGTACCACAATTTGGTGGTATAAAACCTAGGTGTGACATTGGGTGAAGAAATGTTTTGGGTCGTCATCTTTTGCTGTGAGATTTGGTTTGACGTTGTGAATGCTTGGCCTTCAGCTTGGTACTACTTATTAAACACGTTTGTTGTTCGAGACTTTTCGGTATGCGTGAATTGAATCCAACATGTCATGGCTAGCGGCAGACGTGCGAGCGGCAGACTAAGATTTCTTCAGCTTTCGTGCGCACCCTTGTCAGGATCGAGAGTCAGGGCCACTTCATCTCCAAGAAATCCAAGGAACGAAGTAGCCCAAACCTTTTATCATCCACCTTCAGCGCAATCAGTAAACGGTGGTAACCCCTTAAGATTAACATAAAACACTATGCAGCGAGGTTTTCATGTCATTCTTGTTGCCATGTTCCTGGTTTGTGCATGTTCCGCTTTTCATTCCGCATCCGCTGCCGACCTCCCTCCGTTTCCGCCGGCAGGAAGACTCCGTCCGTTGGATCCGACGGCCCGAACGGCCGTTCGTCAAAGCACGGAGGAACGAACGCGTCTAGGATGGCGCGGCGACGGGTGTGGAGAGCACGGAGGTCTTCCCCGCCACGCGCGCCGAGAAACTCCAAGAGACTCTGAAGGCGGGCGGCAAAAAAAAACGTGGGCACCCTGAAGAAAAGCAGGTGAATTGCACGAGGGGCTTGGTTTGAGTGCGGATGCAAGTTGGATAATATAGAGACACGATCATTTTTGAGTACTCCGAAGAGTTTAAAATAGTGTCCACTTTGAGAAGGACGGTGTCCGACGAACAATTGAGGCCGGAGAATCCGATCGAACTCAGTGGTCGGTGGGGTGAAGTTCGTTGCCTCCAGTCGTCCATCAACCCGGCCCATCAGTTAATGCACCTTTGCCACATATTCAGACACTCCACGCAAGGCATATTGACCTACAGCGATGTGGTTTCAGTGGTTTACCTACAGTAGGCATATACGTGGCATAACAGTGTCGAACACATCACCGTACCTCAGAGGGTGGCAGAGGATCCCGTGTGGGACAGAGTGTTTGCAGTAGGATGTCGAGATCAAGAAGGTCAACATCAAGAGCGAGGATGCAGAGGACGCCTGGAGGGCGATTATCGGATGCGAGTGTTGATTTTGATGGCCACGTGGGTGTCGGATTTCTTCCATCAGTTTCCATCAAGAGTGACTATAGTTCGTAGTAATAGGGACTAGTAAGTGGCACTTGATATTGCTTGGATTGGAGCAGTTTGGAGTCGTTGTCAACTAGATGCTATATTGCACGTTTCCGCTCTACAGGCAGGCAACCCGAATAAAGTCAGGAGAGGATCTCAATGCCAATGTCCGATCTCCTTAGAGGGTCTTAGTACCCGAGTGACTACGCAAGCGCGGTTGTTGTAGACTCTTGTTGGGATCGGTCGTAGAACAAAACTCGACGCTGTCATTGTTTTTCCGGCAAACGCCTCGCCATACGCTAGAAGTCTAACGACACAAGGAACTTCCCTTTCAGGTGCTCGTATCCACTTGTATAGTCTTTGAATGTCTTTGACTCAGGGCACGATGTGTTTTTTGTTTTCCGACTGTTTATTATTGTTGTTGTTTCTTTCTTTGGGCATTTTGTTTTCCTGTCACACGTCTTAATAGCATGTCAAGCAACCCTTGTCGACCAGAGGTTTTTGACATTGGAGCGGGTTTTTCAGTTTCAAGTAGTTATGGAAATCATAGCTGCACTGTCGGGTGCAACAGTTGCCCGACTTGATGAGGATGAATTGCGTTGCATGGTGGAAGCGGGGCAAGGTGTTGGCAATCTGAAGCAACACCTTTCTGCTCACATTGGATATACAAGGTTTCAGCAGAGACTGTTGAATGATGCCATCGAATTAGAAGATGAAATGCCGTTACGGTTGATGTCAACCGTTCAGTTGGTTGTCCTCAATTTTTGTGCACCTGACGAGATTCTTGCTCAGCAGCTGCTTAGCTCCTGTGAGCACAACATGCTGGGCAAATTTCAGAGGTTGCTTAAACTGCCCCTAAACCCGAATTTGAAAGACAGAACAACCCAAGACACGGCTTTGCATATTGCCGCCCATCGCGGCCGGGCTGAATTTGTACGCTTATTGCTAGAGGCAGGGGCTGACAAAGATGCAAAAAATGCCTATGGGGCAACGGCATTGCACCTTGCAGCCCAAGGAAGCCACTTGGAAGTTGTGAGATTGTTGCTGGAGGCTGGAGCTGACACAAATGCAGAAAAGACACATGATGGGACGACAGCTTTGCACTTCGCATCCCTGCATGGCCACTTCGAAGTTGTGCGATTGTTGCTAGAGGCTGGAGCTGACACAGATGCAGCAAAGACAAATGATGGGACCACAGCTTTGCACTTCGCAGCCCTGCACGGCCACTTTGAAGTTGTGCGATTGTTGATCGAGGCTGGAGCAGACAAAGATGCGGAGAATGCAGATGGGGCAACGGCTTTGCGTATCGCAGCCGAGAAAGGCCACTTAGAAGTTGTGAGATTGTTGCAAGAAGCGGGGGCCGCTTACACAGTGCTGGAGTTTCTGAGTGCCGCTATTTGGAAGGTATGCTATTGTTGTTTGGACACAGTAGATGCTGCGGTTGAGGAGTGTTCTTGGCTACTTTGCGGATCGGCTCAGAATGGCCACTTGTTAGGAGACTAGACTAGGAGCTGCTGGAAGAAAAAATATATCGCAACCTGTGCAGCTGCCGCAGCTGTGCAGGGTTCTTGGAATGCGTGGTTTTGGAACAGGACTGATCTGTGGAGGGCAGGAAGGTGAGAAGTCCTCTTGCACAGAATGACAAAAGGTACCCGGAAGTACCCAAGCTAGTGCCCACCAGATTGTTTTTTCACATGCATCATGCACTCCAGTGCCTTCGGGTGTATTACCGGCAGCGAGTTCACCAACTATGTTCAGAGTATAAGCAAATGAGATTATCAGGTGGTCAGTGCTTGCGCTTTTCAGTGTTGAAGCATCAAACTTACAAAGACCAACTGAATCGACATTTGGAGCTGGCACCAGGTCTCAACAGGGACCGTGGTAGTGAGGACCGGTATACGGGGATGTCAGTCACATTCTCACCCCCGAAATCAGCCGCTCATGTGGCACAACTCACCGATTCTCACGAGTCTCAGCACTGGAGGTCGAAAAAGCTAGCTGGTTTGCCTTGTCGGGCTCCGTTCGGCCGCCCTCCCCCCTCCGGTTTCGGAGGTTCGGTGTGCATGCTTTTGGGGGGTTGGTCGGGTGGATTTGTGCCGATGGGCCGGGCCAGCAGTAGCAGCCCAGGATTTGGTACCCGGTCACCAGGTCGATCTCAGGTGAATCCCTAAACTCATACTCGTTTCATGGTCAAAGAGAAGGCTAGGCTGGCTAGATCTGGCTAGGCTTCTCTTTTGACCCCCTTCTTCCGCAAGTCTCCAGCCGTCAGGTCTTCCTGGTTAAGCCCACATGTCCCTCCGTCGAAGGCGATCGTCATGTCCCCTGCGCCGGTCTCTCCGGACTTCCGCCCGAAATCCAGATCTTCCGGACGGTTCCGAGGATTCGAGCTCATGTGAGCTCTTAAGAAGCACTCGAACCTGCGGTACGGTACGAAAATCATCGAAAATCCATCTCGTGCCACGGTACGGTCCGATGCCACGCTTCGTGGTTTCTGCGTGCGAACGCTTCGAGGAGTCCTTGGCCACCATCTTCAGTGGTGTGGATGCTGTGATTGCATGCCCCGGCAGTCGCCAGAGCGCCTTCGACCGAAGACACCAACCGATGGTCTTTGTGGGAATTTCCATGGAAAACGAAAAGACATCTTCCAATGCAAAGATATGCAAAGATGCCATCGTTTGATTGGACCAGTGTCACGGGTGTTGAATTTGATTGAATTTAAGGGCTCCAACCATCTCCTCAGGAGGTGGTTAGCCCACCCAAACCCACCCCAACCACCTTCTCAGGAGATTTCTGATCCGGTGATTGGTCTTTTCCCGGTTCACTGGGTGAATCCCCCACCTCGGGAAGATGTTTTTCCCGGAGGAAGGACAGGAGCAGCAAATCCAAGATGATCCAATGGACACAAGAGCTGGATGTGGAACAAGCAACCGTGCGCATCTCAAGTGATTCTTTATTGCCCTTTCCCTAGGGATCCACATACCCTCTGAGGCACGCTGATTGGAGACACTGTTATGCATGTAGGTTTGGAGGGCCCAGTCGTACCGAACCTGAGGTTCGGTACGACTGTATAGGGTTTTGGAATGGCAAGGTTGTGAGGGCCAATCTGTTTGAATCTATATATTTGTGCGTCTGCATTGAAAGAGAGGTGACCTGAGGTGACCTGACCCTAAGGGAAAGGGAAAGAGGCAGAGACGGACCATTGACCCAAGGAACCTCACTGTTGACATATACCAAGCCCATCTTACAGCTTTTCTATAGCCTTCCAGGTTACCCTTGACCTGACAACTTGAGTCATTTAAGGCATCCCGATTCCAAAACTCGTGGCGTTTTCAAGGCGGCATTGCCACCACTTGCACCATTGGAGCGCGGAAGGTGCGGGAGATTTGTCTGCGTGGCAGGCGATGCTTTTGCCTGCGGGTTGAGTTGAAGCTACGGATGGGTGCGTGAAGGAGTGGTTTGTGGTTTTGTGTTGCGTTGGGCATCTCAGGAATTCTCCAAATCTGTTCAGGTGATGCTGGTGTAAAGTATTGCAAACAAGTGCTGAAGCCTTTATTATCTTTATTGAAACCTTTCAGTGACGATGTGGAAACCTGCAAAGCACAATCCTGGCGGCGACCCGTGGTTTCCCACCAGCCTACCGTGCAGATCGTGGCGGCGATGAAGAAAGCCAAGGTGGAGCGGTTGGTGGTTTTGCCTCTTGGGAGTCCCAACCGCCGGGTGCCGACTGTTTTTGAGGGACCCGTCCGGGACCCGGGGTCGAACATGAAGAGAAGCGCTTTGGTGAAGTGCCACACGAAGAGTGCCACGTGTCTTAAGACACACAACTCCATATTTATATGTTCAGTTCTTTCCAATGAAATGACCGCCCCAGGTATGAAAGGTGTTCTATTCACTCTTTCCCATCCCAATTGTGTCCACTTGATAGCCCGTGTTTTGCTATCCGCAGTGGGGTCGTTGCGTGCCACCCGCTCCCCCAAGAGAAGCGCCATGATGCGACAAGGATCCGTCCATGTTGTTTGTCTCCTGATGTGCCATGGACTGACAGATGTTAATGAACCTATCGTGCCATGGCTGCGATCTTCTTGAGTAGTCTAGTTTGTTGGTTCGGAAGGTTGGTCAGTATATGTCTTTGACGATGAAACCGTCAGATCGGGGAGTCTCTGAGGTCATCTTTCGGAATTGGAGATGATTACATGCCCAGCAGTGTCTTGAAGCAACTGGGCAGAGAGAAGCAACCGGGAAACAGTGAGGTTCACGAGGTCCGCGAAACAGAAGCAGCGAGAAATGCACAACAAGAGCTGCGTTGGACCAAGTTTAGCGCCTGAAACAGCGAGAGTTTTCGTTTGGAACACCATGAGGTCTTCTGCATAGATGAGGTTTACCTGGTTTGGAATCATAGAGTAGAGGAGCTATTGGAGCTCCATGTGATGTTTGTCATTGTTTTACCTGGCTTGACTCACGTAAACCACTCCTAATGCAAGTAAATATCTCAAACATGGAGCGCCATTTGAATTGGACTTTGGATGGTGTTGGGCTTTATGGGGCCAAGTATCCATTGCTGCTGGTGACCACAGCACTCCAGGATGTTGGCCATCTAAAAGACATGATCCTATTTCTGGGTAGGGTTCGAAGCAAAAGACGCGTTCAATTCTCGTTTGTTTGTTGTTGGTTTTGTTATGTGTTGTTCCTAGACGTCTTTGGGGTGTCCCCTATCTTGAGCCACGCAGAAGGGCTTGTTCGGGTTTTGACTCGTTTTGAGAAAAGCGTAAGTGGAGGATGCATTTCTCGTTCGCCCGCTCCACGTACTCCTCTGAACGATGGATGGATATGGATGGATGGATCAGGATGGATCAGGATTCGCCTGCTGCACCAACGAGTCGACCGTCGACCGCCCTGTGGACTTTGAACGTGGGGTAGCTGTGGATGGTCGACCAATAGCAGTTGGGGACCAAGTGTGACCAGACAACCAACTGAGAGCTAGAAGTCCATAGCTGTGGAGGTATTGAAGTTCTCTCGTAATGTCAAATTAGGATTAATAAATCCCCCCTAGTTAATCCGAGCCCACAAAGCCGCCGGAAATTGCCCAAATTAAAAGTATTATTGGCTGTTGATTTCCACCCCTATGGTCTAGTTTTCTACCAACAATCCCCTCCAGTTAATCCGAACCCACAACCAGGTCAATTTTTTGTTTTACTACTACTACTACTGCTACTGCTACTGCTCCTGCTGCTGCTGCTGCTGCTCCTGCTACTGCTACTGCTACTGCTACTCCTACTACTACTACTACTACTACTGCGACTACGACTACTACTACTACTACTACTACTCCTGCTCCTGCTCCTGCTGCTGCTGCTGCTACTGCTACTGCTACTGCTACTGCTACTGCTACTGCTAGCTACTGCTACTAGCTATTGCTGCTGCTGCTGCCTGCTGGCTGCTGGCTGCTGGCTGCTGGCTGCTGGCCGCTGGCCGCTGGCCGCTGGCCGCTGGCTGCTGGCTGCTGCTGCTGCTACTGCTACTGCTACTGCTACTGCTACTACCACCCACCACCACCACCATCACCACCTACTACCTACTACATGTTTGATGAAATCCTTAAAAATGTCTAGGGCTCAGGGCGGCCTATAAATTGCCCTATTAAAAAAACAATTAAAAACAATCATTTGACAAGCTCACAAAGGGTACCCCTCACAAGGGCCGGTCCCCCATCAATAATCTGCACTACTACCCCCTATTAATTTGATCCTGTGTCCCTGGCCTTTTCTTTGTGCTTGTTTAAACTTGTTGTGACTACTACTAC
>CAXAMN010024040.1:452081-516338 GCA_963970005.1 Durusdinium trenchii | reverse complement strand
TACCTACCTACCTACCTACCTACCTACCTACCTACCTACCTACCTACTACCACCTACTACGACCTACTACGACCTACTACTACCTACTACTACCTACTACTACCTACTACTACCTACTACTAACTACTACCTACTACTGCCTACTACTGCCTACTACTGCCTACTACTACCTACTACTACCACCTACTACCTACTACCTACTACCTACTACCTACTACCGACGCCGACTACAACTACGATGGCTCCCTGAGCCGATAATTCAGGGGGAGTGGACCTCATGAGTGGTATCTCATATACCTTCTTGACCTTGTTGACCTTCTATTGGGGGGGGGGCAGATTAATCCGGGGTTGACATTACCCTGTTTGTTGGTGTGGTATGTGGTATCATGTCCTACATAGCTTTAAGCTTCGGGTACTTCGAAGGGTTTCAGCCACTTCTTCTTCGCCCATGTTCGGTACCAGGTCCGTAGCGGTCCTGGTACCGAGCGCTGCAGGTTCTTTTGGGGCTTTCTGCTGCGCGTGGTTTGGCCGACCATGCGACGGGACGTGGAAGGCATGGAGAAGATTGTGAAGGACTTCTCGATTTGGCCAGTTGGGTGTTTCTTTGGGAGACGATAGAGCCTCCCTAACGCTCCCAAAGACCACGCAAAACCCATTGGTTGGCGGTCTCCCTGTTAAAACACACACCCAGTCAATGTCGATTTTAGTTGAATCCTGCGAGGAGTAGAACCTCCATTATGGAGACGGAGAAGCATTCCGGTATGAGGAGTTTTACAATGGTTTTACTGATCATCTGCAATGATGTATTTGATAGCTTGCCATTCCCATCATTTTCATGGATCACCCAAAACTCTGGATGAGGCATTCCGGCGGCATTCCCTACAACTTTTGAGGCCCACCAAACCGGAAGAACCTGCCATCATGGGCCTTTCATGGGCCATCATCAGCTGGTCTAAGTGATCATGAAGCCCTACAAGTCCGATCCAGTAAGACTCACTTGATCATGTCCTATATCAGAGTTGCAGCTCTTTTTTCAGCTCTTTTCTCTTGGTCGCCGCTACTGCGGAGTGCGCGGAGGGAGTGGCCGTAGGAGAGTGGCCTCGAGTATTTGATCGTCCGACCCATGGGCCTCTGGGATATAAAGGAGCGACGCCGTGCGTTCGCCACCGAGACCGAGACCTGCCTTGGAAGGTGGAAACCAGGTGTTTTTCCGGAAGAAGGTATAGGCAGGTGTTTGGGGCTTTGAAACCATGTGGAGAAACAATGCCACTTTTTTTGAAGCACCCCTGAAACATGTTGAAACTCTGAAAGAAACGGAGGAAACATCAGATACTGGGTGAAACACTCATGTGACCAGAAACTGGTTCAGGTGGCAAGGATGTAGAATTTCTTGGTGTTTCCGTATTTCCAAAGAAAGCCACTGTGAGGTCAGACCGGTGACGTCAGACGACGCACATCCCCAAACTGGAAGGAACGCGAATTGGTTTCACATCCCGAAGGAACTCCCAAACCGTGCATCACCTGGCCGTTTGGGCTCCGTCGACGTCGAGGCGCGCCGTCGGTCTCCGTGCCGCTTCGCTCCGTTCACGGCGGTCGCCGACGGACACCGAAGACCGTGCCTCGCGTGGCATCGAGGCGTTGATCCGAAGGAGCTGCCGGTGGGGTCCTATGCCATTCTCACCGCCCGAGGCCGCCGCGGCCGCGTGTGGGCGGAACGTTCGCCGCCGGCTCTCGGACCGTTGAAGGCCGAGAGCGACGCACGGAAACACCAATGTGGGTGACCCATGTGGATGACGACAATGCGAGATCGGGTCATGGACTGACCCATGCCATACGCCATGGAACCGGAAACAGTTACATGTTAACAAGCCAAACAACTCCATGTCACCAGCCATGGTGGCGTAACCTCTTCCAGTCCCATGAATCGTGTTTTCTTTACCCCATTAAAAATGATGTATGACTGTATGACCCTGTAACTAGTTTATTCCATATACATGGAGGGTTTGTGCCCTGCAGCAGACCTTTTCGAACGCCGCTTTTCGAAGTGTTCCTGCCCAGTGCGGATCGGGGACGGGCAGTTTGGGCGTCACGTGGCTTCACATGAAGAATCAAAAGTGGGTGTCCAGTGAAAGGATTGGCCCAAGAACCAGGTGGACCATGTGGGTCATGTGTTTACGCCACCAACTTGAGCACCGCAGCAGACACAAAGAGAAGACATGTTTCCATATCCTGGGTTTTCAGTCCTCAACATGGTTCCTTCCCAACAGAACATAAAAGAACCTCTAATCAATTGGGTGTTCCATGTTTTCTGACCAGATCCAAACCATGATTCTTTTGACGTTTGTTTCTCAAAGAGTACGCTTTCCCAGGCCAGGGCAGCCTGCCGCTGACCGTAGCCTGGGTGAGTTTAGACACATGGACAGCCAAAAAGATCTTGGCGGACGGTGGGGCGACGGACCTTCATCTCATTTTGGGTGGCTTCAAGATGTTGGGTCAATTGCCGCAGGAAGCAGATGCATACAGATGCTCACCCAACATATCATCCACCCATCTATCGAACATGTTTTGTTTGTCTAACATGGTATAAGATGTTTGTCTAACATGGGCCGTATAAGACTGAGACCGCACGTCGCGCTAGGTTTCTTTTGTTTAAGCTGTTTGAAGGTTCAACTGATCAGTCCCATGGCATGGATTCTGGGGAGTTCTGGGCGTCCTCACCGTCGCAGTCACGCAGCCATCTGGGTGGTCGTTTCAGATGTGGTTTGGGTCAACCTTTACTTGGGATGATTTTCTCCCACTAACTACTTTTCAAGTGAGTTGAAATCACTAACCAGCCATCCATTTACTTCTCTGATACGACGATGTCGCCGTGTTCTCCAGATCCGGGTCTCCCCACAGGCTACGACAACTGGGATCGGCTCTGAGAAGCTCTCCGCGGTGGTTTTTTGAGACAACCCCGCGTACCCGACTTCAACCGCGTACCCGGACGAAAATAGGACAGGGACCCGAACAAATGAATCAACGATAAACACGTGGTATATATACCCATGTTCTGAGGTACGAATTCACAGGTCGACTCGAGGTGTAAATAGATCCATTGCAAGCCTGAGGGTGAAGCTGACCACGCTCCTGTCAAGGTGGCCAAAGATGATGTTGGTTTGTTCTTGTTGGAGGAGGCCGTGGCGCCCAAGCACACCAAGACGGGCGTGACCATCGGAGTCTCGGTCAAGCACGGAGATCCCAGCAACCGATGTGTGAGCGTTCCCAACAAACCGCTGGTTAGCACAGAAGCACAGGAGCACAGGAGTGTTGGTAGACTCAGGAGGTATCGAATTCGAGTACCCATCATTTGTAGCTTGTAGCTTGTGGGACATTGAGATCAGTCTCAAAGTGATTTGTTTTCGTCAAAAAAGACCAAGGAGGGTTACATCCCGATGAATGAAGCAGCATCCATGGACGTTGCGGTATCATGTGGCATCATGTCTTGTCATGTTTTGTGACCCGAAAGAGCCAAAAGCAGTATGCCGTGCTCTCGAAAAGCAGCATGACTGCCCAAATACCCACGAAAAGCAGCATAGCATGTTCCCAAGCTGCTAAAAAGCACTCACCAGAAAGCAGCTGATGTCAGATGTCTGAGGAAAGGATAAGACGGCCACCGTGGTCTGACGGTTCACGGCCCACGAGCAGAGGTGTTGGCAGCGGCGCTGTTTTCGGTCCAGAGTCGTTGGAGAAGCAACCTCTCACCAGCCGACCCATGTTAAGATGCACTAGAACCAGTCTGGCAGGTTGGAGGGGTGCTTTGTTTTGGTTCAATTATAAAGGGACAGCCTGGTCAATCCAATGTTTATGGTCGCTTGTTCTGATTTTGAGGTATTTTACCTACAGATCATGATCTTACCATGCTGCACTACACCATCGCTCAGATGACTCCCCTCTCAAAACAAATCCGATGCTGAATACGAGCGTACCCAGTGTTCGGTGATTTGATGTGTGTGTATGTGTGTTTTTAATAGGGGACCCCCAACCAATGGGTAGACTGGTCTATTTCCCTTCTTCCAGAGAGGTCGACCTTGGGGGATCCCCAATTCTCACACATGGTGTGTCGGCCGGGTGATTTTCTACATTTCTTCAAGGCAGTAGACATGTCGAATGGAGGAGGTTGGTGATCCCTATCTGAACAGAAGACGACACATAAAGATTGGTTTGAGTTCAACTGGAATACATGTTGAAGTCGAGCAAATATATTGGATCTATTTGAGACCATAATATAAATATATACAGTATAATATATATATGGACCATTGTTTTGATAGGAAAAAACATGGTTTGAATCCAAAACAGGGGTCGATTAGGTTCTAGGTATATATTATATGTTCTTCAAACAATTGTATGCAGATACAATCATTCGGATACACACCAGTGTTTCGTGACACGAGTCCATATTACTGACAGAGGTGCTGGAGTGACAACGATATTTGACCCGACAGAGGCAGTAGTCTCCATCCACCGCCAGCCATTGACACCAAATCCCAGAGCCTGGGGCATGGCACCCGGCGCATGGGAGGGGAGTCAACCCCAGCTTTGTTTCCTTCGGCGCTCTGGACTGCTTTGCCACCTGTGGCCAATCGATGCCAATCGGACATGCGAACGAAAAACACGTACAGCGGCCAAAGGGCCAAAGGGGGAGGGACCCAGCGGCAAGCATTCCAGCAGTATTTATTGACAAGCTCCCATGAGCTCCCAAGTCATTCAACTCCAGGATGTTCAAAGCATTCCGATATCTCAATACTGCCAGAGGTGACCAAACTCCTGTGTTTTCGGCTTTGGATGGTACCAGTATAGCAGGCGCTGTGGTCCCTCCACTCAGACAAAGACCCATACTGCATCATACTGCTTCAACCATGGGCACCCAGTTTCACCATGAAAAACAAGCTATAGAAAAGACACACAACATAAAGCGAGGCTTTTGGCGAAGGTGAGCGATGATGAACGCTGTTGTTTTGCATGGTGTTTTTGGGGCCCCTGGAACGCGATCTTCTCCCCCGGTCGGCCGTGTCGGCTGCCCGAAAGGTGAGGAAAGCATGTTTTTTGTTGGCGGCAAAGACTGCCAAAGGCTCCCGCAGCAAAAAGGCGTGAGAAGAGAACATGGTGTTCTTATTCCCAATTTTCCAGTCCAAGGGTCTTCGACATTCCGATTCTGTGAGTGCATTTTGTTGCCGCCTGGACTGTACGTATCCACCCAGGAAAATGGCCTTTCCCAAACTGAGGCAGTCAGCATAGGTTTGTGGAAGGCTGGTCTAAGGCTGGAGTCAGGTCGCAATTGGCCGATTGTTCAGTGGCTTTGAGAGGCTTTGAGTGGCTCGAAAGGGTCTCTAATCAATCGAACTCCCTATGGTAATCTACATGTAAATCAACGTGGATGTTCGATTCCAACAAGGGACATGTTCAGCCCGGTCGAATGGCGAGGATGAAGGCATAGGACCACCGTCGGAACATCAACCTGAGTCACCGACTGAAACTGAGTACAGCTCTTCAGAGTTGCTTCTTTGCTCATGCTGTGAGTTGCGCATTTGTCCTGGAACACAGTACTATACATGATAGGGGGAACTCTTGTCATGGCTGCGAAAGCATTTCCTCACGTGTTTCATCATGCGCCTTCAGGCTTGCGCAGCAGGAAACATGACAATGTGACCATCATTCCACCATACTCCACAGCATCTTAAGTCCTGAGTCCTATACATCCCAAATCTCATTTATAGAGAATCGACGCTGCCACTCCCTCCGCTGCACAGCACGCGTAACGGTCGGTCGTGAACGCGCGAACCCTTCAGGTCGGTCCTGAGTGGCACTGAGTGGCAGGCCACGGTAGCTCCCAAAGCAACAAAGACTAGGCGTCCCTTTCGAAAGCAGGTAATCCCAGAATCCTAAACCCTTTGTTTTCCAAATTTGGAGTCGGCCATCAGAACTTGAAGTCCGGAGTTCCTTCCACTTTGGAGTTCCTTAAGATTCTGAATGATTCTGATCTATTTGGTGGAAACTCCGCAACCAAACATTGACATTGTGACATGTTCTTGTTTGCCACTCAGCTCAATATTTACAGCGAACATCTGGTGAATGCCCATGAACAAAATAACATGCTTCAAGATGTTCAACCATCCACCATGCATGATATTTTGATATCAGAATGATCAACATTTCACTGGTTGAAATTATAGACAGATATAGACATGTCATGACATGTCTTATTTTGCTTCGTTCCTGCCAAAAAGGATGGAACAAAGGCACTTCATCCAAACTCCATGGAACGAGTCGTATTTTTTCCGTCTCACCGATGCTGGACATAGCAAAAGTTGTGGATTCGATGCTCAGGACTCTTCCGCCGGAACCTGAGACCCACATGGAACCCACGCCCGGTTGGGATTCACATGGATTCGCTTTCCAGTTCCGCGTGAACTTCGCGAACAGGTTTGGATCGTTCGGGTGGGACCTAAATGGTTCCATCCAACGACGCCTGAGCATTGGAGGATACATAACTCGTCTGTGCGCTTTGGAACAGATGCAAGGTTCACGATCGTCGTTCACCCACACTTGTTTAAAGTGTAATGCAATGAACTTGAATATGGTGATCCTCAAGCAAAGCTGCAACACAGAATATATGTAGAGTCTCAAAGTACTCGTGCCTCTTTTAGTCGGGTTATGTCTATGAGTCTATATGTTCTAGGGTGCTTGAAGTTGGGTCCGGGCATGGTGTTACTTGTACACTGTCTTGAACCTGTGAAAACTCCGGTTCTTGGCCCACGCAGCCACTATAAGGAATCAGGCTGAATCAGTCGGTCTACGGTTGAAGTCTTTGACCCACCAACCTACCGACCGGTCTCAGGTTCGCGCTTGGCACGTTGGCCCAAGACTCGTCTTGGTTCACCCTCGTTCACATCTCACTTCTTGAGTCGTTTTCCGGCTGGCCCAGAGCTCCTCAGGTTCGGTGGGCACTTCACGACCCCCCCGTGGCACCCACCCCAGTCCCACCAAACCGAAACGGAGGTAGGCCAGGAGCGCAAAGAAGTTTGTTGGGTCCGTCCCGTCGGTGGACAGTCCATCGACGGAAGTTGCCGCCGCGACGTCCCCACGCGACGGGGAAGGAACGCCGATGTGCAGGCCACGGCGACCTGGGACCCGGACTTCTGCGCCAAGCTCCTGACGGAGGCAGCGAGACTATGCTTCGTGGGGTTGGTCGGAAGAAACCCTGCGGCAGGATCCAGAATCAATCCTGCGGCAGACAAGACTATGCTACCCTCCCTAGGGATCCACATACCCTCTAAGAAGGTCATAGGAGACACTGTGATGTAAGTGCCAGGAGGGTCCAGTTGTACCTTCTGAGGTTCGGCACGACTGGATCCCTATAGGGATTGTGTTTCTTTTTGTCTCAGACGTAACAGTCATTGACGTTTAGATTAAGTCGGACTGTCGGCCGAATGGTCCACAATCAGAGTACCTACCTGAGTCAGTACCTGTGGATGGGAGACACGTTGGGGCATCCAGGCCTTGTTGGTTGATAAGTTATCCAGGCTGGCCTATATAGTTCAATTATGTTCCATTCACAAAGCTTGCATCTGAGTCCTCATCTAGAACCAAGCTATTGGCTCACCTGCCAACACACTAGGTCACTTGGTTGCCTTTGGAAGTTGTGTTGAAATGAGAACACACTTGTTCCCTTCTGTCGAGGAATCAAGGGATGTTCCCCAACCGAGGGATGCACTACCTCAGGAAACCCGTCTCATGTCCGGTGGACCTCCCGGCAAGTCTAACTGCCGAGGTGTCGGGCACTGGGAGAGTTTTCGGGTACCTTTTTGGGGGGCCCATGTACCCGACTACCTGCTTCACTCGCTGGTGCTGGGGAGAGCTAAGGAGCCAGGAGTATTCCAGGAGCCAGGAGCTAAGGAGCTAAGGCCAGCCAACAGGGAGCCAAGGAGCTACAGGGAGGGAATCCCCAACCCCGACAGCTAGTTCCGATCTCGGTAGCTAGCGACGCTAGTTGCGACCACACCGACATGGGAAGAGTCCTGAGCATGTCATCTTTTCTAAAAAACGAGTCCTGAGCCAGCAAGCTTGCCTTGGCATCTTTTGGACGCTAAAAAAGCTCCACCCTTTCTGCTGGAAATGGGCCTGTGCAGAGTTGGGGGCCTGCGCGGCCTGCGCAGGTTTGACGCTTTCACACTCTTCAGGGTGGTATTGCCGGTGACTACTAATAGCAGACTAACATGCACCCTCAAATCCTCAAAGCTGGTTTATAGTGGAAAGGACATAGTCCTCTAGGTAGAATTTTGAGTATGTTCCAAGGCAAAGGCTCTTCAACCATTGGAGGTAAAGGATGAACTGGTCACCTTCCACCGGGAGATTTGTGAGACAACCTGCTGGTGTAGTCAGTACTGGGTAAAAAAGATCTAGAACATTCATCCCACAACTCCTTGTATCAGTCCACAAAAGCTTGTGTAACATTAATGGTATATTGATATATCATATATGATGTATGCATATATATATATATATTACTATATTTACATTCTTTGTACATCCCACAACTACTTGTATACACGATATATAAAAAGCTCTCTTTGCCCGACTTGGGCCCTGCACCCATTCCCGGTTCCTCGATGCCAGGTCATGCGCCATGTCTTGGTGCTGACGCCACAGGAACAGACGCCACGTGGTTTGGCATTTGGTTTTGTGTTTTGTTTTGTTGCTCTGAATCCGAAGTCATTAAAACAAAAAGAACAAACATACAAAACATGCACGCTCTTTTGAGCATTCCTTTGATTCAGAGAACAAACAATGCCAAGTCCAAATGGTTTTCCAGAGCTTGGCCTGTTGCATTTTCTGGGCCTTCCATTCACAGAAACATTCGCCCATCCAGAGGATGGAAACCCATAGAAATCTTCATCAAAGGACTCATTCTTCCCAGGAACACTTTGTATATGCCTCCCACGCACCGCTTGGGAAAGGAAAGGGTTCCTATCCCTTGCGTTTTCTGTGACTACACTCGGCTACACCACCACCTCCAACAACCGTTGCCCTCCGGTGCCCCGCCTCTTCGACGGACAGGACGCCTTGCGGTGCCTCCGGGCGGCGCGGCGTGTACGACCCCAGCTCAGGCGTGGTACGCCGGCGGCTAGCCGAAACGGTAGCGCGCTATGTACGAGTACTGACCGGGGGGGGAATGGTCTGAGACGGGCCGGTCTGAAGGCTGAAGCAACAACTCGGCGTTTGGAAGAATTCGATCCGGTGATGCTTGAAGGATTGGTGAATATCTAAGAAAAGACGGGGTTTACGAATGCTCACGGACCTGTTCTTGTAGTGGAGCTTTCTCCGCTCACAAAGTAGCCATGTTTTGAAAGGATATCTTGTACAAAGTGGCTGAAGGCAACATGTTCTCCAGAGGGTGGGTTGCCTTGAAAAGAAAGAATTTGACTTGGACTTCCCACTGGATTAGGCAACCCATGTTTCTCCACCTTCAGAACTGGGATGCCCTTTCAAGATACCCTTCCCATACCACTTCCACAAGACATTTCAGAGTAGTATGCAAGTAGCACAAAGTAAGGCAACATCCAAACCTCAAAGGGCACGGCTGACAGAAGAACGATTGGTTGGGCAACATTGGATACAGGCATATATAGTCAATATAGACCCCGATTGCACTGCGATGGTATTCACACTCCCTGGAATAATAATCATGGAAGTGGAACATAGTGGAAGCCTGGCCATTGGATGACCCCTTTTCCGCTACAACCAGATACAACCAGGAGGGGTCCACTTGCAGTTGCATGATGATTTCAGGGAGTGTATATCCATTCCTAGGAAGCCCATCCGTGTGTTTTATCATGTTTTATCTCTTCCATTCACTCAAAAGCTAGGGTAGGGTGGTGCAGACTGTTGCACTATCACCGCTACTAATGAGAATGCCACGTTTCGAATGAGAAGATCAACTGCTTGTGGAAGTATCCTTTTGAGGGACCCCAAACGGAGCGTTCAGTGGGTTGAGAGCAAGATTGGACTCCCTGTCTTTCATTCCCAATGGTAACCTCCCTGAATCATGGACGTGGAATACAGCCTAGTTGAATCGAGGACTTCAGTCTTCCTTCTGGGGCCATGTTTCACTTCCATGTTTGTTGGATGGAGGTTCTGCACCCTAGGGCTCCAACGGTGGTTAGACCCCCCTGGCATCCACCCCAACCATCTTCTCATGTACCCCCAGACCCTCCTAACTGATTGGGAATCTGCTCACCTCAGCCGCTGATCCGCGATTCCAGGCCGGGCGCAGCAATGGAAGTGATCGAGGCAGAGGCCGACGAAACCCGCGGGGCAAATGGATGGCCAGTGCCGGGGGAAACGGACCCGTCCCGGGCTCCAACATGCGCCAACTACATGCCGGTTGGGGTGGGTTTGGGGGTCTAACCACCTTCTGACCTGGAACATCCTGGAACTAACATGGAAGTGGAAAACCACCTGTTTGTAGTGGAAAATGGTCTTCCATGTTAGTTCCAGGGACTGTATGGAAACTTTACTTGCATTGAACCCTGAAAAACCACCCCAACGCAGTTCAACAGGCCAGTCCCATGGATGGATCTGCGCAACTGGGATGCGGAGACCAAGCTCCAACAAAACCCACTTGGAAGACCCTTGCCCGATGCACTTGGAAGACCCCTGCGACCCCGCATGTGAAGGGACTGACAGGCCGAGAACGAAACACCACGCAGGTCGTGCAGCACGACCTTGGGCCCTTTTGGAACGTACGTAGGTGCGTGGTACCATAGCACGACAACTTCTAGGGCGGTAGGATCCCTCAAAGATTTAGGAAAAGTTTAAAAGGCAGTTTCCATGAACAAGAATTTAGATCAACCACCATGTAACGTACTTCAAGTCTAAAACCGTCGGAACACATAGACGATGCAAGCATTAGGGTCACATGCGCTTCGCTGAACGCAAGAATAAGATGCTGGCTCAAGACCACTCTGAGTGAGATATCCTGGAATATGCCTGACATATCCTGACATCACCACGCAATCGGTGTTTTTTGGAAACCCCACACACTCAACCTATGCAAATCTGTACCTATCTTGAGCCCTTTTCAACCCCTCCGATGGCCGAGCCAGTCCTCGTTTTGCGGTGCAGGTGCTCCGTGGCCTGCACGCCTTCAGCGGATCGGAGCTGTGCGATGCTCTGCAGAGCTTCGTGCGGCTCAAAGCGCAGGAGGGGGCGAAACGAGCGGAGCTTCCACACGTGGTCAGTCACGTTTGATTGAGGCGACTGGCAGGCGACATCACAATCGATGTGATGCGGTTGTGTTTGATTTTGGGGTGCTGATTCACGTCGAGATGACCCTTTGCAAGGATTTTGTAGGCGTCTTTGGCTCTTTTGTCAAGTGCTTGATCAGCTATATAATCAGAAACCGATGTGAACGATGGGGATGTTTTTTGGGGGGACATTCCTTCAATCCTAACTAACACCTATAGTCAGCATAAAATCTCTTGCTAGCGGCTACCCTACTCAGAAAACAGGTGGAAAGATAGGTTCACCTTTTTTATTGTTCCGCGAAATGGTATCAGGACTTAGCTATCACGAAGCACTTTGTTTTGGTTCATGTGTTTTTTTTCCAACTTTCGCTCACCAGAGGTTAGTGGCCCGTCGAGCGGGGTCGAGCTGTCCAGAACATGGTGACCAGACATGCGATGTTTTTCTTGTGTATCATTTCTCCATGCCAGGAGTTCACTGCCAATCCGGCCGTGGCTGATACAAGACTAAACCATCCTGGCTGAGACAATCAAAAACGACTTGCGGACTTGCCGTCAGATGGTGACACAGATGAACCATGATTTTCACCCAACCCGCCAAGCACCAGAAGGCGTGTTCACTCATGGCCGCAGATCGCTCCGCTCCAGAGCCTGAGGTCCTCGGTTGCCTTCGTTCAAGGCTCAAAGTTAGGCTTGAGCTCAATCAGACTTAAGGAACGCTAACAAGGGTACTGTGGGCATTGCATGGATGAATGGTAGGATCACCATACTTCGAGAATTTGAGCCATTTCGTGCAGAGCCAAGTACTTGAGAAGCAAACAACGTATTCGACTTGCAAAACGTGTTCTTCTTTAAGAACTTGTCAAAAACTGTCAAAAACAAACGCGTGCTTCCTGTAAACAGGAGCTTCCTAGTTGGTAGTCACCTGCCAAGGGCGGCTCAGTCCAGACCGCCGACCGCGGACCGATAGACTCGCGACACGCCAGACGGACCAACAGCGAGAAGACGACACCAAAGCCGAGTTGGTGAAGTGGTGTACTGTCCCAGACACTCCATGTATGCTATATATGCCGATCAATTGGGGTGGGTACTATGGGGTCAATGTAGGCATATATGGCATACATGGAGTGTCTGGGTATAGATGATGTGTTCTCTTTGAAGGGATTCATTCACGTAGAACATCGCCATGCCCTCATGGCTTCAAGGACGAGCGGGCTGTAGATGAGGGCAGGGAATGCAGACGACAGACACTGGCGCCCTGACTCCCTGACTCCTGACTGTAGTTTCCTTAAATCATTGAAAGGAGGGTGACATGATGCTGGAATGGTTGGTGGAGTCTCTCCAGACCTCAAGCACCTATATAATTAAATACTGTATATATGTAATTAGACTACCCAATTGGCGACAGATGGGGACCATGTTGCAGGAGTCATGGCCCAACAAGGTCCAGGAGCTCAAAGAACCTCCACAGATGTTTTAAACAGCGGATCAAGGACCCGAGAAGAGCTGGTGAAGGTCTCGTTCAGCTTCCCACCCTGCGGTCGAAACCCTGCATGTTGGTGAGTGGGGACATGTTTCAAGCAAAA
The DNA here is from genome assembly GCA_963970005.1 of Durusdinium trenchii. Taxonomy (NCBI): domain Eukaryota; class Dinophyceae; order Suessiales; family Symbiodiniaceae; genus Durusdinium; species Durusdinium trenchii. The sequence goes on along the minus strand of CAXAMN010024040.1, from coordinate 503,467 downwards.
CAGATAGTTTGGAAGCAGCCACATGACTATAGGCTAGTCACTATATGTCACAGACGTTCAGGTTCCTCCGCAAGTATGTTGCTGTATCCGGATGTTTTGATGATCCATGCGTGATTTTCTCTGCATGCAATGCAGCTTCTTGTTTCCTTGATACATGAAATGCCATGTTTCTTCATTTCTGCGGACCCGTTCCGACACATCGGTCCATCGGTCCCTCCAGGGCCCAGGGCGGATCCCAAACGAGCTCGGGTCGGCAACGACCACCCGTCGGCAACGACCCGTTTCCGTTTCGACCCAGCTCGGTCCTGTCCCCAGGCAACGAACGGTCGTGCTCTGGAGTTTTCGGTCGTGCGACGACAGAAGAAGTCCACCAAAAACGAAGTTAGGAGGTTTTGGACCCTGTGGGGGTCTGTGGGGATAGTGACTAGTGCTTTTCCCATCGTGTTGTTCCACCCTCTAGGACTCTTAAGGTCTGGGATGTCCAATGACTCCGGTCGTGAAACACGGAGGACGTGCAGATGGGTCGTCTCAGAGGGCTGCACGAGACCTCAGAAGTGGCAGGTGGGAGAGGGAAGGTCTTGGCCTGGACCACCGCCCAGGGTGTGGACACCAAATCAGTTCCAGGGGGAAAGAATCAAACAGCATTGGCATGGCACCAAACTCGGAGAAGAAGCTGCAGGCAGGGTAATCAAGCTTGACGAACCAGTTGTTTTCAAAGCAATCCCAATCTGCCTGGAGGCTCCACCGCTTATTTCAGGTGTGTAGTCCGACTGAACACTTGCAACCAACAATAAGTTGCGATTCACCTAAGAAGTGTGAGATTCTAACTAATATAAGGTATTTCGTCTACGTCAACGTGTACCAAGGCACCCATGCAGAGGGCATCTTGGTGAGGACGCGCTGTCTGGTCCGCGACGTGTGTGCGAAAACGGGAGGACAAACAAGCCTTGGTTATGTACGGTGAGCCGAGTGCCCTAGACTTACTGTAACTACAATGAGCTACCCAGATCCCGTCTTGCCATGATCTGGCTTCATGATTTTCCTGGTCTGGCTTAGGTTGGGGGAAGGTGGAGCGGAAACGGTCACATGGTCTTCTCTCCAGTCCTATGGTCCTGACGAAGCAATCTATCTATTGTAGTCATTCCATGGGACTGCCATATATATATATATATATATATATGCCGCCCCATTGACCCCCAAAACCACCCCAATTGATCGGCATGTATGGCAGCCCCATGGAGTGTCTGGGTATTGTAGTCACTTCCGTCCCCTCAAACGTATCTCCACTACTAGTAGATTTGTGCTTTAAAGATTGCTGATATTTTCAGAGGACAGGACCTGGACCTGGACTTGGACAGTTGGAAAGTATTGAGGCTAAATGGAGTCTCTTTGGTGCAAACAAAAGGCTGGTTTGGAGTTACTTGGCACAGCGAATATGTTCTTGGAGTAGTAGCTTGCTTGCCGGCTGGCTGGCTTTTGGCCTTCTTGAGGCTTGCCAGTTGAGCCTTCTTGAGGGGAAAATGAAGCGATTGTGGAGCCAGATATGACCTACTCTAAGAAACCAAGGACTCTCAAAGGGTCCAATATAGGGTCAAAACCAACCAGGAGTCGGGTCCAATGATGGTTAGGACAAAGTGATATGCTTTGACCGAGCCGATAGTGCTTAAGAATCGATCTCAGTCTGAGTCTAATGAGTCTAAGTGGCACAAAAACCAATGTTTGCATTCCCATGCATGCCCAAACAGTCACACTCTCCCTCCAACCACCCGGTATAGTTGGAATATGTATATATATATATATATATATCAGCACCATCCGAAGGGTGCCCAATGAGTTTTGGGTTTACATGATTGATAAGGGGTGCCCAATGGACACCCCTTTGAACACACCATACCTGAATCCCAAAATCTCTCCAGGTTCCCATCGAAAACGTTGTCCATCGAACGTCCATCCCACTGCGGGCTGCGCTGCCTTTGCGCCTGTTTCTTGGAGCGGGCCACGATCAGGCTCCAGCGGTAAGGTTGGGGGGCTGCTGGCAGAGGGCAGGTGTACATGAGTTGTGTCATCCTCATACCATCCGTCTTTTGGGATGTAAAGAAGATTGTGAATTTCTGTGGAAGGCTGTCTTTTCTACTCTACTCTACTCTACTCTACTCTGCCAGCTGCCTCAACCAACGGCAACACACGAAAGCCGCATAGCGGCTGAGACACTGATATCCCAACCGTTTGGGATGGCTGGACGCCGCCACTCTTTTCAGTTTCCCCATGCCATCCTCATCTTGATAACAACTCAGTGGTAACTGGCTTTGAAGCGGGGTGACATCCAACACCAGGTGGCCTAGACGGTGCAACTTCGGCCTCAACTTCCAAAGTAGCTTCTCATGAGCGATCGCTTCGTTGGCCAACCCTTACGCCATCAATAGACAACAGCAACATCACACAGGACATGATTCTGAGCAGATTCCGAAACACTCTTAAATGACAAAGGCACAGTTGTAAGCACAGTGGAAGAGATAGTTGGCTTTCTGCAAATTCTCAAGGTCCTGTGGTGTCAGGATCACCGGGGGGCTGCGCTTCACACTCATAGAGTCCCGCATTACACACAGGTTGTGGAATACAGCTGCCACCATCCTTGTGACCAACAATGGCAACAACACGTCAAAACAACATTCTCGAAAGACTAGGCCCCAAATTCAATGCAAGGCACACGCAGTGCTCATCCTCTGGGTGCCTCTCCGCAATCTGCAGCGGAATAGGACCACAGACTCCTGAGCGCACATTCCGTGATAAATCCCATGATCTCTTCGACGTGGACCTCAAACCCTTGAGCCTCTAAAATGACATGGGAACATGTCGAAAACCAATTTCTTCTAAGCAAAGTCGAAGAAGCTGCACCATTGACATGTTTCTGAGCAATGCTCGGGTAGTGTTTGCTGCCGACAGCATGTAGATGTCTCCTTAATCTTTGGAGGCTAATTCAGCCAGCTCAGCCCACGAATCCAAAAAACACTAGCGGAAACTACCGCCAAGGATCATACTGAACAGCTCTCCTCTCGAACCTTGGGGTGAACCAGGGTGTTGAATCTACCTGCCCAAACTTGTAGGCATTGACAGTGTTTCCTGATTTTGCCAAGTCACATATTTTCATGGCCTTGCGTTCTCGAGGAAACAAGATGAAGGCTTTTCAAAGTTTGTCATCTGGACTGCCCGCGCCAAGCGTGTTTCCTTCAAGAAGTTCCACGAGGCAGCACGCACTGGCTTCTGGCACCAGTGCCAAGTCAAAAATGTGGAGAATATCGGATTGAATGAACTGGCAACTCCATCCTGGAACCTTGACGAACGTCTGAACCCCTGCTAGTTGGCTGATGAAATCCGACGTTGTCGATATAGTGTTCCAGTGACTGGCCTGTGGGCCATGCTGCGTGTAAACAAGAGGCCCACTGCCAGACGTGGCTTTGCGCGATATGCATATGTTCTGGCTCACCGCACTGTGAACTGGGCAGAATGCCCGTTGAATGTACTTCTCATCACCCTTGTGGATGACATAGATGGCCCTCCAATCACCACTGCAGCCCAAGAGCCTTCCTCTTGTGGAGGCAGCGGGATTGCAGCGATGAAAGCCAGAATCGCTGCCAGCTGTCGAGGGTCCATAGTACATAGCGCTAATCTCACACTGGCTGCCTAAAGGAGCAAGTGCAATCCGACCTTAAGAGCTCGAGTGCTTGCACTGCCTTCCCAAAAGCTCAGGCTGAAGACGACTCAAGAAAGCAGATGACGACTGAAGCCGACCTTTTGAACCGAGTCGATTCGGTTTTGGTCCTGTGGTGCTAGAACATTATGGTCATAGCAGGCCATGTGCCTTTGCACCCCCAGAGATTATTGCCATGGACATGTGCATAGCTGATTTTTTTGCAAAGGATAGCAGCCTGCCATGACACACTAATCTTGTTGATCAGGGCTGCTGATCAACATCCCCATCCCCAATCCAAAGACACATCGATCCAAACATTATGGTTTCAGATGTTTTGACAATTATTTAAAGTACTGGTTGGGTTTTGCAAGAACCACCCACCCACAGAGTGTTTTTCAACCGATGTGTTGCACATGCGCTGGCTACAACATGGTCGATGATCCAATGGTCTTCGGCTCATTTGGCCTTTTTGGCCTTTGTTCCGCCTTTGGCCCTTTTGCTTCCCGCAAGCACGGCCCTCGCCTTTAACCACCTCAGAGTCCTTCATATCCGTATCCTTGGTTCGCCTTGACGTCATCCTCCAAGAGCCTCAAGCTGAATAATGTGGGAGACAATGGAACCCATTGTTCCAAGCGACTAGTGCGTGTGTGGGCATCCATCCAAAATACAGAAAAGTTTCCAGGGTCATCCAAATAGTGCCTAGGGCCAATAGAGGTCCATTTGTTGTACAATTGGTAACCCATTGGATGATCCAACACAAACCGGATCTTGGAAGCCACTGTGTTTAGCAGCTTTCCTTGTGGATATGTCCATGTTCAAAACACACCAGGGCAGATTGTGCATCCCACCAATAAACCACAAAACTCATTGAATATAAAAACAAAAGGTCGCAGTGTAGAGTGGCTTTCCCTGAGGCGTCAAGAAGACAGTGTAAAGGTCCCCCTCGTGACGCCCAGTCTTCCTCTTGCGGATCTCAGCGGCCCCGCCATCCTGAAAAAGATAGATTGCGCAACAATGTATCGCCTTAGCTAATTCACTTCACTTCGTGAAATGGCAAGGGCGACTTTTGAGAGGGGAACGAGATGAACCACCAGGCCAAATAAACTTTGTTATAATTATGACACGGCACGACCTGGGAGCTTTCTGCTCTTTTCTGGGTCATTAGCTCTAATTGTTTTGCAGGTTCAGGAACAACACTTCTACCATGTTCCAATGCCATTTGCTGCACATGAGAGTTAATCATCTGGCGCTTGTTGTTTCGTAGCCAGAGACAGTCCTCGAAACGCTCTTCAGCAAGTTTGGAAAGAGCCTGGACAGGGCACGCGCCAAAGTATAATCCATCCACTCCTTTGCAACTTTGACAACTTCCTCCCACCAAGTTTCACTTGTTGGTGAGAGATCAGCCATTATAGGATGCAGCAACAGCAACCGGTTGGCATAGTCGATGGGTGAAGTCTCGGCATTCCAGTCCTGCAACCGAGGCAATTCGACAGCGCGCGAACTACTTCAGCTTCGTTGGATTCATGTTCACCATTCCTCATCACCTTCTTGTGCAGGTGCAGTTCTTGCATGCCCTCAACGAGCTTGAGGATGACTGTGAGTGTCTGTGTCCAATGCATTACCCCTAAACTCCTTGAGTTTGAGTTGACAAAACAAGCACAAAATCTTGTCGCCCCCAAACGTGTCATTTGGACACTCTTTGGATGGGTTTTCTTTTTCAGTATATAAGTAGCCTGAGCCCTTCTCATGGATTTGATGGGATGGTGCAGCCACCGGTGGCGGTCGCACAGCTTGCTGCAATCCTTCTCCCTTCTTTGACCAACTGCATTGTACCTACCACCGGCCTCATGAGGAGATGCTTTTCCTCCTCATGCTTCGACCGCCCTTCATCATCCCCGCTCGCCTCGTCTTCTCCTTCTTGTTTTTCTTCCTTTTCTCCTTCTTCTGCTTCTCTCTGCTCGTCCTCCTTCACTGAGCCTTCTTCTTCGCCTTATTCTTCTTTGCCCTGCTCGGCCTTTTCGTCTTCCTCTTCTTTCTCTCCATCTTCTTCACTCTCCTCCGCCTCCTCGTCCTCCTCTTGTTGGCATCCTTCTTCTTCTTCTTCTTCTTCTTCTTTGCTCTGCTCAGCCTTCTTCTTTGTCTTCTTCTCATCCTCTTCGTAGCCTTCTTCTTCTTCTGCACTCTGCTCAGATTTCTGCTCCTTCTTCTCGTCCTCCTCTTCTTGGCCTCCTTCTTCTTCTTCTTCGCTCTGCTCAGCCTCCTTTGCCTTCTTGTCCTCCGCTTCTTGTCTTGACCTCCTCCCTCTTCTTCTTCTTCACTCTGCTCAGCCTCCTGTTCTGCTCAGCCTCCTTTTGTTCTTCCTTCTTGTCCTCCGCTTCGGGGCCTCCTTCCTCTTCTCCTTCTTCTTCTTCACTCTCCTCAGCCGCCTTTTGTTCTTCCTTCTTCTCCTCCGCTTCTTGGCCTCCTCCTTCTTGTTCTTCACTCTGCTCAGCCTCCTTTTGTTCTTCCTTCTTGTCCTCCTCTTCAAGGCCCCCTTCTTCTTCTTCACTCTGTTCAGCCTCCTTGTGTTCTTCCGTCTTGTCCTCCACTTCTTTCTCCTTCTTCCTCTTCACTCTGCTCAGCCTCCTTTTCTTCTTCCTTCTTGTCCTCCGCTTCTTGGCCCCCTTTCTTCTTCTTCTTCTTCACGCTGCTCAGCCTCCTGTGCCTTCTCCTCTTCGTGGCCTCCTTCTTCTTCTTCTTCACTCTGTTCAGCCTCCTTCTCATCCTTCTCCTTTTGGCCTTCTGCTTCACTCTTCTCAGTCTTCTTCTTGTGCTTTTCCTCTTCGCCTTCTTCTTCTTGGCTCTGCTCTCCTTCTCATCCTTCTTTTTATCTGTGTTCTTCTTCTTTTTCTCCTCCTGTTCTTGGTCTTTCTGCTTCTCCTTCTTCCTTCTTTTGCTCTTCCCTTCACTCTGCTCGTCCTCCTTCGGCTTCCCCCACTTTTGCTTCTTCTTTCAGTCCGGGACGGCGCGGGTGGAAAAACCTGGATTGGATCGACGCTCGAAAAGAACTTGGACATGCAAAAAAATCATGAAAAGATCTCGGAACAATGGGTTGGACACGCGAGCATGCTGCTGCATTTGGATCGGGGTGGAAAAATGAGGTGAAAGAGGTCGATAAAACAAAGATGCTCTGGCACAGATTTTGGATCAAACTCTTGGCTGCGCTGGCCCATCGAATCCCAATGACCATCCCAGCGAATCCTTTTAGTGAAGGATATCAACCCTGGTTGGTTGGTTGGATGGATGGTTGGTTGACCACGGATTGTATTATATAATACTTAGTCCCCCGAAGATCAAAAGTCGATCGAGTCTCCACGTGGATATACTATAGTCCCCCGAACACCCTCACAGGACAAACACAGTTCAAGCATGCTCCTCCACCAACAGCGAATCTCCACCAAGACATCCACGGCAATCACCAATGCCAGCGCAAATAAGTCCAGCTATTGGACACCCCCTTCAAATTAAAACTGTCTTGATCAAATTCAAGGAACGATGCATCGAGTCTGGAAAGCCCGTGTCGATCATGTCGATGTCCATGGGCAGGGTTTCCATCAGATCCGTAGAGCTCCTTAGATTAGATCATTTGAGAATGGAGAACCGCCGCAGGGCTTGAGGGACACTTCGAACGGCCGCGACTGGTGGTATGGGTTGGGATGGAATGACTCACCCTGTGAATTGGTTTGGTTCCACATGAAAAAAGCACAAAATCTTAAGGAGTGCCTAATGAGCTTTAGTGCTAAGGGGTCGTACCGTCCCACTTTATCTAATGAACTTTTGGATGGAACTTCGGGTGGATCAGGCTTCGGGAGAACCAGGCACAAATGAAGAGCAGCACATCAAAAGGTAAGGGCTTGGATGATCCAGGGGAACCAATCACGAAGATCTTGTTTTCGACGGGGCTTTCTTGCTACCGGGAGAGGAGAAGGTGGCACTGTTTCTCTTTGCTCGGGCGTGGCCAAGTAGGACACAGTGGCATCGAGATGCCTTTGTTGCAACACAAAACATCAAAAAGAACATATGATGCATTAATTGTTCTCTGGTCTACCATTGCAAAACGCAAGAAGGAAGCAATGTTTAATTGTTAGATGAGGAGACCTGTTCAACAATCCAATCTTGGAGAGTAACTGCATCCTTCCCCATACTTGACTGTGGTTCCAAAAAAGGACCTTTCCGAGTCAAGACCCTAAGCAGTGCAGTGAAATCTACTTAGCATGGTCCACTATTTTTGTCAAATAATTGAATCATGAGCTGCAAGCCTAGAGATCAAATCTTTTCTTATGCACCAGCCACGCCACTGCTTCAGGGACAGGTAGATCGCGTGGTAATCCTGATGCCCCCACCAGCTAGCAGTTCATCATGCTTGAGGACATACTGTGGGTCCAATCTTCTAATCATAGCGCTGGCAAGTTTCCTTATCACACCAGTTCAGCTGAAAGTAACCACCTTCCAGTATATCCAGTGCAGACAAATTTGCCGGAGATCGGACTTGAGCTCTTCCTTCTCTTTGCCATGGCTCCACTGTCCGACGGGTGCCCAATGAGTTTTGGGTTTACATGATTGATAAGGGGTGCCCAATGGACGCAACCCTTTGAGCATACCATACCTCAATCCCAAGATCTCCCCAGGGAGATTTCTCCTTTGTAAGGGATGTGAACTGCTGCGGCTGCAGAACCGGCGCAGGAGGTTGAGGGACGCTTTGAACGGCCGCGACTGGTGGTATGGGTTGGGATCCCTGTGAATTGCTTTGGTTACACATCGAAAAGCCACAAAATCTTCACTCACCCTGTGAATTGGTTCCTACCCACATGAGAAACAGACAAAGTCCTGAGGGGTGCCCAATGAGTTTTGGTGCTAAGGGGTGCCCATTGCCATTGGATGTTCCTGGTATATATATATATATATCCAACTCCTTACGCTTTCGAACACCCCCTTCCTCATTCTCCCAGATCCGTAACATCACCCTGGCCCCCCAAAAACTGGAGGATCGGCCCATGATCATGCGCCCTGCGCCCCTGCAGATCCGTGAGGAGCGCTTGGTCACTTCATTCTGAGATCCTGGGACGCTTGGCGCCTGGGACCAAGGCCCGGTCGGCCCAGACGATGCGAGGCGGCGGTCGACACGTGTGTTGCCCCATGGAGTCCGCGGACGCCGCGTATGACGAGGATGCTCAGTCGAAGTTGGTTTTGGGGGAATGAACACCTCGGTGAAAAAACAAATTGCATGAACTTCCATGTGTCCAAAAATGGATGTACATTCCATGTTTCCAAATACAACAACCACGTCTGCCTCCATGTTTTTTAGTTAAAAAACCTTATTCCAAACATGGACGTACATTTGGAGGAAAAATGTGAAGCGTGGCAATAGCTCGGTAGCCGGCGTTGTTTTGTTTGACAGCCACTGCTTGCATGTTTAATCACGCAAACGATGGGGTCGGGTCATTCATGGGTAGGTAGGCCCGTAGGCCGAAGTCTTGTTTGACCAGACCTCCGTGAGCCCTGAGGTCTTGGAGCTCGCAACTTCTCGCGGCCGATTGCATTACCAACTTCTCGAGCCAGGCGCCTCGAACGCGACGACCAACAAAAGAACAACGTCCTCGCCTCGCGACGCTGAACGTGCCACGACCCCGACACCACCGGTCCTGCATGTGTTTTTCTCACAACGGCGTCGCTTCCTTCGTGGAGCCGACGGCGTTCTTCAAGAGGGAGGAGGTCCACTGGTCGACGACGTGGGGTGGGTCGTTGAAACCAAAAAAAAAGGTGGACAAACCTCTGCATCATTGGACCGGACCACTTCAGAAGGGTTCATCATTGGCAGGGGTTTGGACCCACAAAAAATATTTCACCGGTTGCTGGATCCCTTGATTCTTAGGACTGCAGACCTCTGATCTGTCAATATGTCAATCATATCACGTCGTCTTCGAAGGACATCGTGGAGATTCGGAGGTATCGTCGCAGCTGAAGCGAATGTGTTTTTTCATTTTGTTTGTTTCCCTCCAAAAGTCAGATTCAGCAACTCCTCGATCAGGTTCGCAGAGCCCGCCCAGTGGCTGGGTCAGCTTGGCTGCCAATGGGAAGGAGAGTGACGCCGATAGCAGAACGCAGACCGCGCAGCCAAAAACGCATGTAAAGACGCCAGGATCCCGGGATGTTTGATGATGTTCTTGAGGTTTCAATGCACATTCCGAGCATTTTTGTTTCAAATGGAAGGTCCCCATAGGATCCCATAGGTGCCTTTCAGAGTTCGTGCATCGAACCTGTGGCCAAGTCGCGTTGGACATGGGGATTCCCCAAAGGTCAGTGGTTGTACCAAAAATGAACCAAATCACGAGAGGCTCACAATGACACCGAGCAACAGCATAGCAATAGAACATCATAGCACAAACAAAGGAACGGACCAACAAGTTTTTTTCTCCCTAACATGGTTGTGTTTCTTTCCAGTCAGGTCAACCGGCCAAGCGGTCAAATGCTTAGCGGCTTAGCGTCGCATGTTCAGTCGCATGCCGCATGGCTCGCACCTGTGCATGCCAAGCGGTCATAGTTGGTCTGAACATGTCTGAACTGACTATCAGGAGAAGACCAACTAGGACAGTGGAGGTACATTGCCAATGATACCCTACTCTAGTCTATGATACCCTACAGTGGGGTCAATGTATTCTGGGGTCAGGAGAATACCCGGTACATTGACCCCACAGTACAATAGAGTATCATCCCTAGGGTTCTGAATAGCCCATATCCTCAGGTTCGGTGGGCTGGCACCCACCATCTTCCCATCTTCAAAACGGAGGGGGCGGCCAGGAGCCCAAACGGGCATAGTAGCTCAGAGTTGAGGGACCACTGTGACCACTCCAAATCCAGATCCACCCCGGTCCGATCGTGGCGCTGGCTGCAGCTGCTCCAGGAACTGCTGCAGCTCCTGGAACCACAGGCGGGTCGTCCGCTCTCCGCCGGTCCCGGTGGACAGGTTCAAGGACCCCATGAAACCTAAGAAACAAGTGCATCGCTACTAGTAACAAGGGCATTACTACCAGTAGCAAGAAGCTATAGTAGCTATTGCTACTTGTTACGTATAGTAGTAATGCGCTTGTTACTGGTAGCGATGTTACTCTCCCACTCACTCACATGGACGTGGAAAACCCTTTGTTCGTGGCACACAATGATCTTCCCAGGGCCAACTGTCCACTTCCCTGTTAGTGGGTCAGATTGTAGGACATCTCTGACAATGAATTAGAACTTTTTTCGGCCCCTAGATTTTCCCGATAGTCTTCTATTTCTCTCCAAGTCAAAAGATTCATATATATATAATTTTAGCGTCTTTTAGGGTCAGCCTCTTTGCCTGTTAGCAAACATCAAAGAGGCCCACATACATCATTCACATCAGCCAACGGGAGTTTTGGTTCAGCAAAAGACACCAACAAGGCACTATCCACCTGCATTGAAGACACTTCAAGTTGCATACAGCTACATAACAGCTGCCCCTGTGATGCATCACGGCGCAACGAATTGCCCCGACTGATCCCTGCCTCGGCCCAGAGTCGCCGGACTGATCCTGCAATTCTTGTCGCCCAAAGAGATGTTGTTAGGACACAGTGTTCGCTTGGATTTTTCTACTATCTATATATGCATATTATGCATGTAATATATTGTAATACTACTACTGTATATCTACATTGTAATATAATGTAATATATCTTAAGAATTATATACAATTGATATTTGGATCCCTCTCCCAGTTGTTAGAGACGGGCATGCGTTCCACCCAGGTGTTGGAGACAGGTACCAAACCTTCGGAGTTCTTGCAAAAGAAGGCGCGTGAAAACAAACACAAACTCCTGCGTTGTTCAAATCGGATAGTGTCCGTTTAATTGGATACTGTCCGTGGATACTGTCCGTTTACTATTGAGTAGTAGTAGTAGTAGTTGTAGTAGTTGTTGTTGTAATTATCCTATTCCCTGGACTCTCAATCTCAGTTCCTACCTCAAGAAAATGGGGCCCCAGTTGTAGCTGTTATTTCTCGATTCATGTCCTAGCTTTCTAGGGTATGAGAAAAGTGGGGTCCAAGTTATTACAACGCCACTGTTTGGATTCATTGATCGTTTTTCCACACACTCCATGTGACTGGCCTGTATACCGTATACCTATTGCTTCGGGATTTTGTTTTGCAAGAAGGTCTATGGATGGCAGCCCCCCTCTTTATCCCACGCAGACCAGGCGTACAAGATGTCCAAATCGCCTAACCGAAAGTCCTGTCGTGGGACATGTCGAGGAGACCGCCGCTGACGCGGACACCGTGGCTTCAGGTTTCTCGGCATGAGGGTAAAATTGGACAACAAATGAACCAAGACGATTAAGCTTTTCATGCGTATGATATTTCTCAAGTTAAGAGGGTTCCCCATTTTGTTCTTTGGATGTTCACTCACAACAAAATGTGTGTGTTTCAACCCTGAATAGTCTAAGAGAATGTTTTGTTGTTTGTTTCAATCCGGAATAGTCTTTCGTCTATCCCAGACGCTCCACGTGTGCCATAGGACTGCCGATCAGTTTGGGGGGGGTCAATTGATCGGCATCTATTCCAGTCCCATGAGAGTCAGTGTATGGGTAACTACCCAGACACTCCATGGGACTGCCATATATGCCGATCAATTGGGGTGGTTTGGGGGGTCAATGGGGCGGCATAGATGGCAGTCCCATGGGTCGTGTCTGGGTTATGGAGGTTCTGAGTAAAATCTTCACCCCTGAATCCCCTGAAGGCCCTGATTCGTGTGCTTTGCCGCCGCTTCGGGTTCTTCAAACCAAGTCGGGTTCTTCAAACCGTTTTCGGCCGGGCAGTTCGGCAGCCGCGAGGGTGTCGTCCTTGAAAATGGGTTGGGGTCGTAACTGGGTTCCCATTGGTGGCCGTTAATATGTTTGTATAAGCTATATATATAATTATATATATAGAAGTATGTTGGTAATTATTAGCTGTCTCCACTGGGTTTTCCTGGACAGTTATCCAACTTACTTTTGATAAACCCACGGTGTCAATGATTCTTGGAGCACCCCTGCTGCTCCTTCAAATGCGTCGACTCCGTCCAACAGCTCAACTCCAATTAGCTTTCGGCCAGTTCTATACCTTCGATCGCACAAGATTGAAAAAAGAAACTCACCCAAATCAGCCACCCCCAATCCCCTTCATTCTCCCCTCCATTCTGCTTCCCCATGCTGTCGCCCGTCGTCGCCCCAGGCAAGCACCGGAACGCGGAGCTTCGGTCGGCGCCGCGAGCCGAGCGGGTCACGGGTGGATCATCCTGGTTGGAAGATGGTTCTACATATGGGTTTATCACACGCAAATACGATGAAAATTGGTTGATTAATAAAGCCCCCCCCCCCTTTGAAGGGGATGTTCAATTCAAATTGGGTACGTGTATTAATCAAGAGTCTACATTATTATAGTATTCTGAATTCTCGACCCTTAGGGTACTGCAGCATATGGCTGTGAGTCAAAACCTTTTTTGCACCAAACCATGGAACAGAACGACATCTCGAACAGACGAGGAATCTGTTCAGGTGGTTGGCCGTGGGTGTCGGGGTGCCCATGACGGAGCCCTGCTGACAGGAGCCCTGCCGTTTTGTCATACCATGACTCGATGAGACCATGTGTGTTTGCGTTCGCAAGGGGGACAAGGAAAGCGGAGTACGGAGTAGCTTTCTTTAGAACCTTTGGAGTCTTTCAGTACCTTTCAGTGGCATGACAGCAGTTTGGAAGATGAAGATGAGATACTTGTGAAGTACTCTTTATGGCATGCGTTGTTCTACGCACTCATTATTGGGTTCTCTTGAACATCCGCAAAAAGTTGTCACCACCTGACACCACCAGACGATTTAAGCTTTATCCCATTGAGCAAACCACCAAGGTGCTCTGCGTAAGTTAGTGGCAAGTGAGAAGTAAAGGCCAATTTCCACCGGTACAGCTGGCACCGGTGGAGCAACGAAACCAGCGGTGGAAGACTCGAAGAAAAAAAGGGATGCTGGGGACAAAGCACAACAGTGCGCACAAAACAGACATTGTTCACTGCTAGTGTGGACAATTCCTTGGTTGAATTAATTATACCAGACAGGCCTCCGTTTGCAAAGAAGGCTCACGTGCCTTCCTTGTTTGTCCGAGGCCTAATACTCCGGTGAGCGAAGATGACCAAAACACACAGGAGGCGGTGAGTGGGGGATTGAAGATGACCAATGCGGAGACCTCACACCACTTCGAATGGTGGTACAGATGTTTCTTACGTCAGAAGTGGTTGTCCGCGGGAGAACCACCAGTCCAACCAGTTCAGGGTACAACATGTCCCGCTCACGAACAATGTTGGAAGTTGCTTCCGCTTCGCGAACACCGAACTGTTCTGCACCAAGCTTTTCTGCCTGGATACTGTCTTGCCTGGGCAGTATGATGGGCTCTTCAAAAGGGTTGGAAAACCAAGCACAGCAAAACACAACCTTTGTTCAGCTGTTTGAATCCCTAGCCTGAGTCCTGAATTGTTAGGATTTCCCAGCGGATTTTGTTTGAAGTCCAGTCCTCCAGGCTGTGGTTGCATGATGGAGACTTAATGAAACAGTGTTTGGTGGATTAATGACCTTTCCTGCAAACTTGTTGTTGCAAACAACTGCCTTGGAAGACATGAGGTTTCGAAGACCATGTGTTGAATGACAAGATCAGGTATGCTTTGAGTAGCTGAATATATATATATATACATAACTTATATAACACTATATTATGTTATGATATATTATATATCCACATATGCTAATATGATCATGTTTGCATTTCAACGTTCATCCATTCCAACCTCCGCCTTGGCGCTGCGCTGCTTCTCGGTCTCGGCGTCGCCGCTCGGTCCCAGGTGTTCTGGCAAGTGGCTGGGACCAACTCCGAGGGACTGCTGGTGAGGAGAGCGGAAAGGGATGAACTCAGGGCACAGCAGATGTGCAGTTGTTTCGCCATTGTAGAGCTTTCTGATAGATGGATTGCAGGGATGTGTGATTTCTAGTTCCTCTCAGTTCCAGATGGTTGTGGATCGAACATCACCTTTGATGCACACGAGATAAGCTGTAGAGAATCTGCATGTCTGCACTTGGAATCCATGCTGTGTGTCAGCTTCAATACCTGATGCGCTCAAACAAGGAAAACAATTCAGGTGTTTTGCAGCCGCATGGTCTTCACATGCTAACATCGGCCACAGAAACCACACAAAATGCAACAGGTATTTGAAGTCACCAATTCCAACCAATTCCAAGCACCTCTTTGTTGGTTGTCATTTGGGTTTCCATTTTGGCTATGGTAGGTTTTCACACCCCTAACCTAGATTCACATAGGTCTGCTGGGAAAAACGGTGCCCCCGGGTGACCCGCGGAGGACCGAGGCAGCCCTGAGCTCTGCGCTGTTGTCGAGCCGTTTGGCTCAGGGCGCCAAAGTCAAAGAGCTCGAGAGGACCGAGGCCGCCAGATTCGGCCAGTGAGTCACATCGGTGCTGTTGACGGCCGGTGGTTTCAGCAAACGACGTCCGGGACCAGCACCGATGGGCTTTTCCTGTTCGACCGGTGATGGTTTCGGAGATGTTTATTGTCAACCCTTACTTGGGGATGATTGGACCCTTTGATTCATATGTTTCAGGGTTGAAAACACCAACCAGTTGAGGAGTATATACCTAGGACAACCGCAGGGGTACAAATAATAGTTATAGTTATATAGTAACTTCCAAGCACAAGTTTCCTGTAACAGAGCAGTGAACGAGTTTTTAACCTTGAGAGATCATCAATTTTTGCTTGGAGGGGGGAAGGATGGGATGGACATGGCTCAAAAAACCAAGCCTTCATGGTATACCGGAATCAGTTGGTTTTGATCCTGAAGACTGTACAATGGCTGGGTGCTGCCTCAAGACTTTGAGACATGTGTCACATGACTTCAGAGATTATTTGACCATGTACCCGTTGGCCTTCAGTTCGACCACTGTAAACATCCGCAGTAAAACTGTTCGGCAAAAGCCCATTAAAACTTGATTCAATTCCTAGGGTGTACACTGCTTGGGGGCAAAATTCAATAGCATCTTCGAACAAGCACATCCTCATCCGAGGGGCGAGCAGTCTGACTGGAGGTTCTTGTGGGCCTTGAACCAGGATCTTGTACCACAAAATCTATACCTGGTTCCGACTTCAAGTCCCTTAGAAAATAGGACATGACCCTATTAAAAACAGGTGCGACTGTACCCATGTTCGGAGGTATGAGCTGAAACTATACTCAATGAAGCAACCTACATGGTTACATCGATGGCACCACCACCCTGTGTGGTCTTCGGAACGTGGGTTCGTGAGGGATTATGCTTAGAATGGGCAGTGTGATGACCAGAAAATATGGCATCTGGGAGTGTGTCGCGGATGGCAGGGCTCCCAATGGCAATCCGATGTCATGCCGGATCATGCTGGATCTTGCCAGCTTCCCTCCCCAAAAAAGACCTCCACCCTTCAACCGCCAGCCGTTTCGACCCTTCAACCGCCAGCGCCGCGACCGTGCAGGGTGGCCGCTTGCGCTACGAGTTGATCGCGGGCGACGGGCCGAAGACCGGCTGGGTCAGTCGGGGCGCCCTGGACGTGACTGGAGCGCAGAGCGCGGCGCGACGTCGCGCGGGCGACGGGCCAAAGCCCAGGCTAGGTTTCGTGTTTGGGTAGGGGTTTCAGTACATGAGGTTGATGAGTATAGCAAAAAATTGGTGGTCATGAACAGCCGTCCAGAAGCTCCCAAACGAACCGATTGCCTTATACCTTCATGTAAACCACTTAGGCCATCTCTGATGGTTTTCCCAAATAATTAATAAAAAGATATAAAAAGCAACCAAACAAATGCGAACAAAAAAAGGAACTACAAAAAGCAAAAGCAAAAAAGGCAAGTCCAAAAAGCAAAAAACAACAAATTTAAAAGCAAAAGAAAAAAACAACAAATCCGAAAAGCAAAAACAAGTAAATGAAAAAGCAAAAAGCAAAAGCACAATGAAAAAAACAAGGCAACAAGCTTTTTGTAGTTGCCTTTTTTTGCTTTTGATTATATTCAAGATTCACAGAGTTAGCCTGGGTCCGGCGAACATAATGGTACCTCAAACAGGCTCTTTGCCTCCCAATTTCAGAAGCTCCAACGAACCGATGCTGAAGCCGCTGCCGTTCCTGCCGCCTTTGTCATCAGGCTTGAGTGCTAAAGGCCATGACTTGCTGCGGAGGCCGGGACTCAGTGGAGCGAATGTGTGACTGCTTCTCAATTCAAACATTCGCGGGGCTGACTAAAACCCCCCCTGTTTACAGAATGGCTTTGCAATGCATTTCCGCCGGAGTTCCATGGTCCGTTCTTTTGGAAAGCTCCGCAGCTCGCCCTCGTCCACCGGGTCTGGAGCATAGGCTTTCGTACGAACGAAACGACCGAGCATGGGCTTTCGGCCAAACGAAACCCACCGGAATGCAGAACCCAGGGGGTGAGAAGAAGATCATGAGATCGGTCACCGAAGTGGTGGAATGCCGAATGCCGTGGAGTCGTGGGGCTCAAATGTTTGAAGTAACAACAACAATCCCAATTCCACCAGTTCATGGTGTACTTCAGAAACATGTGCTACTTCTGGGTATCGATATATATATATATATATTGGGTCTGTCCGTTCTTACCTGTAACAGCCAGTAAAAAAACAAATCACTACTTTTGGACTGTCCTGTCGGCCTCTAGAACATCATCCACCGGGCCCAGGTAGACTCGGATCGACGGGATCGGCGTACGTCGGATCGGCGGCCGGGTCACGGCACCAGGAGACCGTGAGTCACGACCCACCCATCCCGACAGCACAGGTAGCTGGAGCCACAGGTAGTACTCCAGAAAGTGGGGCATGACTCACCTTATTATTAATTACTTATATAAGATCTTATGAGTACCCATTTTCTGAGCTGTTGAATAGGATTCTGGTCCGCCTGGTGCCACTCTACCGGGGGCAGACTGGTCCCCTTTTGGCTGGTTGAATTATTTCCTGAAGTTCTTCAGTGCCAAAAACAGCCATCAGGAACGCCCTCACCCTAACACGTAACGTGGAGGTGTTTCTCTTGCGCTACATTCCAGGGGATTGCAGATCAGGTGCTCTTGTGTTTTGTCGTGTGTTTCTTGTCTAAGTTAACGGTTCTTCGTCCGAGGATTGGGCAGAAGACCAGCGAACCCATGCTGAACACGGACTACTCAGGTGCAGATGGATACGAAACTCACTGGGCGACATGGGCCCACACTGTTTAGATCGCAGGACTGGTGAACTGAAACTCTCAAGTACCCCCGTTGACTCGGGTTGACCAACTAATTGCCGCAGACTCGGCAGTTGTGACAGCTAAGGTTGTTTGGAATCAGAGTTGGGTGGTGTGGCTCGTCCCATCCAGTGGATGTCCCGGGCACCCCAACATGAAACTCCTGGTAGATGCCTGTTTGATCCTATCAGATTCGTCAATGCCTCCAAGAGTGCGGCTGTGAGCTGGCACCCGACCTGGGCCACGACCTGGCGTCGTTTTCTTTGAAGACGCCGGCGAATCATGGTGGACTCGTCGGCGAAACGGCGAATCATGGTGGGTCGCGATCCATCCGGATCCCAGACGCGACCCATGGGACTGGCGGACCGAGGAACGGCCAGGGGTGGTTGAAGTCGGGGTCAATTGATCGGCAGTCCTATGGCAGTCCCATGGAGCGCTTGGGAACCATCAGGATAGGTGAAAAATCTCTCAACCAAACACTCGCAGCTCGTCTTTTTGGGAGCTTTTGAGCTCGCAGCCTCGCAGCTCTTCACCTTTTGGAGAGATCGGGGCGATGTGGGGAGACCCTGGGAGATCCTGAGAACAGAGCATGTTTTTTTGTGTAGGAAAACGACTTCCTTGAATTTGACAGTTGGTGTTTGAATGTGTTTGACATTGTTTGACAACTGACTGAGCAAGCAAGGGTGAGCATGGTTGAGCAGGCATGAACGAGTGAACCAATTGCTGGTGAAACACCAGTGCTAGCCACCTGCTGTTAGTTTTTTTTGTAGCTGCGTGATGCTGCGTGTTTTGGACAGAAACTATTTTCACTGAGGTTTGTTTCTCTTGAATTGTTCCCTATGGAGTTCATGCAATCCTCGTTCTGGTGTCCTTGAGAGAGGGAATTTGATGCTGGACGATTTTTGACTTGCCATGACTCCCCCATGACCCATCAAGTCTACTTGTTCGTGTTGTTATAAAGTTAATATGTTATAAGTTATATTAACAAGAAGAGTTTGGGTGGAAGATGGGGTGTAGTCCACTTGCAGTTCTACACATGCGTGGAAGGCACATTGGAAGGTGTTTCTCCTTTCCATCTCCATGTTCAAAAAGGCGTGTGATCGATTGGTTCGAACCACCAGCTCCGCACAGTCTGTCGAAGGCGTGGTGCGAGGCGCCTGCACCAACTGTCGTGATTGCCAGCTTTGGCGGTTCCCTGGAGCAATTCAGGGGGTACATGGGGCGTCGTGCTTCCTCCAAGCACAGGAAACATACTTGGCAGACTTGGCACTGAGCCGTTTTTCACTCACCTCTGATGATTCTATCCATGAAACTATCACAAATAGTGTCTAATATGTGTAATATAAGTGCAAAATTCAGTAAACCGCTGTAAAATTGCTGCAAGTGTATCTACTTCTAATGTAATTCATTTGGCCGGGGTAGACCCCAACTAAACGTGGATGACAACGGCCAAGATCCGCGATCTTTCGAGGACGATCCACCAAGCTGACTCCGACGATAACTGGGACCTGAAGCAATATAGCCAAGTCAACCCCTGTTCAACACTCTATGCAAAGTGAAATATTCTATGTATAATATAGATTTTCCATTTGAGGTGTCTGTAGCTGGGTCAGTTACAGAGCCGCTGTGGCTTTGTAGGAAACCATATTTGAAAGAGTGGAATTCGATCCCAAGACTTTGCGACTTGCTGTGTTGTCCAAGGTTTGAATCCTTTAGCTCTGTGGAATGGGGCGGCTCGGACACCTCTTCCACTATCGAGGAGACTTCCAGGGCTGTGCGCACCAGGGCTGTGCGCACCAGGGCTGTGTGCAGCGGTGCTGGGACTGTGTGGTGGGAGGAAGGCACAATTTGATGTTTGCACTCCCTGAAATCATCATAGAAGTGGAACATAGACTCCTGAGGATCCTGGATAGACCCTTTTTCTTTACAAGCAGGTGTGGTTGTCCACTTCCATGTTTTCATGACTTGGAGAGTGTTCGCTGTGCTTGGAGAAGCTGCGGTGGGCGCAGCCCATGACTGCAGTTGGGTCCTTCCAGGATCCCCAAATCCTGGGTGAAGTATCCAGCAAAGTGAACTACGTTCAAAGCGGCTTCCACATTGAAAGCAGCTTGCGATCAACTTGCCAGGACCGGCGCCAAGCCTATGACCGCAAGATGCGAGGATACCGGGAGACGCGGAAAGGACAAGGCGTGCCAGACGGCTTTGGGGTGCAGACATGACGCATCATTCAATTCATGCGGCATGCCACACGGTACCCTGCAGGTCCAAGACCTCATTTTACTGTAGTTGACCATACAAAAACAGGACTTCGTGAGGTAAAGGACCAGGACCTGAGGGATAGGTGGAGCATTACTGTGTAATCACATACAATAAGCAGCATCAGGTTTGCCACCGTTGAGATCCCCCACATGATCCCGCTTCCAAATTAAGAGAATCATCGAGAACGTGGGGGAACGTGGGCCTTGGTTGTTCGTCCTTTTTGGTTGGGTGACAGATCGTCCAATGTCCTGTTCCTTAGCGGGTTTCTCCGTAGATTTGCAATCAATCCAATAATATCATAACAACATTTGTGTTTACTGTATATATGTGCGGATCCACTTTGTTACACCCAAAACAGGAAGCAGATCGTAAAAAAAACTTCTATTTGTCAGGTGCCCTTTGCGAAGCTTGCCAATGCAAGGTGACGTTGCGGTGGGATGGGAGCAAAAAACGTTCGGGTTGACCGACCTCCTCAGCTCTGGGAGCGGGTTTCTTCAGAACTGGGGTCAAGCAATATACACCCGGGCAGAGCTAAGAGACCCACATGGAACCGGTCTTGACATGAACCAGACTGGAAGATGATTTTCCTCTACAACCCATTGGTTTTCAGGTTCCATGGGTGTACCCCTGTCTTGACCCACAACAATATAGCCCTATGGATCCACATACCGAACCAGGTCGGTACGGTGAGCAGGGAGACTATTGATGTAGGCGCCAGCCAGTCGGCCCAGTCATACCTTTTGAGGTTCGGTGGCAGTGGATCCGGGTAGGACCATGTGGGACAGGGTGGGGGAAGCGACGGCGCGTGTGGAGAGTGATCGTTTTGGGGACCGTGATGGCCATGGTCGAGCGGGCCATGGCCGGGCACCCTGGCCATGTGGGCCACGTGGTACCAACGTGGGCCCTCTATATAGGCCGGGCGGGGCCACTGAAGCAATGACTAGTTTTTTGGACGGACGAAGACGGAGACCACTGGAGCAGGCACGGCATGTTTGGGCGACCACCATGCTCTGATCGATTCCCGGCCACGCGGCACACACACGGCACGCGGACCTGTAATACTGTAAACGCAAGGGCGTTGTGTGGCGACCGCTTCCAGAGCGACAGCGAAGGGTGTCCACCGACTCCGTGGCGTCTTCCGCCTCAGGCGGAGCATCACCTAGATCTGTCCGGCTGGCTGGAGGCTGTGCGACAGGCTGCCAGGCGAGCAGGGTGGAAGGTGAAGGCGGCACTTCGGTTTTGGGAGGATATATACTTTAGGCATACTATGTGAGGTACAGTGGTGGAGGGAAGTATTAATTTATTCAAGTTTGTTCAAACATGTTTTTGGAACCATTGATCAAGAGTGTTGGTCCTCTATACGGGACTGCTCCTCGACGTGTTCTTATAGACTTTCTCACGGCTCTTCACTTTTACTTCTCCGGAGGAGAATCCTTGGACCTCTTCCCTAAGTTAGAGACGCGAATCCGGCCGTTCTATCTCCCTTCTCCGGCGCTCGAATCTCTCCGTGACGGGAGAATCCTGGGGACCCACCGGTCGGTCTGAAACGGGATGGGACCGAGCCCCGCCGGGGCCTGGATGGGAGAACTCGGAGAACTCGGAGAACCGTCAACATCCGTCAACCTTTTTGGGGGGGAGTTGCTTTCATGGTTTTTACCACGAACAGAAAACGATGGTCATGTATCACTTGCTACACTGGACCTGAAAGAATCAGTTGGGGGTTCCAACGAATCAGTTGGGGTGGACCTGGAATCGGGAGCGGCATACCCAGTCCAGTGGATGGTTTGACCGGGCCCCGAGGCCCTTCCGCCAGACATACGAGGCTGGGACGAGCTGTGAGTCGTGCGGGTCGAGGATGGAGTTGTTGGGCGCTGCTGACGGGGAGTCCTTAACTTATCTTAACTTGAGATCTTGGAAGTCGAAAGTTC
Organism: Durusdinium trenchii; assembly: GCA_963970005.1. Taxonomy (NCBI): domain Eukaryota; class Dinophyceae; order Suessiales; family Symbiodiniaceae; genus Durusdinium; species Durusdinium trenchii. The sequence goes on along the minus strand of CAXAMN010024040.1, from coordinate 481,261 downwards.
AGGAGGTGTTTTTTCACCAATCAGTGTGGTCGCACTATAGGGGATAATATATGGCCCTTACGGTATATATAATTTAGTGTTAAGTTATATAGGCAGGAGTTCAATCGGTGGTGCTCGCATCCGTGCCAAGTTACATTCATGCCTCTCGAGATCTTCGAAGTGCATTTCGACTGCGCAGGCTCGCACAAAGTCTTTGGCTAGCGCCGTTGCTTCCCTCAACTGCGCTCTTGTTGTGAAAGCCACTGGGCACTTGGAGCACCTGGACCCAATGGGCACTTTGAGTCTCCAATGACCATGTTAAAATTACGTCTCCAAGAAGAAGATGTTTCTGAAAGAAAACACTTATTTTGTTGCATATGTCACGAAATGTGCTTTTTTTTGTTTGTGCCCTGTCAGATACTGAGACGCTTTCACGGCGTCCAAAACGCATCCTTTTGCATCCAAAAGGCGTTTTTAAGCGTCCGCACCGTACGCGTACGGGTGAAGATTCACTCTGTACCTTTATCTGAAAACGTGATTTTCGTGCAAAAACACAAACAGTATTAGACCAAAGACAAAGTATGCAGACAAAAAGGTCTTTGGAGACTCAAGGTAGGGGCAGAAAAGAGGGCACCGGGCCTTCAGTTGCAGATGTTGCATGGCCCATACAGTGCTTAAGAGAGAGACTACTGACGACCCTCCTGCAGCTCGCCAACACGCAAATCCTGCACACTTTGCAGCAACAAGAACAGCAAAGAGCAGCAATTCAACTTTCCAACATGCAGTTCCGCTCACTGACCACCCCAAAAGGGCAACATATTTTGGAAGTTAAGGGCTCGCAATGCCAGGAGCAGCAGTGACCCTGCAGCTGCCCAAGACCGTTGGCTTGCCAAAATTTAATGAATCCTTTGCAAGCGACAGTGAGGAGGGATCGACAAATTTTTTGCCAAGCATGTAGCAGGGGATATTGACCGAAAACCAAACGGTAGTCCATGGGAGTCCATAGTCTGCCTCAAGTGAAGAATGAGGATAGTGGCTTGTGCATGCTGAAACAAACACTTCCTTGCCCTGGAAGCAGGAAATCCATGGAAATACAATTTCAATCAGTCCCTAGGGATCCAAGTACCTTCTCAGAAGGTAATTGGAGGCACTGTTATGTAGGTTTGGAGGGTCCAAGTACCTTCTGAGAAGGTACTTGGATCCCTAGGGAGTATCGAAGATGTGCCCGAACTGCAAAGAATGCAATCGGAATTCACCTCCAGATAGCATGAACAGCCGCAATCTACGTGTTCAGGAGCCGATGCAATAGAAAGGAGGCAGCCGACCCACGACTCCACAAGGGACGTGGGCCACATGACCAGTGTGCTAGTCGTCGTGGAAGCCTTCTTCACAATGTCCTTTGGACCCTACCGATATAGGAGGAGCAAGGACGCTACTAGGGTTCCTGGCCGGACTACTAGGAACAAGGGATGCTACTAGGGGCTCCTGGCATCGCTACTAGGAGCAAAGGACGCTACTGGAACTAAGCACGGCAGTAGGCAATGGACACTTCGGGGTTTGGTGCCGCACGACGTGCGACGCAACAGGTCAGGACTTCTTCCGAAAACGATTCGTAAGGTGCGGTACTGTTTAGGGCGCTGAGCAACTCTGATCCTATTGACCCAGAGGGCACAGTCGCATAACTCGACACGGACAAATTGAAAATGCATCCCCATCCCCTGGGGATTTGGACATTTGGACAGCAAATCCTGGATCAACAGTGAAAGTTCACCCAGTGTACCACCAGTTGGACCCTGCGTCCTTGAACTGCCAGGATGCCATCCGCAAGGCGCGCTCGAGAGGGGTGAAAACGAGGTGATGAGGGGAGGGTTTTGGTTACACAAAGAATGCAGCTGAGGTACCGCGACAGAATCCTAGGGAAAATTATTTGCAAATCTGTGCAATGGTTTGGGTGATGGATTACTTTGATGAGTACTGGAGATAATTTCCCAATAAAACTATGACCAAGGTTAAGGGTGGACCACTGATATTTTTTAAAGGTACTGCTTCGGCACTCATGATGCCTTGTTAGTATGCATCGCAACCGATCAGAAAGTATTTGCAGCCGCTATGCCGCTATGCTTGTATGTACGTTTTATTGCTTGGGTTGTGTCGAAAGGCTGGGAAAGACATCATTCAATCAGATGAACCCGCACGCCGCTCGCATTCAGAAATACTCGGAAATGAACAACTTAAATGAAGTTGTTTATTTCCGGGTATTTAAACATAATTAATGCAATAATGCCAAACTGTTGGATAAAATAGTGCACCTTGCTAGACCAATGTCATTCTGACATATTCTGAACTTGTTTTTTTCACTAGGCTTAAGCTAGCTAGGAGATCTGTGGAGTGTGTAGCCGACGTTAGGAGCTACCTCCTCCCCAGCCAGGATCCCGCATATCGGCATTTGGGCATGGCGATGGGTGTCTCAGCTTGAGAGTCAGTCGGGCAGCGGGGCATCCTACCTCTCCACAACCTGATTGAGAAATACACGGGATTCATGATTGTCGAAACATGTTTGAGATCTTTGTGTTCCAGGCAATTGGTCAGTTGAAGATGTTTATTTAGTCTTACTTAGAGGTGAAATTCCGCCGGATATTACAGTTTTTGCCCACAGAACTGTAGTTTGATCATGTTTGATCGTTTCAGTTTTTGAAGACACAGGGTCCAGAGGCACCACCGACCATCGTCGTGCAAGCATGTGTTTCGGATTGGACCGTCCAGGGGTTTTGAGATTCTGATCGCCCCTGATCCCTTTCCCACGCGCCAAGCGAATTGACACAAGTACCCTGGTACTTGCAAGGTTTGATCAATCAGAGGAATTGTTTGCTTCTTCATCAAACATGAATCGCCCATAAAACTGGATCTTCTGTGAACATCGCTGCTTTTGGTGGATCAAATATGCAGACTCCGCCACTCCTCGGGAATTTCTGCTTCCTGGCACCAGGCACTGCGAAGCCACGCCGCCTGCCACGACATGCAGAGCTCCCAGCCGCGGCACTGCAATGGCCACACAGTGAGGCTGCTTGAGGGAGGACATCAACAGAAAAGCAAAAAAACAGAGCCTCAAAGGTTGTCTGGTGGTTGCCTGTTTTTTTTTAATGAATGAGGGTCTATTGGGAAGGGCTCTTTGACCAATACATGCCAATACTTTCTGGGATGTTTGAAGTATGTTGAAGTCAACAACCGGAAGACCAGGCCTTGTGCTTGCTGGCGGATGATCTTAGTTTTTCCGTCACAATTTCATGTTCCCCTGCGCTCCAATGGTCTTGGACAGCCAAGTTGTCAATGCCGGTGTACAAGCACCGCAGATGTTTTCTTGAGTGAGTCAGCTCCTTGGATAGCTGATGATCATAAAGGTGTTTCATGACCCCCACTATTCCAGGGATCCGATTCCGTGATTCCATAAATATGTTTTTTTTTTTGCAGCGTACCATCACATCCCATCCAGTCTCTAGAAACCGTCCTATCACCCCTTTTATTTGTTGTTTGTTTTTGTTTTCATTTCATTTTGTCATATTTTTTCTTAATCCGGCATGAACCACTGAATACGTTCGTCGATGCATGCAGGCTAAGGGCGAGACCGAACGGCTGCTTGAAGCAACAAAAAGAAATGGCATTCAAAAACAATCTGGAGTCAAAGTGATTCATCGGGTCTGTCCTGTTACCTGTAACAGTCAGTAAACAATTATAACTATTTTCCACTGGGCTTTGGTGATAGGATAGACCCAAGTGATTCACAATCCCCTACTTGCGGCCTTGCTCCTAGTAGCGAGGCCAGGAGCCCCTAGTGGCGTTTGATCGCTCCGAGCAACGCCCTATCACCAGGTTCTTGAAATGACCACTTCGAGCCCTCACAGGTGGCGATGTTTCTCCTGTCACTGGGCGTCTACGACCCGCGCTACCACGCGCGGGACGGCGGCGGACCAGGCACGGGCTGGTTTGGTCGAGGTAGAACTTCCCATCAGCCACCTTTCACCCTTTGAATGGATAGGTCAGGTATAACAGGTGTAGAGTTGCAGTTCGAGGCTGGGCTTCTTGGCAGGTCGTTTCGGGAGACCGAGACCGTTCGAAGAAGGCTCAGAAAAAAATACAGAAAACCTCTTGAAGCGAACCAAGAAACAACTTGTCGCCGTTTCGCATCACTTTTTGTCATGGGAAGCTTCGGTGGATTCGGTGGTTGAATTTTCGTTTCGACCCCCCGAAGATGAAGGATTTGTAATCCAAATGGCGGGGGGAATATTAATCAACCGTCTACATAACAATGTCATCACCCTACCCTACCGAGGACAGATGATTGATCTGCAAGATCTTTCTTGGCGACTAGGGGTTTCCTGCACTAAGCAAGAAGAGGTGGACCGTTTGATTGACCTACATTTGAATCTATATTTGCTAGAAGATGTTAGTAACAAAGAAGCTACTAGGTTGGAGGCCATCGCTATTAGGTTGGAGGCCATTACTAGCAACTATGCTAGTATACAAAACATATGGAACTGATCCACCATGTCGCATCGATGTCGTCACTCTCGTGTCGCCTCCCGAGGCGGCGACACAGTGTCGTCCGTGTCGCCTCCTGGGCCGGGCTCGCTCATCTCGGTGATCTGCCCCACGAGTCAGAAGCGCTGCTTGGCGCGAAGACGAGAAAACGGTCACATCGCGATCGCGGGAAAACGACACATCCAGGGCGGGGTGCGACTGAAGGTGCTGAAAGTGTGTGTGTGTGTGTGTTTGTGTTCTTTTTTTTCAGACGTCCTTAGAGATCATCATGGTTTTGGCAGCTGTGATTTCAGAGATGAATTGTCCACCGACACATACTGGTTGAGGACCATCCAGGTTGCCAATTTCGTGTGGCACGATCTTGCCCTTCTTGGATGACATAAATCGGGGTTGGAAGATTCTTGGATGACATAAATCGGGGTTGTCAAGGTCATGACAGACAACCTCACCAAAAGAACACCCCCTTGGCCATGCCGCCCTGAGCCGGCCATGATACTCTCAGATTTGTCCATACTGCCTGTAAATCTGACTGTTTTGTGCATTTGTTGGCCATGCCAGCAAGTCATGCCAGACCCAGACCCAAAGCCATTTATACATCGTTTGATGGCGCGGACAGACAGTTATTGATATCCCAAATCTAAAGTGAGCAGATATTCACCTAGTTCGATTGCATTTATAGGTTGTGGCTCATGCCTTAGGAAAGGGTATCCTTTTTGGGGGTGGCACGTGGCTTAGTTATTGTTGACTTCCAGTCTGAGGTCATGCCTTTCATCCCTTACTCTATCAGAACTTTTGCTCTCAGACTTATGAGGAGAAGGAGCTCCTTGTCACTTGGAGACAGATCTCGGAAAGCCTGGCCTCCAACTGCCTCCAACCTAATAGCGATGGCCTCAGAATTGGCATCAGAATCTACAGATAACTTGTGAGGATCCTGCATTTTTCGATAACAACTAGCAGGTTTTGTCATTGCATTTTTCACAGGTTGAACGTTTAACTGTGAGTCCCTTTGTTCGCTCCAATAGAATGTTTTGGGTTTGCGACATACATCACAGTATATTATACATCATATAACACACCTGAATGCCCAAACCTAAACCTAAACCTGGCGTAATAAAAACAACTCAACTCATCAACGAGTACCCGTGACCCATCGCAACCGGCACCGGGCCCTACGTTTCGACGTGTTTTTGTCCAACGGATCGGCACCATCCTCGACTGGATCATCAACCTCCTGACAGCGAGGGTCAACGGCAAGTGATGTTGCGGTAGGTCTTGGGGGTCTAAGCACCTTCTGAGGATATGGGCCCGGAACCCTAGGTGTTGGTTGTTTCACCATGACTGAGATCAGGGACTTCACTCAAGCCCCCACGGTGAACTGAGCCATGAAGGCCCATGGACCGAATGGGAAAAGAATGCACTTTCTTTCAAGAGTGCAGATATTGACACCAAGTGTACGATCCGGGCCAAATGTTCACTGCCATGTCGTCCTCACTTTCCCACACACTTCATCTTTGGACCTACATTGACCCCGCCATACATGGAGTATTTGGCTTTGATATAGTGGAAGCTGCGTGCAATTCCACTTTGCGTGGACGGGCTTTCTTCTTCCCCAGGAGTGAAACCCAGCACTACAAGATTTTACTCTCCCAATCAGGATTGTACTCTCCCAATCGATAACATGGACGTGGAACACCATTTGCCCATAGAGCAAAATGATTTTCCCAGGGCCAACTGTCCACTTCCATTGTAGTGGTCAGGGTGTAGGAAACCTCTGACAAATGAACTTGAACTTTGTCGGCCCCTAGATTTTCCCGATAGTTTTCTACTTCTCTCCAAGTCAAAAGTTTCAGATATTTTTGAAACAGCTTCTTAGGGTCAGCCTCTTTGCCTGTCAGCAAAGATCAAAGCGGCCCACATAGACCATTCGCATCAGCAAACGGGTGTTTTGGTTCAGCAAAACCAAACAGGCACTATGAACCTGCATGAAGTTCCTTCAAATTGCAGCAGCTTTTTGATGTTTTTCAGATCCCCTCTCCAGTTGTGAGACGGGCATGCGTTCCACCCAGGTGTTGGAGACAGGTAGCAGACCTTCTGAGTTCTTGCAGAAGAAGGCGCATGACAAACACAAACTCCTGAGCTGTTCCAAACTATTCCTGAATCCTTAGGGGGATTGCGGACTACACAGATTGAGTACCCAGAACCGCCAGGCATGATTTGGGACAGCAACGAGCACCATTCACACACGTACTGTACTGGTCAATCGCTGCAAACGCGTGCAGCCCAGCAACTCTGGGTGGGACCAGGTAGCCTTTTGACCTTGGGTGGATAGGAGTAAGTGATAACCAGACAGCCAATGCATCGTATAGATCTACATACCGAACCAGGTGATTGGAGATTGTGTAGGCTCGGAGTGAGCGGCGTCGTACCGAACCTGAGGTTCGGTGGCTGTGGCATCCCTAAGGGCTGTGACATCCCACCTGTGCTCTCAGCCAATCCTCCTGCTGTTTGTACCATGCTTCAGAAAGAGTTGACTCACAGCCGCAATTGCTCAACAGTCGACACTTACGAAGGGTTGGTAGACAATGGTGCCCCATAGTATCGAGTTCGGCAGAATTTTCTTGAAACTGTTTGTTTTTTTTCCTCAGGAGGTAGTTAGACCCCCCGTGGCACCCACCCCAACAAGATTGCACACGGAGGTAGTTGCAGCCTGAGGGCAGTTCATATCCCTCACTCATCAAGGATGTCTCCATACTCCCCGCTTGGGCGGGCAGCGAGTGGTTTTTTCATGTGTGCGCACAGAATAGGATAGTGAAAAGGCCAATGAAAAGGAATAAAGGCCAATGTGCGCAGTGTCCATGCATTGTGCAGTGTCCGTGACAGGATGAGAGGCACGCGTGTCACGCCACGGGTCACGCCACGTGTCACGCGTGGACGACGATCCTCAATCGGTGTGTCCAAATGGTTTTCACCAAATATGGTGTTTACTCCGACTCAAATGGAAGTGGATGGCATGGTCCCTGGGAAGGTCCGTGACGAGGGTTGACCGCCCGAGCGAACAGACGCTCGCGTAGGCCAAAGAGGACTCTCGAGTGGTCTACTGGCACTTTCCTGTGGAGGACTCCCGAGAGAACGTGCCTCGGCCCGTCACCAATGCGGAAAGAGCTTCTTTCTTCATTTGGACAAGAAGCAGTTACAGCCTCCGGATGGATTATGTTAACAGATCTTCCAACAATGCAACATTTTTGCCTTATTTGGGCTGGTTTTATAGAAAAGGCAGACATGTTGCACAGTTGGAAGATCTAGGCATGTTCACAACATCTTGTTTTGCGTCATGTTTGAATGAATGACTCCACTCAGTCTTTGGCTCAAAAAGCTGCTGCTTTAGCTGCCAAGTTCGACATGAAGCTGCTGTGGTTCTTGGCTGTTACCACACTGCTGTTTGTCGGTGAAGTCTACCGGGTCTATCCCAGTTTCTTGCGATTCATCGGCCAAAAGCTCCAGCCCAAGAGAGCTTCTTTCGCATCGGACTCTGTGCAACAAGCTGGTCAGTGCAGCAACTTCGGGATCAGCTTCAGAAAGAAACACACCCAGTCAGAGATCAGCTTCAGCCAGCTGCCGGCTCGATGGCAAGCACCTTTTGTGGTTCCAGATGCTAAGCTGATCTTTTGTCCACAGTTCAAAGTGGGCACCACCGAGTTCATGCGTCTCCTTCGGTGGCTGGATGGTCAGGACTACAATGTGCATCCCCACTTTCAAGTCGAAAACCGCCCGGGGAATTTGACCACATTGGAAAACTTTGGGCAGAAGGCTGCTTTGCAGATGATGCTTGACTCAGCTTGGATCAAGTTGGTCGTTGTCCGTGATCCGTTGGATCGCTTGCGGTCAGCTTATTTGGATAAGATAAAGGGAGCAGCGAAACGTAGCGAGCACTCCCAACAAAAGCTTGCGCACGCACTGAATGTACGAATTCCGACCCTGAGCAACTTGAGTTTCGCTGCCTTCGTGAGAAGAGTCGAAGCTCAAATGAAAAAGAATGTGTTTAATGTCCACTGGTCGCCGCAGGCACAACAATGCGGCTTAGAGCATTTCAAGAAATACTACTATGTGCTGCACATGGGCCTCGACAAGACTACCCACCCCGCTCTGCGGGATTGTGTACTTCGGACAATGACAGGCAGAATGAATAAATCAAAGCTCTCCACGCTGCAACACATTGTTGTCTCGAATGAAACCCGAAGCCGGCTACAAGCGCATGAGACTGATTCGAGTCTGGAGAATATTGACGGCATCTATGATGAGGCCACTTGCAACATCGCTCTCCGAATCTATACAGAAGACTATGACTTTTTTTCGCTACCTAGGCCTACTTGTCACAAGACTTCTCCTCATGTAAGGTGGCCGGTATAGATCAATCTCTACTGGTTGTAGAGTGACATTCAATTTTTATCAGAGTCTTTAGCTCAAGACAGACATGGCTAAGACAGAGCCCAAAGGGCTATTTGTTTGTTGGCAATTGACTGTTTTGGCTCAGCTCCATAAAGTGCCCAGATCTCAGCCGAGACATGAAAGGCTTTTGTGTCACATGAAAGACCCCATCTGCTGGGTCGCCATCCAACAGATCGCTCAAAGCGATTCACCAGTTTGCCAGCATGTGCGATGAAAGTATCTAGGTGCTTTTTGGAGTGGTTTCACACATTGCATGAAGCAGGTTGGAAGTCCAGTTCGACTATTGTTAGCACCACCCAAGTAAAGGAAATTCCTTTCCGGATAACTGAAAGACCATTGTACTTCCAGGGACTTCATTTTGCGGCCGGGCGCCTCCGTCTCGGCAATTCTCGACGTGAAATCAACGGTGCCTGAGGGATCCTGAGGGATCCGGACCCTCCGGTCACCACAACAGTGTCGAACACATCACCGTACCTGAGAAGGACTTGGATCCGATGTTGTTGATTCGAATTCCGAACTGGCTGAATCCTCAGAATGAGGAATACGCGTTTTATTCAGTGCTTTCTTAAGCAAATCCAAGAACATCACTTTGTTGCTTGCGTATGCTTGCGTGTGTTCTTGCTTAGATAACTTAGACATTAGATGTTCCACAGATTTCCTCGAATCACCTGCATGACTTTCATGACTGCGCACTCTTTGTGAGCAGCTCTACTTACTCTATCTTACTCTATTGGTTACCTTACAAATGATCCTGCTGCTCCTACCTCGGGGTCCAGATACACCCGGGAAGATTAACATGGAACCTGAAAATTGACCTTTGGAAGACTATGTTCCTTTACAACCTAGTGGGTTTTCAGGTTCCATGTTAAACTTTTAGATATGTATCACAACTCTGTTTGGATTCATATGCCCCAAACACTCCACGGAGGATCCGATGTCTGCGGTAGTCCACCAATGCGGAAAGAGCTTCTTTCTCCACCTGGACAAGAAGCAGTCACAGACTCCGGATGGATTATGTTAACAGATCTTCCAACAATGCAACATTTTTGCCTTATTTGGGCTGGTTTTATAGAAAAGGCAGACATGTTGCACAGTTGGAAGATCTAGGCATGTTCACAACATCTTGTTTTGCGTCATGTTTGAATGAATGACTCCACTCAGTCTTTGGCTCAAAAAGCTGCTGCTTTAGCTGCCAGGTTGGACATGAAGCTGCTGTGGTTCTTGGCTGTTACCACACTGCTGTTGGTCGGTCACGTCTACCGAGTCTATCCCAGTTTCTTGCGAATCATGGGCCAAAAGCTCCAGCTCCAGAGAGCTTCTTTCGCATCGGGCTCCGTGCAACAAGCTGGTCAGTGCAGCAACTTCAGGATCAGCTTCAGAAAGGAACACACCCAGTCAGAGATCAGCTTCAGCCAGCTGCCGGCTCGATGGCAAGCGTCTTGTGTGGTTCCAGATGCTAAGCTGATCTTTTGTCCACAGTTCAAAGTGGGCACCACCGAGTTCTTGCGTCTCCTTCGGTGGCTGGATGGTCAGGACTACAATGTGCATCCCCACTTTCAAGTCCAAGACCGCCCGGGGAATTTGACCGCCTTGGCAGACTTTGGGCAGAAGGCTGCTTTGCAGATGATGCTTGACTCAGATTGGATCAAGTTGGTCGTTGTCCGTGATCCGTTGGATCGCTTGCGGTCAGCTTATTTGGATAAGATAAAGGGAGCAGCGAAACGTAGCGAGCACTCCCAACAAAAGCTTGCGGACGCACTGAATGTACGAATTCCGACCCTGAGCAACTTGAGTTTTGCTGCCTTCGTGAGAAGAGTCGAAGCTCAAATGAAAAAGAATGTGAGTAATATCCACTGGATGCCGCAAGCACAACAATGCGGCTTAGAGTATTTCAAGAAATACTACTATGTGATGTACATGGGCATCGACAAGACTACCCACCCTGCTCTGCGGGATTGTGTACTTCGGACAATGACAAGCAGAATGAATAAATCAAAGCTCTCCACGCTGCAACACATTGTTGTCTCGAATAAAACCCAAAGCCGGCTACAAGCGCATGAGACTGATTCGAGTCTGGAGAAGATGGACGACATCTATGATGAGGCCACTTGCAACATCGCTCTCCGAATCTATACAGAAGACTATTATTTATTTTCGCTACCTAGGCCTACTTGTCACAAGACTTCTCCTCATGTAAGGTGGCCGGTATAGATCAATCTCTACTGGTTGTAGAGTGACATTCAATGTTTATCAGAGTCTTTAGCTCAAGACAGACATGGCTAAGACAGAGCCCAAAGGGCTATTTTTTTGTTGGCAATTGACTGTTTTGGCTCAGCTCCAATGTTTGAATTGTTATGTTATGAGGTTTCTGGGATAAAATGCCCAGATCTTAGCCGAGACATGAAAGGCTTTTGTGTCACATGAAAGACCCTATTTGCTGGGTCGCCATCCAACAGATCGCTCAAAGCGATTCACCAGATTGCCAGCATATGCGATGAAAATATCTAGTGGGCATGTTCCTTTACAACCCAGTGGGTTTTCAGGTTCCATGTTAAATTAAATATACAAAAAATCACAACTCTGTTATTTGGATTCATCTGAGGACCCGATGTCTGCGGTCATCCTGGACGATGGTTTCTCCGTCTACACGGGCGAGGAGGTGAAGAAGAGGAGTGCGGGAGTCGACGGCGCCGCCGGTCGCTGTGAATAGACCCACAAAGGCCAACAAAGGTCCGAGTCGGTGAAGAGAACCGAGCACAGAATGCATGTGCGGCGCGTATTGTGTTTGGTTCATTACTTCAGGTCCTTAGAGCTCCTGGCCCATATCCTCAGATGGTGGTTAGACCATGCTAGACCCCCCTGGCACCCACCCCAACCACCTTCTAAACGGAGGTAGGCCAGGAGCCATAGAGATGTTGTTGTTGTTGTTGTTGCTGGTGTTGTTGTTGTTGTTGTTGTTGTTGTTGTTGTTGTTGTTGAAAGGCATGGGCGTTATACATGGGAGGCCTTTCGAGCTGAAAAACAAACATTGACCACTTGGAGATTTCATCATTGCTCAGCATCTTTCAGCCTACTTATGCTGCAGACAGACTGTACTACAGCTGCGAGCTGATGTGAAGAAACGTTGCTTTCGCATGTCAACCTTCGCTTCGGTGCACGGGTTAACGCACGGCTTACGCCGGCCCCCCGTCGTCCGGTTCCGGGCGGTTCTGCCAAGGGCCTCGTCCGGAGGGAGCGGGGGAGCGGTTGCGGTAGGTCGGAGCTCGCTGAACTCGCTGGGCCTTATAAAGATAAGAATCAATCATTTGTGACAAGCAACTGATACTAATCTGCGTCGAAGATTGTAGTGTATAGCTTGGTGAGTAGCTTGGTTCCATGAAGGACAATGTGAGGATGTGCTGTCCACAGAGTGTAGAAACGAGTTCGTCTCCACTTCAGAGTCCGAATCTTCAGCGCAGGAGAGGCTTGCACTTCAAGCCCAAAGCAGGTTGGTCCCTGGGCCACTTGGACGGATCAGGCGACCATCGGCGGATCGCAGTCCTGACCCGGTCAGGTCCTCCGGGTCTTCGTGGATCACCTCACCGAACGTTTGGGATGGATTTATAGTGTCCCACCGCCATTTGCCTTCAACCAAACCAGTGTTTTACTAAGGGTTTTTACACTGTACATGTACATGACTAGAACAATTAAACACAGGGTCGACTTCCGATCGAGCTCGCGGAGTCACGGCCTCCCTCACAGTCGAGCGGACACTCGGATCACTCCGCTCCTCGAGTAGCCAGTATTGGCAGTGGAAACGTCATGGCTCCATATGTCATGGCGAGGGGGCAGAGATCGCCGTCCTGAGGATTCAAGCGAAATCTTTGCTGCCACTTGGCACGAGGAACGGTCATTGCGCACTTCGATGATGATGATTTGTAGCTCGGAGGAAATCATGCCGGCCTGCACTCTGAAAACCTGTGGTTGTGTGTATATACTGTATTTTTTAGGCTCATCAAAATGTGCATCCACAGTATACTGAATGACTGAATCGTCATTCGGGTATTGGATGGGAATGGTCACAGAACAACAAGACAGGAAAGGTCTTGACTGGGGATCTGAAGTTGGATCAATTTGGTGTGATTACTATTTTTGCAAGACAAGTGACAGTGACATCAAGTAACACTGCGTTTGGCTATTCTGGTGTCACTGCGTTTGGCTATTCTGGTGTCACTGCGTCTTTTTTTACCATGCAGAAAACATGCGAGAACATTGCATCTGGACGGTACCTCAACTGATCTCAGAGTCATTTCTCCAGCCTCAAAGACGGCTGTGCCGTGGCACGGGTGGAGGTATGCTCCACGCTACCTCGAAGAGATGCGCGAGGCCTTGCTGATTGCTGAAAGTGCCTTGGACCTCCTCAGAACCACGGAGCTTCGCCGAATAAAACGGGAGGTCGTCGGATGTTCCTAGGTCTTCCAACTGCAACATGTGAACCATTTGCTTGGTTATGTTTGGTTTTATAGATGGTTGGATGGATGGACATGGATTTTCCCAGACCATCCATGTACTTGTATGGAATATTTCCCGGTTTGGGGAGGTCAATTGATCGGCATATTCCAGTCCCATGGATGGTTTGGGTTTGGATTTCATCCCAAAAGTTTGGATCCTTGATCCTTTGGACGCTTTCGATCCAGCGATGGGACGCATGCGATGGGAACCTGAAATGCCAAGTCAGTGATCCAGGGTATTTGATCGCCTAGGACGACTGTTTTTCCGAATGTCCGGACAACCGAATGCACATTGCCTGATGTACAGAAAAGCACTGGAGGTGAAAGACATGCTTCATTGTGAGGGGTTGTGGGTTCCAATTCCCACATATTGCAACATTTTGCCACACACATATTGTAGTACAAAAAAGAATGAATAAAGATCCATCACGCTTGTCAAGGGTACACCAAAACTTAGGGTTTTGTAGGTTTTGCAAGGGCAGGGCATGTTCTGTTCTGGTTGTTTGACAGTGCTCCCCACATATATTCAAGTCCTCAGTTTTATTTCTTAGTGGTTTGGATGTATGTATCCGAGGATTTTTCCTCATTGGACGTGCCAAGTGCAAACGCGCTCAATTCCATGCGCATCATGGAACAGATGCCCCTGACGACTGGGCAGAGTTTCTTAGAGTATACCTGTAGAATTACAATAGATCTTCCAACTCGACCTTTTCATCTATAAAACCAACCTAAATGGCAGACATGTTGAATACTTATATATATATACAATTATATATAATATATATATAATATATATACAGAAGATCGATCTGTTTACCTACATCTGTCTAGAGAAATTGAAAGCATAATTTATTCTCTCTCGTCCTCCTCTGTAGGATCCAGCGCTGCAGCTCGGTGGCATCCAGGATGATTCCTAACATTGCCGGTGAGAATGCAACAGCAAAATATATCCATATAACTTGCATCATGCATCATATTTTTTCATATTTCTAATAATCTATAACTATTCCATACTATTCCTATAATTGCTCCCGTGGTCTCGTATGTTCATCTTACATGTTTTGTAGAGATTCCGTCCAGGTGTGTTGAATTGCCGCAGCTGTACGCAGAATCGTCAATTGTCAAGTTGTGGGCCTTACCAAGTTTTGGTTGCTAATATTGGAAGCATGTGGGTTTAGGGTATTCTATATGGGATTGCTTCAGTCGATCTCAGCCATCTCATGTGTTGTCCCGTTGTCCGGTTCATCCGCTGATTCAGGAAGTTGTGGCTTGGGCAGGAAACGCATTGTATGGGGTGAATCCCGAGGGCTCCTGGCCCATATCCTCAGGTTCAGTGGTTAGGCCCCCCTAGCATCCAACCATGATCGAAACGGAGGTGGGCCAGGAGCCCTAAGGAATATTGGCAATTCATTTTCGTGGAGTACAAAGTCGAAGCTTCTTTGTCCCACAGGTGGAAGCAAAGGCTTCAAGTGCGTCGCTTGGCCAGTGTGTAGACACTGACGCCCTACACCAGTGCGCAGATCACCCGCAAAACCGCATTTTGTGAGGCATAGGTATCAAAAAAAATATAAAGAGCATCAAAAAAAATAAAAACAGGATAACAAAAAAAGAATAAAAAGCGATTTTTTAAAAAAAAATATTCCTTGATAGGCCTCTTCTGCTGCTCTCCTGGCCTTGTGGTCTGCGGGTCCTCTGGTAATGTGGTCCCTTGGTCCTTTGGTCCCTTGGTCCACTGGTCCTTTGGTCCCCTGGTCCCTTGGTCCTTTAGTCCACTGGTCCCCTAGTCCTCCGGTCTCCTGGTCCTCTGGTCCTGTGGTCCGCTGGTCCCCTGGTATCCTAGTCCTTCTGTCTCCTGGTCCGCTGGTCTTTTGCTCTCCTACGGCGCTCGTCTGTCGATCTCCTGGTCCCCTGCTTGCGCAAATAGAGGCTTGATTGCTTTCGACTAGAGGCAGCTCCCTGGGAAGAAAGTAGGTGCCCAACGATAAGGTTGCCGTCCAGTCATTGAGTAGCCCTACTCGAAAAATGGTTCACCAGTGGAAATAGCTCCCTACTAGGAGGGAGCTCCTGGGGAGGTACACTCTCCTCTACTACCCCAACCATCCTCAGTGGGCTAGAATATTCTTTTATTGATTACCTTTCTATTTTTTAACTGATCCCCGTTGAGTATGTTTCTTTTTTAAAAAATTCTATTTTTATTTTTATTTTGATCCCTTACCCCCCTTGTGAAGGGGGATTGTATGGGATTGTCCACCACGAAAAGAACGAACAGCTTTCAAACTTCCTTCAGCTCCGTCAAACGTTTTTTTGTTTTGAGCCTTAGCAGCGATCTGAGGCCGCGGCGCGGCCTGCGGCGGCCACCCTGGCGGAGTGGCACATGATGGATGCAGCTTGTGATGAAAAACGGATCCACCTAGAGTTTCAAAGAACCTCAGAAAATGGATACAGTCGTACTTGTACCATTTTTATAGGGTCAAGTCCCATTTTCTAGGGTACTTGAAGTCGGGTCCAGGTAAACAGATTCATATTAATACGCCCCATGCAGTCGCCTGAGTCGAGACGTGTTGAAAGATGGAATTGCAGACCTCGAGCCACGCCTGTATGCAATTTCAGGCCTGTACAGGCAATCATGAGCTCAATATAAGCAGAACTGGGGAGTTCACCCGCTTAAGATTGGCTTGTTTTTCCTTGGAGAAACCTGTGATGTTCCGAAAAGAACAGATAACACCAGTCAGATACAAGTCAGACAGGTGCATTTTGGTCCAGCACCTCTGCACCCTGAACATCGATACCGATGCACATCCCGCTTGCAAGGTGAAGGACCAGCGCTTCGGATTTTTCTCCCCCAGAAACGAGCCACTGCTGGAACATGAGCAGCGCGAATCCTTCCTGCCACTGGTTTGCAGTCAATCCACTCCGAGCTGTACGTGGTTTTCAGTTCTGCTTGGGGTGCTTGGGGTGATTGGTATTTCCCCTACGGTGACACTATCTATTATCATATGCGGAGGGCGGCCCAGGGTTCATCCTAAGGGCGTCTAAGTGTATCAACCACCAAAGTCAAAGCATAGTTAACTTGGTATTTTCCCTACATCCCCATTCCCTATGGATCCAAGTACGCTCTGTGAAGGTGGGACTGGGGTGCCTGGACAGCAAGTGTTCACGGTGTTTTTTCCTGCGTTGTGCCAGCGCTGCAGGGTGGCGGTGAGCATCAAAGGAACACAAACCTTGTTGGACTGGCATATTTGACCGATCAGTTACTTGAAAGGGATATATAACATTTATAAAATACTACATACCTTAACCTGAGTGACCCCTGTTTCAGAGGATCATTTATCCAAATGGCTTGGCCACAGATCAAATTTTGTCGAGACGTCGTTTTTCTCGTCTCACGGTTCGTGGGAATCGACGTGCCTTGGCACGTCTGGACGGTCATCCTTTTCGACCTCCAAGATTGCATGGAAATGGTTTGCATGATTTTGCATGGTTTGGGTCGAAGTCGAACGTCATGTTCGTCATTCGTGGCGATTGGGTGAACTCTCGGAGGGAGGAAAGATGAGGAAAGAAGGAGTGCCTAGGGCTCGCTAAACCGAGGGTTATATGATGTTGTTGTATAGACAGTGGATGACAATGGTTTGGAAACGGATGACCACACAGCCCACACGTTCTTGGAGAATTCAATGCTAGAGATTGTTTGAATTGGAAAGGCAAGTTGGGTACATCGGAGATCTACAACGACAGTGCATAAGTCCAAGGTTGTACTTGGAGGGAGAACTCTAAGCTATTGCATGCTATTGCCATTGTTTGTGCATTTTCTTGATGAAATGATACATTTTCTATTCACTAGACCTTCCCAGTATACGAGGAGTAGCTGAAGTAAGCTACTAGCCTGCACTTCGACGACCGGTACCGGCCTTCGCATCGTGCCGGGCACCTATGAAGCCGCCGTTTGCTGGCGCACGCGTCGAGAGCCCGAGGACTGGAGGTAGGAGCATCACGGAGATGAACAGAACTCGTATATATGATATAAGAATATATAAGAGGGATATTCTTTTCGTGAAATCTCCAACTTGGTTCTTATGCTTTGCTTTCCATCAATGTTCCGCGAAAGATACATCGAACTCACAAGTATATTCCAACATGTTCCAACGTCCGTTCCATGTAGTTCTGCTCGAACAAAAGAACGACTTAAAAACCATACCTGTCCTGCCACCCGCATCCACCCGCCAAGGTATGGCTACGGCTTCTCCTTTGTCTACACGAAGTCCGCCTGGGAGCGCGTGCCCTTTCCGGACACCGAGTGGTCAGAGGACGGCGCTGCTCGGCTCGGCGGGGTTGGGACAGTCAACAAAACCGGTCCAGTCACATGTCCAGACACGACCCATGGGACTGCCATAGGACTGCCTATATATACATTGACCCCCCAAACACACCACCCCTGGCCGTTTCTCGACACTCCTATGGCAGCCCCATGGGTCGTGTTTGGGGCTCCAGTGAGTGGATGGGCACCTCGACGACGGGCACCTCGTTCGTTCGGCGCAAACGGAGGTTCTGTGACTCCGGCGAGGGAGGTGATTTTGGGTGGCGGCCAAAATGGGGGTCCGGTGTGTCTACTCGACTGGAGCCAGTAACAGTATGCCAGTATGCTATTTAAAAAACACATGATGTTGGGGGGGAGAAGCTCATCTTTTCGGGTGATACATATTGGAACTGGACAGCCTGAACTTGGGATTTTGTTTTTGAGTGGCATGTTTTATTGCAAGATCACGATTAGACTGTAACTCAACAAATGTTTGAGGTGTTTGTGTGATACATTATGTGTGGCGAAGGCAACCCGAAGCCTCTGGTGTAGGCTCTTGGATTTCACAGGCGAAGCCAATTCGTGAAGGCTAACTTAAAATGTATGAAAGGTAGCAAAGCCAATGTGCGAAGCCTTTGGTGTTGCACAAAGACTTGCTAAGCCACCCCTCCCAGACATTCTATCTAAATGAGACTTGCTCCGAAATTGCATGCTGCTGGTGCTGGTTTGCATCCGTGGGCAACAGCAGTGCTCCAAGCACTCTCCAACATTAGAAACCCAGAAGTAGCGTAGCATGGCAGGCAGCGCAGTGGAGTCCACTCACGACTATTGCGGAAGTAGTGGCAGTAGTAGTAGCAGCAGCAGTAGTAATTAGATATAATTAATCGTCGTCGTCGCCGCCGTCGTCGTGGTGGTGGTTGTAGTATACAACAGAGAAGTATGCATCCGAGAAACAGTGAGTTTAAGTTTCTGCGGAATGTTTGCATTTTGATAATTCGATTTCAGGATGCTGATGTCGGTGTTGTATGATCAATGAAGCCGAAACTCGAGGGACCACTATGACCAGGAGATCGAATCATGGGACTTCCTCCGTTGAACCCTCAAGACGTGTTCATCAAACACTTTCAGTGAGGGTTGGGAGCAAGGAATACGGTGTCAGAAACTTGATGAAACACGGTTTTTGCCCTTGTCATGGGAATGTCATGAGCTGGGTAGAGGGAACCTGTTCGAAAAGGCCTCTTCGGCAGCCAATCTGAACTAGCTTTACCAACAAAGAACGTCCGACGGACTGTCAATGTCAATCAGCATCTGCAAGGTTTCCCCAGCATGCTTGAATAATTGTTCTTGGCGTTGCGGTTGAAGGCGGCAAATCACTTTAAGTGATCCAGGCAGAAAGTCGAGTTAGTTCCAAACCAAACCACCAAGTAGCTGCTCTTAGCTTTGCCTGCTCCTCTTCTTCCTTAGGATTTCATGGGGCGCTTGCAGTTGAAGAAGATTCCAATCCAGTTAGTCTCTTCACACACAGCTTTGGCAGCTGCTTGGACTCTGTTGGTAGTGGCTTTTTGCTGGGTATCTATATAATTGGACCAGGAATAAGTTTGGGTGATTTCTTGTGTTTCATGTGAAAACTGGGTGATTTTCTGCACCAGCACATTCAGTGAAATTCGACCACCATTTATCAAAATTATCAAGCACCATGGTTCTGGTTGCAGCTCCTTCAACATCCGAACCATCCATTTGTCTTGTAGACGACTCCTAGACTTGATGTGTTTTTGTTGGCTCAAGTAATTATAAAGCGTCGCTAAGGACTGTGACATACTTAGCAAATCATGCTTGGGTAGCTCTTGTACTTTCCACCAGCCCGCTGTAGATTTGGCATAAACACGCCCGTTGCAGAGACGGATACATTTAGGTGGAGTCACATTGACCAGACAACATTGCTGTGTTGCAGCCATAGCCAGACAGTCCATGTATGGCATATATATGCCTATATACATTCACCCCTGAAACAACCCCAATATGTAGGTAAATATGCATACGTGGATGGTCTGGGATATCCCATTGACCTCAGCATTGAACAGACTGGTGTCAAGATGTGCATTTTCGTGCCATTGGTCTTAACAACGAATTGACTCCGTAGGTGCTTGGTAGCTTACAGGACTCGGACTGGAGTTCTTTCAGGGGTGTCTTCTGCCTCGATCTGTTGATTGGGACCTAACCCTTAAACCTGGATCTTCCAACTGTGCAAGATGTTCGCCTTTTCATCTATAAAACCAGCCAAAAGGCAGACACGTTGCATTGTTGGAAGATCCAGGTATACTCTGACTAGGCATCAAACTGACAGCTTGGAGACGTGAGACGGCGCACTCATCTGCACTCCGGGTCCGGGCTTAGACACAATGAATTGCGACCAGGTGGTAACACTTGAACCTTAGCCAGCCTGGCGATTTTGGGTTGAACTCATCTCTAGCTCCGTGGCCACTTCGAGGCGCACACGCACCACTCCGATTCCACGAGCGGTGGTGAGCTCTGTGGGAACGTGCGTGTCTCGAAAGAAACGCTCGCGCTGTTGGTTTCACTGTATCTAGGTGATGGTTTCGGATATTCTATATTTTCAACCCTTACTTGGGGATGATGGGACCCTCTGACTAATATGTTTCAAGTGGGTTGAAAGCACCAAGCAGGTATGTTCTTTGCGTTGGCCACAGAATCTGGTGACGCCCTCATCGTGATTCAATGGTGACGCCCGATGTTCCTGTGCCGAATGGTGGAACTCCACGTAAGCATCATGATATCAGGCACACGGAGTTCGGGTGTTGTGGCACATGAAAGCGGGCCCGGGCCTGCTTACGCTTCGTTTTGCTTCGGTCGATGCCTGACCTGGTCAGGCCCTGAGAGGTCTGCGGGCGGCGGGTGGTTTTTCCCGGGTCTCCATGGGTTCGCTATCCAAGTTTCGGAGGAGCCCTCCCCTTCGAAAGCCGCCTGGTTCATGCTATTTGAGGCGTGAAACATACTATATAATCCTTAATCCTCAGGGGTTTACCCGGGATACCCAGATTTAGGATGATTTAGGATGACCCGTATATCGAACAACCCAGTAGGTTCTTGATGGTTCTTGTTGTTTGTCCAAAGGAATTTTTCATGTACATAGTGATGTACAAGATGGAACACGAATTTCCTGCTGCACGGATGATTGTTGATCGTCCCACTGTGAGTCCACTCGAAGATGACAGTATAGACTGCTATTGAATTGAAGTGTTTGACTGCTACTAATCAGGACCTGAGGACAACCTATAATTTACTGTAACCTAACCTACCAGGACCTTCAACCTTGACCTTTTGAGATCTCAGAATGAGGTCACTTGGACCCTAAAGAGGCCACTTAGAGACTCCTTGGAGCTTATATTCATCAACGTGCTCATGATATAGTATTGTATGTTGGCCAAGTTGTGTGAGTTCCAGGGGTATCTGGTAGGGAACTTCCGATCCAAAGAGATCACGAACTGAAGGTACTCATAAACAACGACATGTTTGAATACATAATATACAATATACCAGGACCCTCCAAGGGGTGT
Source organism: Durusdinium trenchii (assembly GCA_963970005.1). Classification (NCBI taxonomy): domain Eukaryota; class Dinophyceae; order Suessiales; family Symbiodiniaceae; genus Durusdinium; species Durusdinium trenchii. The sequence goes on along the minus strand of CAXAMN010024040.1, from coordinate 459,941 downwards.
CCAATGAACTACTCAACACTACCTATAGGCTTCCATTGGGCACCCCTCGGAGGGTCCTGGTATTTAAAGCTGTAACTAACTAAAAGATAAGTTTTGCCCGGTCCAACTGTCTACGCGATCTGGGCCTGCCGAGCTGGGCAGTGATTAATATATATATATACAGTATATAGTTAGGTGCGACGAAAGGTTTCTTGATCAACTCGGAGTTTCTTCCTGAAAACCAACCTGGAGATCAGGATTTGCATGCTCCAACCTGTTTCGATCACGGTTTCGACCTGAGACTTGCAGCCGCTGAACGAACACCGCTTCGTTCAGGTCTTGGCTATGGTGTCCCAACGCCGGTGGCCTGGCCAGGTGTCCACACCGGGGGTCCGAGGCCGGGGTTGTGTATTGTTTTAAGGCTTGTGGATTTGAGAGTAGATAGCACGAGGGCCCCCAAGTTTAGTTGGTTATATGGACCCCCCACCTGTCTAAGACATTTTGGGGGTTGTGCCATCTACTCTGGAACCGCCTGTAGATGAAATGGAAGATCCAGGTATTAGACAATGTATGATCATGACTCCTAAGCTGTTTTCTAGCTAGCAGCGTACAACACCGCCATGAATCATCTTATGCATCGACCCTACAATGACAAGCTTGTTGGGGTGGTGCCCACAAGAGCTTTGATTGCAGTCTTTACAAACACGCGTCTTACAGTACAAGACCGACACTTACTGAATATCTGGACAGTTTGGAATCCATCCTTCTGCCAACAATGTGTTATTGTTTTGCTGCCCTGGGCCCTGAGTGCATGCTGCCCTGCATGAGTGCAAGTCTGAAATCACTCTGCCCTGTGCACCCAGCAGCCTGTTCCGGGCAGCTCCCAAGGAAGAGTTCAAGGAGTTGCTGCCCATCGCGCGGAAAGTGGCCTTGGCCTCCTGGACACAACTCGGATCTCGTACCCAAAGTACTGGGGTCCAAAAACATGATTCCATTCCAAAACAGATCTTTGGAAGTTGAGCCCCCATGTTCGGTACTAAGTCACCGGTCGACTCGACTGTGTTCGTTGGGGTCAATTGGACAGCGTGTTGTGTTCCACCGGTAATCCTTGGCACGGGTGACTCGGTTTGCCCTTTCAGCCCTTTGTTACTAGATGTTACTAGTAGCTTCTTCTTCCTAGTAGTGATGCCAGGAGCCCTAGTAGCGCCCTTGCTCCTAGTAGTAAGGCCAGGAGCCCCTGGTAGCTTCTTGTTCCTCATTGGTCATATAGTTTATCTGAAGGCCTTCAACCTCGAGACTGTACATCTTGATATGTTCTTCGTATCAGAGTCTGTGATTGTTTGAAGCTCGAAAGGCAGAGGGACCTTAAGTTCCGTTTCATCTGGGCAAAGCCATGGTTGTTGGGAAAACCATTAAATCTATATGGTGGGCCGGGTTGCATGTGATTGGCATTGTAAACTAAGCTCACGGCGCCACTCAGGATTCAGGCATCCGACAAGGGGCTCAGCATCCATTGCGGGCACTTTGGCACCGGTGCAGGTCAGTTCAACACCCAGACACTCCATTGACTGGTGACTGGCATATGTATTCCCTAGAGCTCCTGGCCCATATCCTCAGGGTCGGTGGTTAGACCCCCCCAGCCACCTTCGAAACGGAGGTAGGCCAGGAGCCCTTTTTGCATCGATCATTGACCCCAGGTGAATTTGGAGTGATGTTGTTCTTTCAACTGTTCAACTGGGCATTGACATTGTGGCATAGCGATGCTCAGTTGAGAAGAATTCCTGTGAAACACCTACGGCTTAGCTTTGTTACACGCCAACTTGGCACAATGAAATAATATGGCAAAATTGAGATGTCCCTCCGCTCCATTACTTGTTTTGGTCAATTCCCCACAATCTAGACTCTTTACTTCAACAAAGAGTTTGGATAGACCGCTTCATTTGGGGTGCTTTAATGTGCTTTATTAATCAACAGCATTTATAAGGAAAACCAAAGGAATCCAAAAACCCGCTCGCTTCGCAGCTGGACAGCTGTGTGTCCGCCGGTTTCAACCAGACATGGCTGGACGTCCTGGCGAGACATGGCTGACTCGGTTTGCTTCGGCCATGCAATGAAATTCAATGAATAACTTACAGCCTCATATTTTGGTGGTGATTTTCAGATTATGTGTTTGTTCAACCTTTATACTTGGGATACCTTGGGATGATGGTCGGTTTTGTTGAAACCACCAACCAGAGCATCCTTATGCCCCCCAAAAAACGTTTTCCGTGGCATTCCAGAAAGAACTCCTTCGCCACAAAAGTTTGTTTCTACACAACGTAACTTCGGTTGCTAGATTCGAGGCTGAGATGCACAGGGTCTTGGATGGCCTCGGGCAAGCTCCTTCAGAGATACGCTGGCACGAGAAGGAACAGTTCTTGAGGAGTGCCTTCGACAGCACCGGGCCGGCACGGTCGGGTTTGGCGAATATGACAAAGCAGGGCCCTTGGGAAAGAAACAGGTTCTCAGTGGGCAATCAAGGTTTAGTCGTGCCCAGAACCCAGGCCAGGGTCGTTGAGGCTCATTTGCACTCACTATATCCTTCACCTAGCCTGTTTGGCTTCCGCTGTTGGAGATATTGTGTTCTTTTGGGACAGCCTTGCGTTGCTCCTGGGTCCATACGCATGTTTGTCGAATGGCCACAGTGCAGGACATGAAGTAAATAACCTTGCTACGTCCGGCTTTCAGTCCACTTATACTTGGCAGTGTTTCCTTCCAGCCGTTCGGATGTTTCTGTTGAGATCTGCGGCCAAACAAACCCATTGCTGAAAAGGACATGTTGTACACGCTGCTGCTACACTTGTCCGGATTCGTGCTGGACCAAAACTAGGTTGACACCCACTAGGAATAGGCCATATTATATAAATAGTTATTTATTTTTATCCCTCTCTGTCTCGCTATGGAAACCATGCAAAATCACCAGGCACCAAGGCGAACTACCCATCAACCTGCTGCTGAATCCGTGTTTAGCGAAAAGATGCACGCTGGTAAAGCCTGAGTTTTCACATTGATGGAAAGGGCGCAGTTCCAAGCGTCACATATACTGCCAAAAAGCAGATCCGTTTGATACTGTTTCTTTCAACTGCACTACGCGGTGGACACATTTTGCAGAGTTTGCCGCCAACTTGAAGATAGTGAAGCAGGATGTAGGTAGCCAAAATGCAATGCATACCAGTGACACTTACTTGCGCCGTTGCGCAGTGGCACCCTGCGTGTTGCTAGTGGGCACCTGCACGCGCAGCCCCTTGATAGAACTGTGTTTTGCCGCGCGCGTTGTAAGTTCTTCTCCGACGCTGCGCTGTAGTGTTCGGGCCATGTCTAGAGCAGTGTGGCGACACTTGACAACATATGACTCCTTCCAGAAGCCACAAATTGCCCCCTCCACTGCTGACGAAGGACATTTTATGTACACCAGCTAAATTTGTCCGGGGTCGCGCTGGACCAAAACTAGGTGGACTCACAAATATGGCATGGCGCAAAGGATTGTTGTGACGTTCAAGTATTGAGGCTTTTCAGTGACAAGGCAAGGTTGATTTTGGGTGAGATCTCAGCATCTGGAATTTTTTTTGTTTGTTGGTTTTGGCAATGCATGCCATCGTTAACATTCTGTTATTTCATGAGAGCCGCTGGCTCAACACCAAGAAATACATTGTGGTGGTCCTGTTTGTGGCTGTGGCAGCGTGATCTTTTAGGGTCTTCGCAGTTGCCTTCTGAAAGATCAAACGCCTTCAAGCAGTGGTAAAACGTTATTTGCAACCCACATCCCTTTTCAACGTGGATGCTGACCATTGGAACATTAGAAATTGCCAGTCGGGATCTTTTATTTGCGATGTTTCTCTGCCAGTTGTGGGTTGCACCTCTTCTTTGGCGGTGAGCGTCATGGATCCCTCCAGTGCCCCACCCTCCGGTCCGTAAGTTCCGATCGCCTCCACGGTTGGCAGCTTCGCTGAGACAATCCAGACTTTGGGCGGCGGGTGGCAACTCCACAATACAAGACCTGGCAAGGACCCTGGCGAGGCGGGTGCCCAATCGGGCCCAGAAGGGGTGCCCAGAAGGGGGCTGGAATGGGCCAACGGCGCTGGAGGTGGTTTTTGCTGGAGTGATGTTTGATAAAGTGTTTGGGACATCCTCTTGCAAAAAACGTTTTCAGAACATGTTTGAAAAATCGAAGTTGGGCAACAATGGATGACGCTCTATGGTTTCATAGCTGAGCATAGGTCATGTGCGAGAATCCAGATTGAACAGGTGCTTGCAACCCCTTTTACCATTAAAACAATCTAAAACCTTTAACTAGTTGCCCTGAAGCCTTGTTTGAGTACCTTCTTCCCGACCACATCTTGTCAAAGGCTATTACACAGGGAGCGTAAATGCCAGTGGGAGCACGTCTAGGTTGATTTGGACCCGATCAGAGACATTCTGAATCAGATTTAGCCCGCCCCAAGAGTGTGTCTGTGTGTGTGAAAAACTTTACACTCCTTCAAAAAACGTGAAAGACAGCAAATGTTTTGCGACATGGTCCTTGAAAAGAAGGGATGCCTAGTGTACTCAGTGATGGAATCAGAACACGTCCTTTTGCAGGTCTTGGTGGCTTCAGTCCTGCCCGCACAGGTGGCACGGGAGCGGGATGGAGCGGCAAGCGTGGCTCAAGTGGAGAATGACGCCCTGAAAGTAGCACCAACAAAGATGATAAAAGAATACTTTACTTCGAGTGATCCCGTGAGATTTGTGGCTCTCGATTTTGCTTGTGGGTCCTCGGTTTGTGCTGTGGTTGTGTGTTGTGGGTGTGTGTTTGTGGGTGTTTGCGATTGTGTGTTTGTTGATGTGTTTATGACTGTGTGTTTGTGGATGTGGTTGTCGTTTTGTTTGTGATTGTTTGTTTGCGCTTGTGTTTGTGGTTGTGATTGTGTGTTTGGGTTTGTGGTTGACTTGTGACTTTTGTGATTGTCGTTTTTGTTTTGTTTGTGATTGTGTGTTGTGGTGTTGTTGGTGAAGTCCGGCAGCGCCCAGTTCGCGAGCTGGCGGTTGAGGTCCGGCGGGGAACACTGCAGCTCGCGGTTGAGGTCCTGCGGGGAAGACTGCCAAGCAGAACTCGCGGTTGAGGTCTGGCGGATAACACTGCCAGCCAGAGCTCGCGGTTGAGGGGAAGACGCCAGCTGACATAAAGTCTAGCAACACTCACCTGACAGGTGGGGAACTGCTTTCAGAGAGGTACACAGTGGTTCAGGGTCCATGTTAGCTTTCAGCGGGGTACGAGGGGATCACATGTGGACTTGCTGCAAAGGCTCCTTTTGGAGTTATTGTTGTTCCCCACCAAAACATGAGCCTTTGGTGGGTGAATTCCGGAATCGAGCACTTGGTTTTCATGGATCTAGGAACAAGTTCGATGGTGTGAGGTCTCGCGCAAATAGGCTTGAAAATGAACAGGTTCCTGCGCAAATATTAACCTATACCATGTTTTTGATGTATGCTTTTGCGGGGTGGGTCATGACTTACAGCCACGTATTTCGCGTCTTGTTTTCCATGTCCAACGGGTAGGCTTTTGGGTTGGAGCACTGTTGGTGCCGTGGGAGTGTCGGGTTTGTTCTTGTCTCTTCCAAGACGCTATTGTTTTCCATGATCATCATTGTTGTCCCTGATATTTAAGTTTTTGGAAGAGCTAGAATTCTTTATGAATCTATATGATACATGTCGTAAATTGCACACGAAGTTGTGAAACATTGTGAAACCAAATAGAAAGGAACGCGTGAATCTACATTTTCTGAATGAGGTGCAACTATCTTGTTCCGTGATGCAGTGAATGTGCCAGCTGCTAGCATGTTTTTAGGTTGAATAAGTTTGACGCCAAACAAATTAACAAAATAACATATCATTGACAAAGAAAACATTATAGTTACATATAGTTACGATTTTCTACAGAGTGGTAACAAACCAAGAGTCTGGCGTTTGGTGTAAAATGCACCGCAGCACCCTCTATGCCATGAACCACCGGGTAAGTGTGTTTAATTTTTTAGCACCTAGTAACCTAGTAAAACCACTTGATAATTATTTACCCGTCAATAAACTGATATCCACAGGTTTCCAAGACGAATCCAACATGTCAGGTAGAAACCAAACTTGAGATTTTTCATCTGCAATCTTCATTTTTCGGTACCAAATCACCTCTGCACGCGATCGCACCTCGCACCGGGACCGGGGAAAACACCGCACCGAACGGGCCCGGGGCCGGGCGGGGCCGGTGCCGGGCGACTTCGCCTGTGAGGTGTCCATTTCGGTTTCGCCTTTTGATGCGCCGCGCCCCACGATTTCGCCTGTCGGGCGAGCGGTGTGGATGCCGATGGGCCCAGATGCGCCGACACGTTGCGCAGCCAGCGCTGGTGTTGCCTCCGTGTGCTGAGCGAGTCAAGCGATGAAAAGCATGTGGTGTGTAGATGCTATACTGAGGTGATAGCCACAGGTTTGGACAACAAAAAACAAACCTATTTTCTGAAGAGGACGGAGTCAGGACCCAAAATAGCGAAAACTTATGGTTTTAGGCCGTCTATAGGGGGCCACCCTGGTCGCAGGCGTTTGCAGTTGCAGGTGTTGGAGATTTTGGGTGTCCTGCAATCTTCGCCCCAGGGTTCCTGTTAAGCATTCAACCAGAAAACATGTTCAACCATTCGGCCTCTCGAAGTTTTTCCGAGATTGAGATAGGCCTCAAATTTGACATATTTTCTCCAGAACTTACGAGCAACCAGTTGTGTTTTTCATTTTTTCCTCGTTATGTGCAAATTAGAACCAGGTATCCAATGTCAATTGTTCGTGGCTGAGAGAAACTAATTTGTTCTTGGTCCATTGGTTTGTATTGTCTAAACTTTGTCGTTTGTCAGTTCAGGCTACATCTTTCCAAGAGCATTCTACCAAACAAGGACTCCTATGGTTGGCACTTCTTCATAAACAGCGTCCTGGGCGAGATGTTCTTCCTAGTTCTGCTCCAGTGTAGTCGTATACACTGCATACTGCATATTTGCCGATGGGGTGGTGCGTTTGGGGGGTCAATTGATCGGCAGTCCTATGGCAGTCCCAAACGGGTCGTGTCTGGGAGGGTGGGTCGGTGGGTCGGTTGCACCAATCGGTTGCACCCGGGTCCGGTCCACCCGTGGTGCTTTTGCGCGGCGTTCTCCAGGAGCCGGAGCTTCTTCAGAGTCTGGGAGAGGCGGAACCGGTGATCAAGCGGTGAAGCGGTTTCGTGGCGTGGAGCGGTTCAGATGAAAAAGGCAGAAGGCAGAACGGGTGAGACGTACTGGAACCGTAGCCAAAGCAGATCAGTGACCGGTATATATAAAAAGAAAGGAACGTCCACAATCAACAAGTTCATGTCTTTTCCTGGGGGGGTGAGTTGACAGAAAGCTTAGCTCACCTATATCATTGTTCGGGTTCTACAGCGCACCTGGCAGACTGTCGCAATGGGTAAGTAGCATGCAGCTTCGTTTTGCTTTGATCCACACCCACTGCCAGTGGCGGCCGTGGGCGCGGGGCCAAGGAGTCGGGACGGGACGTCACGTTCTTCGTCGAAGCAAACGACCTCCGGGACCAGCACCGATGGCTTTTCCTGTTCGACCGGTGATGGTTTCGGAGATTTCTATGTTCAACCCTTACTTGGGGATGATTGGACCCTCTGACTCATATTTTTCAAGTGGGTTGAAAACACCAACCAGATCCAACCAGTGTTTCTTTTTGGGCACCAAAATGATTCTTCTCCCACTTCGATATTCTTTCGACAGAAAACCACAGACACAGGTACCTCACAAGTTTGTGTGTGTGTCCACCCCTGGACAAAGGGTTCTTTACCACTACCTCGTT
>CAXAMN010024040.1:370072-452071 GCA_963970005.1 Durusdinium trenchii | reverse complement strand
TACCCCTCAAACCTTTTTTCTTTTTGCCACTTGCCGCTGAGCAGCGCCGACAGATCGTTCTGCAGACTTGCACCTGTGGAAACCATGTTCAACCATACTGTTTCAGCTGACTCTTTCACCTTGCGGTTCTTCGCCATCCTTCCCATCGTGGTAACTGAGTTAACTGAATACCAATGTCAGAGTGTGTCTACGGTGCCGTTGCAGGCGCCGGCGGATTTCCATCACCAATCGTGCTGCCCTGCGGTGGACCGCGACAGCGCCAAATAAACGGCTGGCGCCGGCCACCGCCATGCCAGGCCTTCAGCATTCAGCGCAACAGCATGGCCCCGAAGCAGTTGAGCTCTGCACTGATGAGCCTCGCCAGGCGGCCTTTCCGCAGCTGGCGTGGGTGCTTTCGCGACAAGCGTCTTAGACTCTTAGACTGCTCTATGGATGATTTGTTCAGGGGATCGTGAGGGGTCAAAGCAAGTGCAAATTATGTTTCGGATTGTTTCGCCAGTCACGAAGGGGTGCCTAACTTGGAGGATAGGTGTGCCGAGGACATCCACTCACTTAAGGTACTAAAAGCAACCCCTTTGTGACTCCTGGTGTCGTTTTTAAGCGTGTCACGCCGTCGCCAACTATCGACGCCGACGCCCACGCAGTCGCCCGACGCAGACTATCGCCCCCTGCCATGCATGGTAAACGTCGACAACCGCTGACGGTCGGAGGTTGCAACTCCGGGAGGGGCCTCTCTTCAACGAAGTGGTTCCAGAGATCGTGTCGGCGCCCTCAGATGGAGCGAATCTGGGATTGTAGAATATTGTTCAATATGTGAGATCTGTGAGTGGATCTATAGTCATAGTCCTGCATGAACTACGGTGGTACTTGGCATCTACTTGGGCCCGTGTCAGGCAGTTGGGAGAGACTTTTGGAGGGTAAGGGAGGCCGTGAAGTAACAAGGGCATACAAGGGCATCATTCTGGATGAAAGTAGCTAGAAGCTATTAGGTGGGGGCCATCGCATGTAGGTTGGAGGCCATCGCTACGGACATAACAAGAAACTACTAGTTACTAGTCACGAGTAGCTGAGTTTATTTTCCACCACCCCAGCTGGTGGTTTCGGGACTGCACCAATCAAGCACCTACATAGTACTCTCCAAAGCACTGCAAGCTGCACAATGGACCAGAACAATATCTGAAGTATTGTCTTTAGCTACAATGATTGCACCATGGAAAATACATGTATTCAAAAAAGACTGTTCTTTGGACATTTTGGACTGTTTGCTGCTGTAGAATCAGATGTACATTCCTAGAACATCTAGAACCAGAGTGTGAGTGACCCCCTTTTTTGGAGGATCTATCCCAAACATGGCCTTTTCTTATTGTCTATTCTTTTCTCAAAGAGGAGGTCACATGGTTTCTATTATGACATACGCTCCTGTTGTATATGACCCCCCGACCTATGTCCCGCCGTTCACCGCAGATCATCACGTCGGATCCTTCGGATCCACCTCCGTCGCGAGGCGTGACATCGTTGGCTACAGCCACCGCGTCGGGCCACCCGTATGGGGGACCCGGACGGTGATGAGTTCCTCGATCAAGTGATGAGTTCCTACATCCCCAGACACGACCCGTTTGGGACTGCCATATATATGCGCATATCAATTGACCCACGAAACCACCCCAATTGATCGGCATATATGACAGACATGGAGTGTCTGGGTTAGTTGATGTGATGTTCCGGTCCTTCACCTGAGATTCTGCGGATGTGTTTGTTGGGGGGCATGTCCGCGGCGCAGCTCAGTATCGATCATGTTTGAAGACATGGAGACTGGTGATACAACATCGCAGGAGGACATCGTGTTCCCAGGAATTAGATAAAAGATAGATAGAACGGGCTGACACCCTGGTGCTGCCGACCCCCTTTTGATTCCAACAGCCAATTGTGGTTGTTCAGACAAAAATTCAAGATTCTTAGCCCATAGCTCATCTGAAACCTGCACGCAAAAGCGGCCCGAAACGGTGGGAAGAGTCAAGTTCACAATCGTTGTCACAAGGATTAAGTTTTATATCCAAAGCTTTGCGATGTTCAAGTGTGGAAACCTTCTTTTGCCAAAAGCGCTCTCATTTCTTATCAATACAGGCTATTCAACTGTACCGGCAAGCATCAGGTTTTTCCCAAAACGAGACGCTGATCCTGATCCTTCATTCAAGACTCGCTCAGTGACTCAGTCAGAATTTCACCATAGAACTAAATGTAACACATGTCTTATCTTCTCATATCGTGTATAGATGTGTATAGCAAAGATAAGACAGCACAGGCTACATACCCCATCCAAGACGACTATATGTTAAAGATCGAAGGGCACGTTGAAGTGACCATTACGCCACCGGTGGAGCTCTTGGTGACATGATTTACCGATGTATGTTGGGCGTTGGATTCTGGCGACATGCACTGGAGTGGAGTGGTGATGAGTCGCTGCACTCTTTCAGATGCAGCGGGGGCTGCCATTCAAGTCACAAATCATGATGTTTGGCCACAAGGCGCCTGAAACATATGTGCGTGGAGGGAAGCTGGCATTGTTTGGGGTTCATGTTCAGTGCGGTTGGAGTCATGATGATCCGGGCGCCGTGTGGTGCTATGACGACACAGATTCTTTGCATCTAGTTTTAGCGGCAGTTCAACCGTCTAGGTTCATTGTGGAGATTGTATGGGTGTGGTGCATGAAACTTGAGCGCGTCACACTGTTTGACCGAAGCCACGACTGAAGATTGTTGTTTGACAGAATTTTAGAAGCCTTCTGAGCTTTTAGAAGCCTTCTGAGCGACCTGTAACTCGGGCCCCATCACACCAAATAAACCCCTTATGCATCCCAGGGTGGTGTCCTCTGAGGCCCTCCCCCGTCGGCGGATATATTATAATATACTAATAAAAGTACTATATATATAATATATAATTTTCATATTTTCATACACATATATGTTGCAACCCCGCCTAAGCAAAGGCCAAAGGTCAGTGTGTAATCTAATGCATTCAGTTTTTGCATATTTTTCTCTACCGTGCTACCGCTTGGTTTCCCAGACCTTTGTAGATGTGCAGTTTCTCAATGCGTCGAGGATCTGTCGTTGTGCCTTTGGGCCATGGCGAAAGCCCAACAGAAGGCCGAACTCGCGCGGCGGAGCGACAGAGCGGCTGGGTTTCATGACGCGCCCTTTTGGATGCATTTGATGCAAAACAACGAGTGAGGGGATGCTATGGCAAAGGCGTTCAAGAAGAAGTTGCACGTCGCCACGAAGACAATTTTTAAACAAACAAGGTCCCTATATAGGGTCTAATATAGGGTGGGTTCGTATGGTAGGTGAGTCAGAGGGTACGCAATTTTGTTGGTCGTGTGCGAGACTGCATTCATCTGGACATGATTGGTTTAGACTCTTCAAGTCGAAGGAAACAAATATTGAAATTCCAGGTGCAAACTTAAAAAATTGACCAGGTATAATAAGTGAGTGTGCGCGAAATCGAAGGTGAAATATTTGACCAGATGGTTTTGTTCTACCCAGATCCCAGAAACCAATCCCAGGGAGTTCCGCACAGACGGAGAGTGCCTCATCCACAACGGTCAGGACCTACGTTTGGCCCACCGTGTGCAGCAGCTGTACTGTGAGGGGCAAAACAGGCGGGTCGAGCGCGGATGGGGTTCTTGCGTCCGAAAGTTGATTTCAACCTGCCAGGCCAAAAGAAGCAACTAGGAGCAAATGGCATCGCTACTAGGGGCTCCTGGCATCGCTACTAGGAGCAAGGACGCTACTAGGGGCTCCTGGCATCGCTACTAGGAGCAAGGACGCTACTAGGGGCTCCTGGCATCGCTACAGGAACAAGGACGCTACTAGGGGCTCCTGGCCGTACTACTAGTAACAAGAAGCTATTAGAAACAAGAAATAGATATAAATAGAAGTAAGTTTATTTAGTTGTCATGTAGCTGGCAATGTTTTCTATAACTCTAGCTAACCAGTCCTCAGTGCACTAGAAGGCACACCACTTCTGTACAACAAACAGATTCACGACTTCTATGTGGTTTGATTGCAGGATATGGATGTCGCCAGGTCAGTGATCGCAGCACTGACAGGATATGTTTCATATGTTTCATGAAACAAGGGCTCCTGGTAAAGGACATCGTCAAGCCGTCCTGCCGCAGTTTCTTGGACATGGACCTTCAGGGAAATCGCTTGGTTCCAACAAATTCTGACATGTTCTGTAACACTGAAGGCCATAACGCGATGATCAGCTTGCACAGAGTGAGTTGTTTCTTTGCTTCCTTACTAACTACCCACACAGCTCAAGACCTACAAGAATGTAGACTGTTGATTAACAGCGATTAACAGTTCCTCATTTGGATTGCAACGGCTCCTGATATGGGGGTTGCAATTGGATCAACATTCGTCCTATACCTGTTTAACAGTCAGTAAAACAATGATTTTTGAACTGTCGGCCTGCAACTGAACCATCCACCAGGCCCTGGAAATGAGATAGACCCAATCAATATTCAATTCGATCTACGGTTTTTCACCTTCGAACCATCACTCCGATCGCCCAGTCGCACGGAGACGCCGGCGCAGCCGGCGCACCGCACGCACCGCCCAGTCGAAGCCTGCAGCCGATGGACGTGTCCATGCTGCTATGGAGCAGGGGCGCCTGGACTAGAAGTCCCACGGCCATTGGACGTTTTCCAGCAGAGAGTCTATTCCTTTGGTCTATTCCGAAGCCACAAAATGCAATCCCATTGGGATGATGGTGTGTGTGTTTGCGAGCTCTTGCTTAATCACGCCCGCCATTTTGTATATTTTTGGTTGAAGAAGTAGATACTGCCAGTGGAGCCGATCTGGCTGAGGACGAAAGGGGAACAACCAGGCGAAATGAATGCAGCAACAATTTGGAACACATCGTGGCAGAAACTTCACCACTATTAAAAACGAAAACATTTGGATCGAAAGGCAGCACCATGAACGATGTAATTCAATGATCCACCCAGGGTGCTACTTCATAAGTAGTGGTGTAAACAATTTGCTAGTTCCAATTAGCCGTGGGCAGCTGTTTATTGTATATATATGATATTATGATAGTAGTTTATAGTATATGTAATATTTACCCCATTAGCCTTCCTAGTAGCCCCACCGGCCACACGGTAGCTGCAAACAATCTTCCAGGCTTGAACAACCTTCCACGAGGGGCATCGAATGTTCGTCATTGTTGCATTTCATAGTCAATGGCTTCTAGGATGTCCCCCCCAAAAGCCTTTCAATTACCCTCAAAGATTGTGTTTCTAATTGTTTCTTGAAGATTCTCAATTCTGTCCTGGGTTTGTTTGAGTTGTACTCGGTTGTACTCATAGGTCACGCTTGCGTACCATCACATGCAAGTAACCCCAAACTGTGAAGATGTGTAAACCTGATATTCTATGTCCCTAGGGCTCCAAGAAAGAAGGTGGGACTGGGGTGGGTGCCGGATCCAAATACTTTCTCTGGAGGTACGACTGGAGCCCTAAGGTGCGCTGATGTAAACCACAGAAAGCATCGTCACCGCCATCGATCGCCAATGATTCCTTCACATGTTGGACATGTTTCTCACAGAACGACGATGGCAAAATCAAGTCAACTCGGCCACTGAGCAGCCTTTTCACCAGGTTTCAGCCGCTTGCAGTGGCACGCACATCCCGAGCTCTTAGGCAGGCTCTTAGGCTGTGCTGTGAAACATACTCTGTATGATTTGTGTAGGCACTTGTTTGATTGACATATTTGGACATAATGAGGTGCTTAACAAATGCAGTACCCAGAACATCTTCCAGGAAACCAACTCCAAGAAGCTACTGCTTCGCCGCTGGTTCGCCGCGATGAGCTGTCCCGAAACGCGGAGGTGAAACCCGGTCGGCCAAGAGCCAAGCCGTTCTATAGAGCTAGGGTGCTAGGGTCGCCTGGGTGGGATGGCGTTCACTACCTGAGTCGTAGATGGCATGGGCCGTTTGGATGACCATCGTTCCGCTGTGACGTTCGAACTCCAAGGTGACGAACCGGTGCGAAGACCAGGTGTCCATCGGACCAGGTGTCTTCGTCCTTCGATGTCGGTTCCCTGAAAGGACGAAGAGGTGTCGAAAGGCTTGTGCCTGAGGATGTTGATGTGGGTGATTAAAGATATCCTCAAGACCCCTGGAAGAAGGAAAATCGACCAAAACTTGGTTAGGAGGTCTCTCCATGAAAATACAGTACAAACCCATGTGATTCATGGTTCTGGTTGTCAAGCTTAAAGATCCAGCGGGTGCATCGGGGTCCTGACATCGCGGTTGATGAACTCTTTGTCTTGAAAAAGTCTTCCTTGTTTGGGTTTCTTCATGTTGTTTCCCATGGTTTCTTGTTTGGGTTTCTGGAGAGGACATGGTTTGCCTCACATGAGGCATCCATAGAGTCTCCAGAAACCGGAGAAGTCACATTTCCCAGGTCTCGGGACAGCTGAAGAACTCGGTCACGAGTCATACGCGTCATGATGCATTATGTGTTTTATTTTTTCAACTTGGGGTGGGTATGTGTCCTTATGTGTCTATTGACATAATTTGTGTGTTTCATAATTTTACAAAAGGCCCCTGCAGATGTTCGCGATTCTTGGAGCATCAACATAGAATCGATTGTGAGAATTACATTTGTGCTGAGTACACATGAAAGATAGACATGAATGCACATGGCTCATGTCTTCAGATTACACACTGAGATGTTTTTGTTGGGTGCCCTCTATGATCTTCCAAGTGTGGGCTGTTCATCTATTCGATGCAAAGGCACACAGGACGTGCATAGTTGGAAGATCTAGTGAATCTAGTTATATATAAATTGGATATTCATATAAGTTGTTAATAGTTATAAATATTACAACATCTTTTCTTTTAAGCCATCACCAAGCATCGCTAAGCCATCGCTAAGCCGTGCGACCGCTCGAGAGCGGCTTGAAAAACCAACGCCTCGGCCAAACTCGGCACCGGCGCAGCTCGCTTGACGCACCATGCCGTCACGGAGGGCCCCAAGTACTCGGAGCCACATGACGGCGTTTGAAGCGTCGGGTTCGTCGTGTTCTTGCCTTTGGAAGGCAGAAGAAGGGTCGGAGCATTCAGGGATACATGAATGGATATGAGGGATATACATGTGTTGTTAGGTGTGTTTTTGCTAGGGTGAGAAACAGAGTGGGATGATGTTTGTTGGCATGAATTGATGCTTTGTTTGTTTGGTGACAAGAATGGCTTGGGATATTTGCAATGAGTGAACATGTATCAAGCCTGATCCTTTTGAGTTTCCATTTGAGGCCGAGGGTATTTTCTGGAACTTTGGGCCAGCACCAGAAGAATAATGTACAAACTTAGAGCGAAACATGCTTCCACAGAAAAAAGTGTGTGTTGATGTGTTTTGATATAATGTTTCTATATTTTGTTTTGCCATTTGGTCTAGTTATGTTTCTTGGTCAAGAGAGTTAAGAGAGCACTACTTCTAAGTTTTCATCTTGGATCGTTTGGATATCCAAGAACTTGCAGTCACCGTAGTCATGACATGAAAGTTGTGCTGGAGTTGGGTTCTACGTCTTATCGTTTGTTGTTGACGACATATGGTTGTTTCAATTGAACGATGGAGATGACTAGCGTTGTTAATGACCGATCAGGAGCATCACTACTGTTTGGGTGACTATTTATTGTGAAGCATGAAGCTGATGTGCTTCAGAATATGGTGGTGCAGAGTGAACCAACACTTGCTTTGTAAAGCGACATCTCAAGAGGATGCTGATGGTGCCGTCAGAGTGCACGATTGGTTGTTTCATCCGACAGTGTGGTGACTGGGGGGGGTTGGAGTCTGGTTTCATGCCAAACTATATAGGTTTTACAGGCCCATCATGTGCCCATGGCCGCCTATTGCCTGAATCTTAATCAGTGGCTGTTTTTGGGAAATCCGAATCCGGCTAGCTAGTGACTTTGTGATATCTTGATACCTGGATTCTCAACACCCCCCGAAAATGGGGTAGAGACTGTTGCTTCCTTCAACCCTGTTGATTCTTGCCATCATTGGGTCCAATGCAGCACCACCCTCAAGCTTTCGACCAGAACTGAGATCGACAGCCGTGCCCAGTTCCTCCCTTCTGATCACTTGCTTGGCGCTGGGACGGATGAACTTTACACAACCACCGGTGCCCTGAGTGCTGGGAGACACGGAGACGGACAGAGACGGACGACGTGACGTCGCAGGACCAGACTGGACGTCGGTGGGTTGAGACCCTTAAGGGCTTCGTGGTTCTTCTCCGAGTCGACTGTGGGTTTTGACATGATGACTTGAAATGCAACATGGTGAACCACCAGATTCTTTACCACAATTTCCTTGCTTTGACTTGCCCGAGGTTTGGATTCAAGTCTCACTCACACGACGCTGGTCCGTAATTTGTGCTTTTTGTGTGTCATCCTGAACCTACTCACATGTCATAAGAGGACGGGACAATCGTTGAACCATATAGGTTCACTATGCAAGGACAGACCGCATGTTCAGACCATTTCCCCTCTACAAACTGACAGGTGGTTTTCAGGGACTCCATGTGCTACTGCCAGCATTTGGGGTTGCATGCGACAAACAGTGCACATCTGTGGAAGTGTTTTGGTTTGGTTCATTCGGGGCCTTGCTGAGAGAACTAGGACACCCCATGCCTGGCCCTGCATGGTAGAATCAGTTGAGAGTCGAGAGATGTTGATTGAAAGTGGCTTCGAGGTAGTGGTTGAGAACTGCCACAGTGTTGCCACAGTGTTGCTGTCCTCTTTTTTTCGACCAGAAGTCACAAGACGGGTGCCGAACGAACGGAGGAAGTCGGGGTGCCCAGGACATCCACTCACTGGATGGGACTAAAATCTATATGTCATCACATATTTCGTGAAGGCCCGCACATGACAGCACACGTCTCATGTTTGAGGCTCATATGTTTTTGATTATGAACAAAAGTGTCTTTTGGGGGTGCCCTTTGTAATTTGTACCTAGATCTTCCAAGAATGCACAATGTCTGCCTTAATTGATGGAAAGGCAATGAAAGGCGTGCATAGTTGGAAGATCTGGGTATGAACCACCACCATCCACTGCAATTCAGATTGCGGGCAGAGTTGTTTGACCAGGACCGGGCTACAGGTACAGCTGCAGAGACATGGCACAGTGTTCAAGAGAGGAGATGCCCAAGTGTCATAAGCCAAACCGACCAAGTTGTGTGAACATTCTAAACCCTTGCTGCTCGCCGCTTGATTCAAGGAGAGAGGAAAGAGTTCATTGGATTTGATGATCATCTTTAGCCAAGCAAAGAGTTGTGGCCTGAGGTCACCGGTGTTTCAGCTAAGCACTTTGAATCTGTGCGGACGCCCTTGCGAAGACACCTGGCACACACACACACTCACAAAAGGAAAAGAAACAACGTGGAAGTACTGTGAAAAGAACTATATAAAACAGTGGAGCTTCCGCGGACGCCTGTGGTGTTTTCCGCGGCCCTGGGATGCTACTCGATGGATGTCGGTCTTACGATAAAGAGCAGGGAGGTTGAGTTTCTGTGCAACGAAAAGCGGAAAGGAAAGGCCTTTGTAGCTTTTGAGCTCCGAGAAGACATGTATATTGTGTATTTCCAATGGCGTATGGAACACATGTAATAAATACAGTATATGTTTTGGTACGCTACTCTTCGCCCTTGCTGCTGCAGTTGACCCCTCACTCCCTCAACACCCCCCCTATACAGGGTAGTCCTCATGGCGGCGACAGAGACCTCCATGGTGGAGGCCTTCGACATGGAGGACCAGGCACGTCCTCCGTCAGTCAGGGCCGTTGGCTTCTCCCCAAGCTGGCATCAAGAAGAAAGAAGACAGCGCAGCAGATCGCAAGATGTCATCGTCCCAGATGACGAAGATCGTCCGGTCAGAGAAAGGCAGAGTCAGGTCATCCGCAGCATCTTCTCCCCAGAATCCCCCTCCCTCCCTCACTCCCTCCCTCTCCCTCACTCACCCACCCACCCACGCACTCACTCACTCACTCTCTTGTTATAAACACAAGCTTCACAACAACATCTCGTAGAGGCACTGACATGTGGTTGCTAGGGCAAAGCATTTTCCAGCAACGAACCTCAGTCTTGAGCCACGCAACATGTTTCTTTGTCCAGGGTCCAGGACCCCAATAGGTAGGTTTTTTTTTTGCGACCCTGGATTTCATACCCTAAAACCTATCGTAACATATCTCGAAAGTGGCGTATGACGATCAAATACAGGCACACTGTACTCATTTTGGAGCTACTTGGAGGGTCCAAGTAGATGGATCGAAAGATCACCTCCCCTTGCCCAGTGGATTCTGCTGCTGTCCTTCCTTCGCAGCAGACATCGCTCGCCTAGCCCGCCTGCCTCACATAGCCTGCGACGTCCAAAGCCCCACGCTTGACGTCTGCTGTGAGGGGGACCGGACGGCACCAGCGACGCGACCGGACGCGTCCGCAGGGTGTGGAAGCGCCAAAGGCCTCCACTCCGGCGCTCTTCCGTGATGTGCACTGGGATCAAGGAGGCGGCACCGGCGGTGTTTCGAAGGGTGGCGGGTGGATCCCCAAAAAACTAAGTGGGGGCTTGAAGAAGCATTGGGGCATGCGGCACCAACTCTCCACACATTTGCAAAATGAAAGAGCCTGTACAGACCCACAAGACTTCAGCTGTAAAGGCAAATGGCAAAGGAGAGAAGATAAGCCTGTACAAAACAAAATTGGAGAGGTCGAAAAGCTGTACAGTCCTGAAAAGAGCATAGGAACTCGCAGAACACAGTGTATCCACACCATGAGGTGAGAAGGCAAAGTGACCCGCAAGGTTGTAGTGTGATGCGCTCAAAACTGTCAACTGGCAGCGAAGCCAAGTGTGGTTGCCAACGTGTGGATTGCTTTGTTTCCGTGGATTGGATTGTGCTATTGATTGAAGCATCGACTCACCACGTGGCATCCATTCACCCCGATGCACGACAGGATGCCACGTCGAAGGGCGCCGGGAATGCAGGTGGATCCCAAAAGCCTAAGCAGAGGTCGTTAGCTTCAAGAGCAACAGTTCAGACTGGTGCTAAGTACGGAAAAGGAAGGAAGGATGAAATGGATCCCAGGTATCTAGAGGGGGGTTCATTCACTGCGAAAGCAGTAAGCATTTGTTTGCAATGGGGCTGTGAACACTGAGTCAAGTTAGGCTTTCGAGAGGATTTTGTTGAAGAATCTGCATTTGAAGCTCCAAGCGAGGATGGTTTCGGTCCAGATGGATTCAGTTGTTCCAAGCTTGTCATGATATACAGAGACAAATTGAGACAAACCGACAGCTAGACGAGGATCTGAGGCGTCTCAGATTGGTAGTATATAACTGGTATCCACTGACTGGGTTCTATTTGAACTCGTTTTCCTCCTCAATGTCCCTTGCTGATCATTCTCCTAGTAGCTTGGATTGTTGCAAAGACAAGAACAACCACCTCAAGATACACATTGTGGTTCAAAGGATCAATCACAGGATCGCCCGGTTTGGGTCTAGACCACCTTATGAGCAGCCTTATATAATATAAGCCCCTGGGTCACGTCTCCACCCCGGTTCACCCACGGACGTCTACACTCTGCAGGAGATATGCGGGAGTTTCTGATGACTCTGCGGCAGGATCTCTTCAATCGACTGGATCATCAACAGGAGGCGGGCCTTGTCGTGAACGTCCTAGGGATCGAAAGGCAGGTCCCAGGCGGTGGTCGTGTTGTGAAGGCATGAAGGCATGAATCGAACGAGAAGAATCCGTTGAAAGAACCGGAGAAGATCGGATCTTGAGGATCTGAGTGGAGGTCTGACAGTGAAGACTTCAGTGAAGACTTCGGAGTTGATGCAGTGATTGGTGCAAGGTTCAAAATGGCACTGGCACAACAAGATGTTCATAGAAACCATCTTTGGGGGATGGGCGTCGTGCCTCCTTTGGCGCCATCGAAACCTGTTTGATGTGCCATCGAACCTCTGAAACCGTAGAAAGTTGAGCACATATGGAGCTCTAGAAATCTCTAAAAACCCCGCAACAAAAACAACAGGAATCTTGTTGAAGCAACCTATAAGTCTACATTGCTTCTAACTCAGAACTTCCAGAAAACTTTGAACCACTTCCCAAACGCTCCAAACAGCCCTTGGTCCTTCCAAACCTCTCCCTGATGGAACCACCAGACACCACTTCAACTCGCTCGGTGGATCCGGTATACTCGCAGGTTCTGGACACGCTCCTGCGACCCATTGCCAAGCACGTGACGTCGTCCTCGCCGACGCTTTTTTCTTGCGCGAGATGTCGGAAACAGATTTGGGTCATTTGTTTGCACCATAATGTATAGGTAGACTCTTGATTAATGAGAGGCGAGAGGATTGCCAATTCGAATGGGTGGGGATGGCCTTGTACTGTTGGTTGGATTGATCCGCCCTAGGCCGGGAAGCCAGGGACAGCCTGCCCAGCCAGAGCCGAGACGTCGCTGCGAACCCGTCGGTGACCGGTCCGTAGGTCGGTGGAGCAGCTGAGAGAACAGTCCTCCCAAGATAAAAAAAGGCAGGGTCAATCTAAAGATGGGTGTGTATAAAAATAGGGGGAGACCTCCCTATTGGACCCCCTGGAAGAATGTAAACATACATACATAAATGATATAAACCAAAACCATCCAAAAATCAATGGCTGCGGGTTTGACGGTCTTCCTATTAAACATATACCCAGCTCTCACACGCCCAGGAAGAGTAAGAAGGAGAAGCTGCCGCCAACAACGCATGGGAGTGAAGCCTCCTCTGCAGCCTCCGCCGATGATAAGAAGAAGACCAAGAAGGCCACCGACCGCTGCCCAGGGCAGCACGCGCACGCGGCTACTAGTCGCGTGGCACCAACACATCCCAGACCATATTGTCCTATGGATCCACATACCGAACCGGAGAATGTGAGCAGGGAGACTATATGTATTATATGTATTATATATATGTAGGTGCCAGGGTCGGGTCCAGTCGCACCCTCTGAGAAGGTATGTGGATCCCTGGGGATTGATGATGATTGACAGGATTGATTGCCTGGTGATCCAGTTATAGACAGGATAAGCTTGCAATATGCAAACCTTACAAAGTTGCAACTGAATGTGTTCAATCCTTCCTGCAAGCAACTGCACCACTCCCATTCAGTTCTTGTTGCTGATTGTTGGAACATGTGGTAGCATGTGGAAACATGTTCCACAGCTAAAGACATCCAAAAACAAAACCTATACTGTACTTATAGTGATACTGAACGATGGGGGTCGATGTCATCACAAGTCACTGTGTGTTTTTAGACGTTCTCGGAAGGATTCGGAATTCGGAATTCGGATTGTCACCAAGTTAAGATCTCTTTTGGGGTTCCCAACGTACCTGTGGAAATGAGACCGAGATCAAGCACCCAGGCTCGGTGTCACATAACACCGTCTTTTTGCTGTGCGACCCATGCAGCGCAGATGCAGCACATCGTGTCCGGTGTGTTTTCACACGCAATGCACTGATTGAAAGAATCATGGTTATGTGGAAAGACACGACCTGCCAGCACCGTCCAACAGGTCACCAATTGAAACCTGTTAGGGCCCTGCCTAACCCTCCAGCCATCGGAGACCTGTTGGTCGTCGGGTGCTGGTGTTGGGTCTTTCGAAATGGGCATCGGGCCCTTGGCCCTTGCCATCCACGTCACAACAGATCTACTGAACCAGGGAGCGTAGGGAGTGGGTGGGAGTGGGCGAGGGGGGAACCTCCACATACCCAGCTTTCGAGCTTCACATACTTGCACCATCTTGCACCCAAAAAACATGCCCAGTAGATCTTTTGGGACCAATGGACCACGGAACAGTCTACGGAACCGCTGGTTCTCTTGCAACAGTCTATCAGGTTCCCAAGTAGATCGCAAGTGGATCCATTCTACGGAACCAGGAGCGCGAAGTGGTCGGTCTAAATTCGTCGATCGTCCAGTCGTGGAAGTGACCGTCACGACCAGCGGTTTTCAAACCGGGGAGCTGCCTGGATCCGCCAGCAGATGGGAGTTCCACCGTTTTTTGCCAGGGCCGTATCAGCTTCACCCCCAGGATCTTCAGTCTCTCGGTTTTGGAAGATGAGGAAAGGCGGTTCATCACCCAAGGGTCACATGCGGAGTTTCATGTTTTTTTTTGCAGTTGATTTGTTTTGAATCAAAGTACCAGGGGGTACAAGGTAGTGGGTGGACCCAGGGCCAAGAACATCACTCAGTTTGTTCTTTGCTATGCACTGGCTAGATCTGGAGTGGAGACAAGTAAATCCAGTATGGTTGTAGAAGAAATCATAGCAGAAAGAAACGCCAACGTTATGTCATGGTTTCAGGTCAGTTACACTTTTTGTTGTTTAAATGCATAGCTACACTAAGCTCGTTAGATGATTCCCAGGTCCAAGTCTTTGACGTAGACCCAGTGCGCGCCTTTTACCACGCTCCCTATTTCGGTAGAGCTGTGGCCTTTTTAGAGACAGTTTCTGATGCTTCTAGCGACAAAAGGAGAGCTATGCATTCTTTAGACATAGTAAGGGTTTAGGCAGAGACCACGTACTTAGCTAGTGACAGTATATACAAGCGCTTTTCTGAGTTGGGCTCAAGACATGAAGTACCCGGAGTTAGTGTTCTTCTGGCTATGGATGGCAGTGGTGGAGAATGTGTCGGTTTTCAGAGCAGATTCTCAACAGCAGCTCGGGAAGCTGCTAGCAACTTGCTCCTTTGGAATCAAGGAGAAGAAGGCAGTCGAGGATCAGATGAACTTCTTACCTTTGGCAACAAAAGATTTGGTAGCTGACGCCGTGAGGAAATTAGCAAGTTCGAACTACGCAGCAAGACTGACGGATAGAGCAGATGTCTTCTGTTCTTTGTTCCAAGCTGGGCATTTTGCTTTGGCTGCTATCAAAACTCCTGGAACTTTGTCTGACGATGATTTTGCCAAAGAGTTCAGAAGTTATACGTCTCAATGCATCCCGAAAGAAAACGAGCTCTTCTTGCGGGAGTTGTACTCAGAAAGTCCCAAGACCAAGTTGGTGTCAGGGGAGCTCGTGGATCTACCAAGAATCCAACAGAACCTTCCAGAATATCGGGATTTGACAGTTCACTGTGACTCTGCGGGAAAACGGGCAATTCTTTTCGAAGATTCTGCTCTCGGGGCCTTGCTGGCAGTTTTTGCTACTGAACAGAGACAAAGGAAACCACATCCGCTAACAAACTCTCTAGTGGATGCAGTCACGCTAAAGACTGCTGTTGAAAGTCACGGCGTCTGGTCAAATCTCTTGTCTGCTGCTGACTTTTCCTGTCTTGGGGGTGACATCTTTCCTCAAGGAGAAGCTTTGGAATTGGCAGAAATTGCTTGGCAGATAGGACAGCTGAACATAGCAGTGTACAGTTCAGCTCTAATCAGCAGAGTGTGCCAGATCCGAACTCCTCTGGGCAGTTTCTACTTGAGAAAGGTTGGTGAACTGCTGATTGGGACCAGCTCCAGTCTCCCCGCTCCTTTCGGTGCTTTACCAGAAACCCTGCTGTGCTGGCATGAGGGCTGGCTAGACAAAATAGTGAAAGTGGTTCAAACTCCTCTTTTTGCTGGACTTTTTGCCTCTATCTTTATTGGGTCTATGGCTGCTAAAGGATCTTTTGTGGATTTGGACCCAAGAGAAGCACCAGACAAAGAACCTCCTTCTCTCGTCATGGAGCAAAGGCTGAGAGTCAAGGTCACTGCCACTGGAGAGGAGAAAAAGCTCTATGACTCCCAAGTTCGAGAAATTACTGTCTTGATTTTCAAACTTCTCCAATCTTTGGTGGACGACTTGAAAACAGTGAACCTATCGAGTGCTTCATCTGTAGCGGAAAAATTAGACGACTTGTCTATAGGCGGGAAACTCACTTGGATGGTATGTCAGAACTTGATACCTGAATACCAACCTGGAGCATTTCGGAAGACGGCCCAAGCGATAAATGAGCTATGTGCAGAAGATGCAGAAGAACTGACTGACTCTATCCCGAGCAATTCCAAGTTTTTGGAAACGCTTTGGGATGCTGTCATGGCAATTGGGGCTACTTACGGGTATACCATGGCAGTGAATTTCAGCAGAGTCTACGCCTGTGTGCCTCTTCCAGCTTGCTCGAATGAGCACGATGATTTGATTCTGGACAATGTTTTGAAGAAAGGCAGACCGGCTAAAGATGATCCAGAAGAAGAACTCGAAATGCAGAAACGGTACTTGCTTGCGGCAATTTCCACTCAAGAAGAAATCATACGGCATTATGAAGCAAAAACTCATCAAAAAGCCAGAGAACCGTCTGTTTGGGACTTCGATACCCGAACTTTTTCAAAGAGAGAACACTGGGCTGAAGGGACTCCGGCTTGGCAGACACTTTCTTTGGAACAGCAAGAAGGAGCCAAGCGGATAGACAAGTCCATTAATGAAGTTCCTGTGTGTGCTGCCGAACATTATTCTGCCCAAGCTGCTTCTAAAGGAACGTTGGTTGACGAAAAAGGTACTGTGCGTCTTGAGTCCTTAGAAGCGTTAAGGCACGCTCCCAAAATGTTTGGCAAAACTGGAACACAATTGAGAAAAGCCGGCAGAACTTCTTCAAACATACGAGTAGTTGCTCGAAAGAAAACAGAGTCAGGAAAACATAGATGGAAGAAGGTTCGTCAGTTTTGGGTCGCTCATTATGGCCTAAAGACTCGACTTCGCACATTCAACTCATCTGTGTACGCAGCAACCTCTTCCCAACCGGGTTTTGCACCCGGGAAAAGCGGCCTTGGGAAGTTACGAGAAGTCAGAAGATTGTCTTTGTGGCTCAGAAACAGACCTTCCCGTATCATAGAAAGCTCAGACCGAAGTGCGTGGTCAGAGTCCCACAACCACGTCAGGGTTTCCTATTTCCATTCTATGCTCGGAGGAACTGTCAATTTACCACCTGGAGAGTTCCATGAAATCTTTTCAGCCATGAAAGCAGGAATTGACGGAACTCCTCAGTTTTCGTACTCCAATTCCAAGATGCGCCCGGCAGCAATGTTCAAAGTGTTGAAGGGAGCTGTCACCTTCCAAGGATTTACAATCTTTGCAGACACTTCCTTTCACCGGGGAATGGTTCGGGCTACAGCTCAACAGCTGGTATCGGATGGGTTCATCAAGTCTAACTACATAGTAGTAGTGTGCATGGACGATGTGGTGACCGGTTTTGATCCCGCCCTCGATCCTCTATCTTCTGCGGAAAATCATTCGTCTGTGCTAAGAGCTGCTTTGACTGCGTCTGCCGATACTTGCATGTCTTACTTTGACATCGACACGAATGCTGCCAAAAGCCTTAAAGGTAGAGAAAAGTTCATCTCTTTGAATGAAGTTCGTATTGGTTTCACAGAGGTTGCAAGCTACATGAAATTTTTCGGCAAAGTCATATACGCTTACAGATCTTTTCTGGAGACTTCTTTCGAGACAGCGGAGAAGGCTATAGCTTTTTCTTTGGACTTGAAGAAGACCAGAGTGCCCGCGTGGATAGCTCTTCAATTCGGACTCAATCTGTATTATGCATCGAGGTTGTAGAGCTCTCCAAACACAAGAAACAGAACGAATACTCTGGTTTAGAGGTGGCTCTAGCAGACTGTATTCCTCAGATGGTGGGAGGTGGAGAGAGCTTCCTGAGATATAACCAGGCTAGCGCCTGCAGCCGCCGACCCCCCGGGGCCAGACCACAGGCAGCCAAATGGGTTACGATGTTTTTCAAAAAATCGGGGAACCCAAAAAACAACACGGAACCCCTAGAGACATGATCTGTCACTGCATCACCAAAGTAGGCAGAAGAGAGCACTCTGGGAACCCAAAAAACAACACGGAGCCCCTAGACAACCGCAGAACTTCCTAGAAAAACCAGAGAAAATCCTGGAAAAGCCCTCGAAAAAGGCATGAAAGGCATGAGTAAATCTTACAAAGACCTTTGAAAATCCTTGGAAATCCAGCGGAAAACGTTACAAAATCTATGGCACTGGCAGGGACCAGGCCGCAACCAGGTCGGGATTCAAGGAAAAACCATAGAAAATCCTGGAAAAAACCATCGAAAAAGGCATGAAAGGCATGAGTAAGTCTTACAAAAACCTGGGAAAATCCTAGAAATCCAGCGGAAAACGTTACAAAATTTAGGAAAAACCAAGGGCACTGGCAGGGACCAGGCCGCGACCAGCCCGGGATTCGAGCCCGGGACCATTTAGGGACCGTGCTTATTTTCCCGCGCGGGTGGAGAGGGTGCCCCAATCCCCAGTAAGAAGCACACGAATACATTTGGATAAATTTTGAGCAATTCTTCGCTACTTTTCGTCACTTCAACAAGGCTCCGGAGGCGTAGGATAGCCTTAATCATAGCCTTAGCCTTAATCTTTAATCAACAGTCACGCCTGACCCCACGAGTGGGGTCGGCGGATTGTCCTGCCATTTCTTTGTCATATAGCGCTGAGGCCCAAATGTTCCTGAATGTATTGTGATACTGGTCAGCTTTGGGGTACTTTCCTTGATGCTAAATGATGCTAAAAGTACAAAAAGCAAATATACACATGAAATGAAATTGATTGGACCAACTCAGTCATGCTTTGGCCCAGTTCATTGATTCTCTTCAGGTTAAACTTGCCATTCTCCAATTCTTTGGATCCAAAGTGCTGCAGTCCCAAGTGCCCCTGGATCACACAGCTACAGATCATGTATCTCACAGGGCCCCAAGCTTCTTGGTGATGTTCAGGATCTGTTTATTGGCATGTATCGGACCTGGACCCAACAATTCATACCCTTGAAAATAGGACATGGACCCAAACTCGAAAAACAGGTATGCATCCACTTGTATGTATATTATATATACTTGATTATACGTGTACCATCGTGTACCCATGTTCTGAAGTATACGCACAGGTTGAGACTCTTGAGACCTCAAAGTTCTACTCCTCATTCGCCGACACCCTCCATGCACCACCAAACCACGTGTCCCACGCGTCCGCGTCGCAGCGTCCTACACCAACGACGACCTGGCTCATGCGGCCATGGCCAACATCGCGGACGCGAACCAGAATCGGAGCAAGCCTCTCAGCTGAGGAAGTGAGTGGAGCAAGTCTCTCCTCTGAATCGCGGGCGCAGTGGTCATTTTGGGTGAAAGACTCGAGCAATTAGCAATTGTTGGTTCCTATGAGCAGAGATAGTAAGAACTGATAGTACACATATGTTTTTTGTTTCCTGTTTTTTCAGGATTTAGGCGCCTTCTATGGATATGTCCTTAGTATCGGTTGTTGAACCTGGTTTTGACCACAGTGGAAAAAGGGTGTTTGTCTCATGCCGGTCGAAATGCACATTTTGAGACTGCTTTACAGCACAAGATTCGTTCCAAAGCTGTTGAAGAACACGACCCAACAAAAAAGGGTTGGTTGCAGTACGTTCCCTTGTACCAAAGGGAAATTGACAGAACCCTGTCATCATAGACATGCAAATACATTTATGTTTTCGTTGGTGTTACAAAAGTGTGCAGCGGTTCCAAAGATGTTTTTCTTGCACTATGGTTTGTTTGTTTGTTTGTACATGTTTTGCATATTCTCTAGACGAGGGTTTTTCCGGATTCTTTTTTGCAGAGGTGAGAACAACTCGTTTTGCAGAACAGCAGCTGTGGTTCTGCGTATATAATTAGGTCATATCATATCACAAGGTCCACAGCCATCCTCAAAATATCTCAGCCATTGTAGGCTCCTTTGATGCCTCTATGACACTACGACCCGTCAGGTAGATTTTGTGAACATATATAATAAGTGCCTGTGTGCAAGTGCCGAATATGTGTAATGTATGTGTGATTTATAGCACAACAATAATATGTCTATAGTATAATATATAATACATATTATCCCCGACACTCCATGTATGCCATATATGCATTACATTGACCCACGAAACCGCCCCAATGTAGGCATATATGACAGACATGGAGTGTCTGGGTCTGGGTATTTCAATCAAAACACAGAGATATAGTATAATAGTGGACATGTTCACGAAAAGCATGGTACTCGGTAGAGTGGGAAAAACACGTGGCAGAAAACGCGTGTCCCGTGGCTGGTTCTGACGACCCGTCAGGTATTGTGCTGAGACACTGAGCTGAAGAGAGACAGAGACAGAGCCGGGCCCGGGATGTTTTCTGGAGCCGGATCCCGTTTGGGATCCAGTCGTACCGAACCTCAGGTTCGCTACGACTGGACCCTCCAAACTTGTCATAACAGTGTCGAACACATCACCGTACCTCAGAAGGTATGTGGATCCCCTAAAGGGGATGGGGTTTTGTCCCCCACCATTTACTGCAATCGATTGAACAGCAACGAAGACCCTGGATGGGTTCCGAGGGACTTTTCGGCTTTGGAAGGAGTCTGCCTTGTGGAGGGTCTCTGCCTTGTGGAGCAGATGTTTGGATTTTTAGGGTGTGTTCTTTTTTTTTGTCCAGAACTACCCGGTGGTCAAAGCAGTACCGTTCCTCTACTTGGTGGAGTCGAATCAAACGACCTTTTGGCTCGATCACATGATGCCTGACAGAGAGCAGGAAGCACAGTCGATCCCGGTCGTCCCTCCAACAATTATGGAGGTGAATGGCATGGCCCCTAAAACTCCCATGTTCGTCTCGAAACTGGGGTTTCCACGAAACCATGTTTGGAGGGATGGGGATAGGGTTTTCAATGGGGTTTCTCGAACTGGAGTGGTTTAGATTACAAAACCTCGGGTGTGTCCGATGTGTCCCACCAGCTCCAAAAAAGGTGTTTTACCGTAACACCCCCCGACTTCACTTCAGCTGATCGGTGTTCTTCTCCCGACGCGACGCCGATCGTTGCGTGGGGACGGGGGGCGTCTTCGATCTGGGCGGATGAGGGGTTCTCGGAAAGGGAGAGTCGACATTCCCAGATCGTCCCATCTTAATCCAGTCTTACCGAACCTCGGTACTTGGACGTTCATCTGCGTATGTGTGACAGACTGTCGCCATCCAAAAGTGTGAACGAACTGAGCCCTCCAAATCTACAGTGTCGAACACATCACCGCAGCTCAGAGGTCAATCCCGGTTCCAACGCATGCACAGGTTATGCCGTGTCCAGTCGAAGAAATGCTACAGACGAACGGAAGATCGATCGGTGAATCGAAAAAGGGGACTGGCCGATGGGACCAGCTTTTGGCTCATGTCGCTAGCATAAGGGAATGAGTGCCGATCAGAATTCCTCATGAGAACTTGCTTGGATGGATCTTGCAAATACCCTGATCCATCGACCATTGATGTGCAACTCTTATCAACTCTTGCAAGTACTGGGATCCCAATATTGACCCCCCCAGTCACGCACCACCCCAATGTATATGGCAGTCCCATGGAGTGTCTGGGAGATGACATATCCCTACACCCCGTCAAACGATCCCATAGAAGAAGAGATGGACCGGTGGTGGTGGTTGGTTTGGGGGGGCGGTCCTCTGCAGGCAAGTCGATCCTCCAAGAAAACAAGAAAACACATGCAACATCTTTGCATATTTACAACTACCCTACAAAACCAGCTTGGCGCTCGGCAAGACATGTTGCATCACTTGGGATCTTCTCTCCGCAGCGAAAAACAGCTAACCACTTGGAATCCAGTCTCCCCAAGCGACGCCCCAGCGCCGTGTTCCGCCGTGTCTGCGCGGATGAGAGGTGGTGCGCGTTTTGTTGCCCCCATGATCCCCCCTGCAGTGTTTAGCCTACAAGTCCAACACCGTATTTTACTGGAGTTGATCATACAAAAACACGACGAACCATGAGGTAACCTCAGGACCAGGTACTGGACCTGGCTCAGACTGGACCTGGCTCAGGGGCCCATGGTGATGATTGGATACAAGTAAGGGCGCATGGAGGCGGTGGCGTTTAGGAAACCCTCTTGGGTGGATCAACCGGGACTCAACGGCTCTGAGGAAAACTGGCTGTGTGGACATAGCTCGAGACGACCGCAGCTGTGCAGAGAGGCGAAGCTGGTGCGGTTGATGGGAAGATCCTGAGGATACGACTGACCCACGACCTCAGAAAATGGACATGATCTGAACAAAAACAGGTACATGTACTGGCAAACCCTTGTCTTCTGAGGTACTTTAGGTACTTTAGGATTATGCTTCAGGCCTTCATCCCCACTGAAAGGAACAGGTCTTCAGGTCTTCATTGGTTTGAATTCGATTAACCTAAGAGCCCTTCAAAGCCCACATAAACGCATCCGAACGCATCACATGGAAGTGGACGCTCCCCCCCGCACATGTACGTGGTCAGGACAGTGGTCTTCCGAAATCCGGACCATGCCATGCACTTTCCGATGTTCAGATATATGTCCCAAGGCATCCAGGCAAACCACTATAATGCTGGTAACCAGTGGTTCCAAAGACTAAAACCATAGACCGAACGAACCCCTGGTTCCTTATTTAGTGGTAACTGGGATGCACTGGGTGTGGTGTGCATATGTGTGCATTAAAATAGGAAGACCTTCCAAAGATTCCCTGAAAGAAGGGAAATTGACCAGTCTACTCATCGGGCCGCTGGTGTCTCCCAACATAATACACCCGGTCAGATGCAGGTGGTCGAGGTCTTCTCACTCTTGGCTCATCACATTGTTGAGCTAATTCCGGAAGGTTGGCTTTTCCTGAACAAGCATGGTCTCACTTTTAGACTCTAAAAGAACCGGATCAACCTTCATGAAACAATGGTCGAACCGTTCTGCTGGGGCAACTGCTTCCTGGTTGTATACTTTTTGGAGTATACAAGTTGTATACTTTTGCGTGGAAAGTGAGAAACCAGAGTTGGAAGCAAGGGAGTATAGGGGTAACTGATTAGCTGGTCACGGTCCTTCAGATTCAGCATGGAGGCTTTGCAAAAGCAACGATCCTTCGGCGTTATTGACCATAGCCCACTTTGGAGACAGGATATAGACACCGACAAATGGTGAGGCATGGGTTGTGTGTGTTATGGGAAGCCCGCTCAAACAGCAGTGCGAGCCTTATCATTAATTAGATCAGATCCATGTTCTTTACACTTGCGTGACGGTGAATAGCATGAGGTCCCCCTACACCGGTGAGAAAGTTCATGTTTACGAGGACAGACGCAAACCACTCGGTGGAGTGTTGTGCCCCTCACGAGGCCCATGTTGCTTCGTTCGACCGTCATCCACATTCACATCCGCCGTGTGTGTTGAAATAGGGAGACCTTTCAAAGACTGCCGGGAGGGAAAGTCCTAGTTGGGGGAAAGTCTTCCTATTTACGCTTCGCCTGTGTTTCTTCTTCACATCCTCGGAATAGCATTGTGACCTGACCCTGGTTTTCGGAATTTCCATGGTCAATCCCCCAAAGTGGGATGTTCGACTTTTGCGCTTCCAGAGCAAATCCGCTAGGATTGTGAAGAACAACGTCTTCGACCTCGTTTGTGCTCTCGTGGTGATCTCCAACTCGGCCTCGCGGACGCAACGGGCGCGTTACCGACGTGTCCGAATGAAAAACGGGTGACACGCCGGCGTCGTCGATTGGTGTCAGTGAAACAACGCCCGGTGACTACCGTGGTCGGTGGGATGTCCCGGAACAGATATATATGAAAGAATATGTGGAATTTCTTCCAGCAATCCAATTGTCAAACTGCAATCCTATTGCCAGACACAACATGACACAACCCATGTAACTGATGTGACTCGATTATCATGTGACTGGATTATCATGTACCTGACTGAAAGGGCAAAGACATGGCTGCATGGTTCAATTGATTGAATGGGTTCCCAATCGTTCAGCGCTGGGTCGACGACCCCAGCGCTGCATTGTTCGATCTGCTGGCACGAAGATCTGCCGGGTTCGACCCCTCGTCCGTCAGATCCGTCAGGCCGTCGGTCGTGTTTCGATCTTCTTCGGCTGAAAACGCCGAAAACCGCGTCTCGCCCAAGATCTTTCTCGGGGTGGAAGTGGAGATCAGCATCTCCAGCCAGGGCCAGAGGCAAACCACCATCCAGGCGCGACCTGGCGCGACCAACGGTCCGGATCGGACGTGGCGGATCCATCGGACGGTGTGATGTGTTTCTTGGGATCTCATCGGACGCGGGATGCACAGACCGAACCAGGTGGGTATGGTGAGCAGGGAGACTCTTTATGTAGGCGGTCAGCCAGTCGGGTCCAGTCGTACCGAACCTGAAATTCGGTATTGATGTGGATCCTTACGTAGCAATTGCTAGCTGAAGTTCGCTACACGGTCTATACGGAGAAGGAGGTATCTCCATTCCCCTTGGAACACTGAGCCGGCTCCACTTGGAGCGACGTAGCCCGGAGTTCCGCCAAGCCCTACAGCGCTGCGCTGACGAGCAGAATGTCTTCAGCAAAAGAAAACCACTAGTCATGGGACAGCGAGTCAGAATGCTGCTGTTTTCGATCCCTTTTCAAAGACTGTGAACTAGGCCAGTCCCACAGCAGAACAGGTCTGGGAGATGGAGGCAAAACAAGCCCAACACCGTGAACACATATGAAAGCTCTTGGCATTGCTTTGCATGCCGGTGTCATGCCCTATTTGGACCCTCCAACAGGTGTTTCCTGGTGACAAGTCCGGTGCCTAGAAACCACCTGTCAGGCGTGTTAGGGTTCCAAAGCCACCTGTTGGAAGGTCCTGGTATAAGAATCAAGGACCTGAGAAGAGCCGGTGAAGATTTGGTTCGGGAGTCCAAACCTCAGGCCAAAAGCAGGGTCAAAACCCTCCAGAAGCGGTCGGGTCCAATCTATAGGGTAATTAGAATTGGTTGAAGTCGTGTTCTCAACGCATGAGGCAGGATGACGTTGTATTGTTTCTAGACTTTTGAGTAGTATCTGCTTTCCGATCTGTCAGAACTGGGAGACATCCAAAGATTATTTACTGTATTTGATTCATTTGAAGTTGAAGATAGTAGTGGGTGTACGAATGTGTACGATATATGGCCCATCCCATCTCCTCAGGTTCGGTGGGCACAGACTGTTCTAGACCCCTTGAGGCAGCCACCCACCCACCAGTCCCACCAAAATTTTCGAAAACAGAGAAGACGGAGTGATGTGAGAAGTCCCCTTCTTCTGGGAAGGAGAAGTACTTGTTTTCTTTGGTATTGTATTGGCACTTCCTAAGTGCCCTTTTCGAGGAGCATTTTGTCCTTGATCGCTTTCCTTCCAACAGAACTTGAGGGAACCAGGGTCGACCTTGTTGCGCCAGTGACTGTGATGTTACGCCAGGTCATCGGCTACGCGGCTCGGACTTGAGACTTGAGAGTTCTACGATTTGCAGCTGAAACAAAGGCAGAGGATGGTGACAGAACCTGAGCGACCGCTATTTTGAATAAAAATAACACATATGGTCCTATCCTCCTGTACCGCCGTCAGTGGCAGAAAGAAAAAAACATGCAACTTGTCCTTGATCCCTCACACACATTTGTCAGGATGTTAATTGCAACTTTCAATTTCACCACCCTTCCAAAATGCAACTTTAATCCTTGGTCAATAACGATGCCTGATGGGACCCTTTGCGTGCTGTGTGATTTATGCTTAGTTTGATGGAATTGAGTCATTCGATGATCTTTGCAGATGTTTATCATGCCCATCATGTATATATATATATATCTATCAAATGTCCTTTGCTTGCATGATAATAATTGGTCATTGCTCGTGACGTGCATGCTGTTGTTTTGTGCATGTTGGCATTCTTGACCTGAGACCTGTGTGAAGATGCGTGTATCATGCATGCAGGCATGCTTCCTAATTGTCTATATAAATCTATTTGCTTGCTAGGTGGTGGCTTTGGAACCCACCTCGAGAAGATCAGCGGGATTTACTTTTAGGCGGCTTCTGGTTTTCAATATCTTGGCCCAGAATATCCGACAAACATATCCCATGAATCTTTCGGAGAATTTGACAGAAAATGAAAAGGCGGCGTGGAACCCTTGACTACCCGAGCTACTCAATTTGAAGCCTATATGAGTAGAAGCTATAGTATGCCCAATTGGACAAGCAAAAGAAAGCTACCACTTTTGGTTTTGCGCAAAACCGTTCTGCGGCGAAATTTTCGCAAAAAAGTGGTCAATTTCCGTAGGTTTCCTACGCTCCGATCTGGACAAAAAGGGATGTGCAACTTTTCACAAGGGTGACACTTCTGCGGGCGTCTCAAATATGAACTTGTCACACATGCACGTGTGTATGCTTGGGGTTAAAGGCATGTTGTGCGTATTTAGCAGCGCTTAAATGTGCGGGCAGGTTAGTTATATATTGTGGTAGAGTCAGATGTAGTCAGGCACAGCTACACCATGTCGAGGGAGTCAAGGAAAATACCACTCCGCTGATAGGCTCATGGCTTGCCTTGCCTTTCCTTCATCACTCGACATCAAAATAGAAGATGTTTAGATTCACGAAAAACTGGAAACAAAACGCAGGAATAGCCCTGTTTGTCAGATTTGCATACAAGCAGTTCCCGGGCAAGCCGGCGGCTCAAGTTTCCTATAAGAACAATTTGACCTATAGCTCTGCATCCGGAGTGTCCCTTCGCACACGCCGTGCGGTCTGCGACCAAACAGTCATCCAATCATCGCTCCCGCACCCCTGTCACACGCAGCCTGGCCGCCCAGAAAGGCGCACTTCTGGGCATGGTGATGACGGTGGGGACGATGGTGATGATGATGCTAGCGATTGTGATGACTACACCGATGATGATGATGATGATGATGATGATGATGATGATGATGATGATGATGATGATGATGATCATGATGATGATGATGATGATGCCCAACGGTGGGGACGATCCTGAATGTTCAGAACACAATGGAAATTCCAGCGACGACTCATCCACCAGCATTACTTGCAGTATCTTGCAGTCACATTTACAGTGCGGAAATGATCCAGGAGTTGCAAAACACAACGGAATTCCATCAGCAGCACGGAACGATCCTGAAGTTGCAACACATAATGAAATTCCAGCGACAACTCATCCACCAGCAACACTTGCAGTCACATTTACAGTGCGGAAACGATCCAGGAGTTGCAAAAAACAATGGAATTCCATCAACAGCACGTACGCAAGAAACAGGTGAAAACTCTAGTTACAATGGAGGGACGATTCGAGCATGATCCGAGCATGACGCCAGACCGTCCGGAAACCGTCGTTCCGCAGAGCTTGACTTTCCAGGTTTGGGGACACACTTTGTATGGAAAAACCACAACATTTCGTGCATATCACTCAAAAACGCATTTTGCACGAGACTTCCTTCCAAAATGCATGTTGAAAAAATGACAAGAAATTGAACTTGCCACTTCTCACACGTTGCCGGTAGAAATCTGCCACTGCGCCAAAATATTACACAATGCGTCAACGGTGGTAAAAGTGACAAGTGGCTGAAAACCACTATTGAAAGTTGCATTTTTTTCCACTTGGGGGCTCAGGCTATCATATCCTATCAAAACAGGGGTCATGTTTGGGTTCTAGGTCATCCCGGTTCGGGTTCCTGTCGCACCGAACTTGGACGGACGGGACGGAGCGGTGCCGAACAGAACATCCATTCACCTATAAGTTACCAAAAGGACACGCCGAGATGTTCCAGGGCTGTGGGAAAGCCTTCGACACGTTTTCAAAAGCCTCTCAGTTTACCAACCGGAATCCCCAGGGGCCCTTCGAGATTGAAGGACGTCCTCAGGACGTGGAAAATGGAAGAACAGTAAAGCTCCTGATCCATACCCAGCCCGCATCAGCCCGCCAAGGCCTATACACTGTGGTTCCTCCTTGAGCTTTGCCTGCGCATCGCTTGTGATGGTCGTGCCCTCTTCTGTAACGAGGAGAGCCGTCTTCCACCCTGAGACAGTGATCATGAAGGGCTGAGAGAATGATTCATTTGACCAAACCACTGAAAGAACTGCTGCGTCCCAGATTTCACACAGCAAATGCTTTCCCATGCTTTCACCATCTTAAACAAAAGCTGGCGATTTCTGGCCGTGTTTGGCTGTTTTTTGTCACGAAGCATGGTGAAAGTCGTTGAGATGTAACTGCTGGGCGGGTCCGGTGACATGCCCAGAATGGACCCAGTCTCTTCCTGGTGAAGAGACTGGTGAAGGAGTCCAAACCGCGATGCTTGCAGGGTCAAAACCATCATAAACTGCAGGAGGGGCCACTGATGGTTTGGGGAGACAGCAGGAACTCTTTCCGTGTAGGCCTTTGACATGACGTGTATGACATGACAAGCAATTCCCCCAGAATTTGCGGTGGTTTCAGAGTAGATGGCACAATCCCTCTAGAAGGTGGTTTATATGGACCCCCATCTACAGGACATCGAGGGGGTTGGGCCATCTACTCTGAAACCACTGTAGTGGCCTCAGTACCTGAAATTTGTATAAGATATGTAGCCAAAGATAAGAGGCATCCAGGACAAAGTTATGCGCCGCTCTTCGAGTCTGAGCTGCTGTGTTTGGTGAGCTGCTCGGTGAGTTAGAGGGTTTCCAGATCAGGGGATTCTGTTGGGTTTCGGTCTGCACCTGGAGTCTCAAAGTCCTCTAGAAAATTGGAGATGACTTAAACCAATAGAAATACAGGATACGACATGTAATGTGAAATACGACACCTATTTTTCGGTACCTTCACTGTGACTTCGGTTGACTCCAAGAGTTGACCATGCTTCGACTCGCTCGCTGACTGCAGATTCCGGCTTCGGGGCTCGCGGCTCGCAGTGGACTCACCGAGTTTCTCGGGGGCGAGCGGCGGAGCGGCGAGCGGATGTGGACAGGACTGGATGTGGGCCTGGCTGGATGTCTTTGTGGTCTTGACCTCCTTGTGGGAGGCGCTGATCTCTGTATGTCTAGCGCGTGCGGGGTCCGGCAAAGCGATGCGGTCGAGGGGTCCGCTTTGGACCCATGGTTCGACACGGGGGGTTGGGCTGCGGGTCCATTCTGGAAACTTTCTGGGCATGGAGCGAGAAGAACAAGGCGGAGGCTTCGGGTGTAGATCCTAGTGAAGTGGAGGTCTTCCTTGGCTTCAGGAAAACAGAGTTATGGGAAAATGGATATCCTTCAAATTCCTTCCACATCCTTCAACATGTCTGGAGAGTGGCTTTTATCATGTGTTCCCCACTGCATTTCCTACAGAAATCCTTTTGGGGGTCACCTTGGCTCCAGATCCGGTCTTCCACAGTCGGTCAACCGGGTTTTAGAGCGGATCAGCAATCGGTAGTTCTTGTCTACTCTGCTTTCCTTTGCTGAACATGTCTATAGTCTAGAGGACGAGATTTGTAATCCAAAAAGAGGCCTTCAATGCAAGCAAACGACGTAAAGGAAAACAATTCTGACGTGTTTTGATCGAAGAGGAGCCTTGCCGTCATGTCACGCTATGTCATGTCATGTCATGTTGTTGTTGTTGTTGTTGTTGTTGTTGTTGTTGTTGTTGTTGTTGTTGTTTACCATTCCCACCCCCCAAGACCCAGGATACAGGTACGGTTTGATCCCAAAGACAAGACGTGGTTTGGGTTGTCCTGCCTTTGCTGTCTAAGGCAATCGGTGCCACGCGGACCTTTTCGTTGCCAATCGACCGCAGGTCGCAGTGGATCTCACCTATGTCTTCATGGAGACGGAGGATTTTTGTGGACTTGCCGCGCGATTTTTTTGAGACCTTCGTAGGCCAGACAAGTCTGGACTGCCCCTGAATCGAAATTCACACCAACCGCTTCGACCTCTGAATCGAATGCCAATTTAAAGCGCCTATATAAGTGACCGAAGCAACCATCCAGGGGATCAAGTTTAGTCATTCACGGAAGAACCAGGCAACTTCTTCCCCGTTGGTCATGGGAAGTGCCCGAGGTCTTTTGGTGGAGAGCGATGCCATGCTTGAAGCAAATGACCGAGTACGTACAGTAGATGAGATCATCTATAGTGTACGGTGGTTTCAGGATGGATCATAAATCCAAGCCAAAGGAGTTGCCAGCCCTTTGACAGTTCATGTTGTCGACTCCGGTAGCCAGAAAGTTTCCACAACGGAAGCAAGACACGACCCAGTGCTGCATGACATGGTTCAACTCCCAGAGGTTTGCCACCTGTTTGGCACTGGAATCTTGACCTACATTGACCCCCTCAAACCACATCAAACCACCACCTGGAAGTTTCTATGGAGTGTATGGTCTGGACAGGTCGTGCTTGGGAATGGTTGAATGGGAACATCCCAGGATCATCCTGTCTGGGTGTCCTGGCTAGGCTACCCTACCCCACTTACAGGTCTCCAGACAGGGCACCCGTTGGAAGTGCTAGGTCTATTTCAGAATGCAAGGTTTCTCACCCTCTCCACGCCCCACGTGGGGAAACCCAGATGTTTCATGATGTTTCCCTGTCAAACCATATCCCTCGGGATGCTCAGGGCCCCTCCACTCACAGGAGTCCGAGTCCAAAAAGCAAAGCAATCGACCCCTGGCCGGACCGTGCCAAGAGGTTTATAACCTGGCAGCGATCCACCAAGCACCGTGACCGAGAGCCCTCGGACCCGCCGGTTCGACCCGCACCATCGGCCTCCGCTTCCGCTTCTGCCGGGTCTCCGGGTTCCGCTCCAGGAGATCGGAGAAGTCGTGGGTGTCTCGGGCCTCAAGGCGTTACGCATCATCCGCCACTCGGAGACGGGAACGAGGGCACGAGGGAACGAACTCGTCAGCGGTGGTGAAGGAGAACTACCACGACTTGGGTTTAGAGTCGATGTGTCTTTTTTTTTACATAGAAATGAACGTTGACCTTTGATGATTGAACCATGATTTATACCGGGACCCAACAAGAAATGGGATGCACCCGGACCTATTCTCTAGTGTAATGATCTCTCTATACCAGATATACCAGGACCATCCGATGGGTGTCCAATGAAGCTCCCTAAGTGGTATGGGGTAGTCCATTAGACACCCGGTATAGAGTACATTCCCTGTACATTCATATAGTTTCATGTAGCACCATGTATTACAATTGTATGACGTCCATGGAGTTTGTCATTATGTTTTGTTTGGTATGTCTTGGTCACATGTGTTCAACAGGTGGAACTGTTCATCACTTTTCTCAGGATTACTCTCCCTCCAACTCCCTGGCACTGCGCATGGAATAGAAGAGGAAAGCCATTCCCTATGGATCCACATACCTTCTGAGAAGCTGATTGGAGACTATTTATTTAGGCGCCAGGAGGGCTCAAATCAATACCTTTTGAGGTTCGGTGGCAGTGGATCCCGGGATTGGATTGGCACCCGCTCTTCGGACCACTTCAGGAACCGACTCAGACGGGCCCTTGGGACCCTCCGCATCGGTCGATGCGCCCGAGGCATCACCCGCATCCTAAAGGCGATTCGCCTCATGCGGGTCTTCCGCTTCGCTCCTCGGGCCACGGTTT
Organism: Durusdinium trenchii; assembly: GCA_963970005.1. Classification (NCBI taxonomy): domain Eukaryota; class Dinophyceae; order Suessiales; family Symbiodiniaceae; genus Durusdinium; species Durusdinium trenchii. Next base: position 420,637 of record CAXAMN010024040.1, on the reverse strand, counting down.
GGAGCGAGGTGGTCTGAGGTGGAGATCCGCCAACAAGGCGATGATTTAGACATGTTTAGATACATCAAGAGGTCTTTCAATCCAAGTGAGGGGTTGTCTTCATTAAGAGTCTACATGATTGTTCATGACAGACATAGTTATGTCGTTTGGGAGAAGATCTGCCACAGTTGATTGTTTTGCACAGTTCGGGGGAGAATTTCAGCAAATTGACCAAACCAACTAACCAACCAACCGGCTGTTCTTTTCTTAAAGAATATCTCCAATTTGTTGCTTTTCCAGATTGTTTGTTTGTTTGTTTGTTTGTTTTAAATAGGAGTCCATGTTCCAAGATGAAACACACACCTTGCCTCTCGATGGAACCTCCAGCAGTACTCTACTAGAGGTACACACTGTATCGATTCTGGCGGACTGGTTTTCAAAGGCTGTTTGGGGAGTTGAGGAGCCCAATTTGAGTGCAGTTCTTCAAGCATTTTATGTGATATTTCTTGGAATTCCTGCCCACCTGACAAGAGAAACAGATAGAAACGTTTGTTTGAAGTGTTACTGAAGTGAACCGATACCAGCATATGGTTGTGAATGGTTGTGAAAATGCAACTAAACACGTTTTGAATGGCAACGTTTTTCAACTACCCACAGAATCTCCAGAATGGCTACTGTTGAGTGGATGATTTCTGTATAACATGTCGCATGAGGTCGGTTCGTGGTGTAGCTCTCCACGGTCGCCCGTTGATTGGCACAAAAAAAAGGGGTAGACTCCGCTGCTAGGCTCTCAATTCTCAAATGACTCAACAGATGACTCGATATATTGGGCCATCAAGAAGAGATGGTTGGGAGTTCCCCTGAAACCCCAAAACCGCCCCATGTTATGGCTCGACCATCTCTTTGGTCATTTAGGTAGAGTGGGGGGGGTGAAACCCGCTCGGTAGGTGAGTGACTGGGTGGTGGCCCAAAATGGAAATCCTCAATTGCAGGACAGGAAAAGTGGATAACTTTTAACCCTTTTGGGGGGGGCATTGTTGGATAGTTGAAGTTAGCAGCCGTTCTCCTTCTCCAAGAAAAAGGTGCTTTCGGGTAAAAAGCAGGTACTTGTACCCGAACTGGGTGGTCTTGGGAAGACGGATGAAGACATCCCGTTTTCTGTTGCACCTCAGGTTATGGCTTTCCGAACGTTGATTACCTCGATCATCTACACGCTCGGGGGCACGTTCTTGCGAATGGGGGCGGATTCGCTGGGTGTGTGTGGCACGGATCGCTGAGAACGGGGAGTCACCATCCTTGCTACGTTCGTAGCGAACCTTGCTCCCTTAGTAGTAATGGCCTCCAAGATAAGAGCGATGGCCTCCACCTAGCAGCTTCTTGCTACTAGTAGCTTCTAGTTACCAGTAGTATGGCCAAGAGCTACTAGTAGCTTCTTGCTCCTGGTAGAAATGCCCTTTGCTCCTAGTAGCTTCTAGTTATACTAAGAAGTATTGAATCACCAAGTGAATGGATCATGGGCACCCTGACTTCCTCCAAGTTGGGCATGGAACATCAGGGAACTGGGTAACTGTTATTGAACGCAGAGGTATTTCTCAAGCTATTGACAGTGCCAATGGAGAGAAGGTGTCCAGCGTCTAATGGTTATTCTTTTGGTACGACTGCCGCCCCAACAATAGGGCAAACGAGTGTTTTCTGACGGTTTGCGAGGGCTTTTGGAAGATATGTGACTGTGTTGGTTGCTTTGTAATGAACCATATACATCAACACCATGGTTCTCATGTGGAGCACGAATTGTTTGCGACGTGTTCGAGAGCGTCCTTCCATCCGAAGGTTGAAGTCGCTCTTTTGGGCGTGTATGCTACTGATCGTCATTATGTGGCTTGGAAGTAAAGCTTCAGCATACAGAGATGCTTGATGTATGACTGCAGTCATGCATGAGATGTTTTTTCAATGTGTTTCATGTGGTAATGGACCCAACACCAAGACAGGAATCATTGGGATGATAGCCCACGTGTAAGCAAAGGAAATATACAGTGTTGCCCAAAAGTTGCTCCGGTTGTTATTCTATTACATACGGTGTTGCCCAAAAGTTGCTCCGGTTATATACTTGTTATTATATTCATGATTGTTTATTTTGCCAACAAGAGGAATGCACTCAGTCTGGGATTCTCTGGAAAGTTTCGGCAGTATATGGAATAATGGATGAATGGGGCCGTGACTCCCAGTTCCCTACTAGTGAGAACAAAGATAGATCAGTAAAATACGCTGCATCCTGACATAGGGAGCGAGTTCTTCCTACTAGGGCTCCAATCACACCTTGAGGGTAGGGAACCCCACCGAACTGAACCGAAACGGAGGTAGGCCAGGAGCCCTAGTGATTAAGAGTTCTTCATGCTTCATGTTGCACTTACCCCTCTATGCGGCGATGACAGTGGGGCCATGGTTTTTTGGTCAACAGCCGTGTGCCATGATCGGACTCAAAATGACGTTCACAATGGCTGAAACACCGCAGCTTTGGATCTGGCTGAAATGGTTTTCAAGAACATGTTCAACGAATTCCCAGACACTCCATGAATGGCATATTTACCTACATTGACCCCTCTGGCACCACCCCAATGTAGGTAAATATGCCATACATGGAGTGTCTAGGATTGGTTGAGGCACGCTTCCAGTTTACAACCTGGCACCGAAGACCACCCACCAGAGCAGCAAGAGCAGACCACTAGAAGACCGCGTGGCCCAGGAACCACAGTCCGGATCCACTGGCACCCTCTCAGGTCTGGTGATGCCTTCGACAGTTCTGTAGCTACCCTATCGGGTCGGGTCCTACCTGATCGTCCCGTCGTACACCGGATTCCCGCGGATCGTCCCGTCGTAGGCGCGGATCCGTCCGAGAACGCGAACGGTCACCGGGGTCGGCACTTCGGTCCTCCGAGGTATGTCTTTGCCGTCCTCTTTACGCAGGAGACCGGTGACACCGTGTCGAGTTCCGCTTCTGCGTCTGCGCCGTTTTGGGGGCAGACGCCCCCAGTCGCCCTCACTTCGTTCGCAGGGGTATGTGTAGGGTTTGTCCTTGTACCTGTAACAGTTAGTAAGCAATTATCACTAATTTTAGACAAGGCCCAAGGCCACTAACCATCATCATCCACTGGTCCCAGGTAGACTCGGATAGACCCCATGGGATACTAGCTTGTGGGTCATGGCACCTGGAGCTCGGAACGAAAACCGCAGCTTGACCGACCCAGTGACGGGGCGGTGTCGGTGTAGGTCGTTGTTCTGTTGCGCGGTGGAACGTGGGGGGTCGCGGTGCGATGACGGTCACGGTAGACCCCAAACAGGTGGGGACAATAGGAAAGAATTGAGAACCCCTAACGGCCCTAACTGTTTGGGGAAGAATGGGGAACAGGTTAGAAAAGCAAAGGTACGAGCTGACGAAGACCTCACATGCAGCTTGGAGCATCTAAGAAGACAGGGCATTCACGGGGAGTCCATGTTCAACTTCCACAGACCTACGCAAGGGGGTTTGGGTATTTGTTTGACAGCTGGACCGAGTTTGACAGTATTTCAAGAGCTCGTATATCGCTTGGAAGCTCCCACCAACTAGCAATGCAACCCAAAGCGTCCGATATTGAAAGGACCCCGGCAAAGTGCAACGTAGATGCTTAAACTCTTTTTCAAGCATGGGGTCTCTATTCTACTACACACTCGCCTCTGCTGACCGGTACACCACCGAAAAGAAGTACAGATGACCTACCCAGAAAACAGCGAGAATCACCAGGAACTGGCTCGTTGTTTTTCTTTGACGCGCTGGGGGATCACCTTATAACCAGGGGAAGTTCCGAGTCAATTCCCTGGAATCTCGCGAACGAGTCTCGAAGATCGAGCAGAGCCTAAGAATCCTCGGCATTTCATGGAGTTTCCTTCTAGAGCTCTAAGAACCAACAACTCCAAAGATCTCAAAAAGTGAAGATTCGATTTTGTGTAAACAAACTGCTGCGCTCTTCCATGCAGGGTCGAAACTTCGTTGTGGTCGGGTCCGCTGGTCTGGGGAGATGTAAATGTATTCATCCCTAGGGGTCCAAGTACCTCCTCAAAAGGTACTTGGACCCTCCAAACCCACCCAAGCACCTTCTCAGAGGGTACTTGGATCCATAGGGAATGTATTCATGAACCCTCCCCATTCCCCATATATGGCTTTTGACATACCTAGAGGAACCGTTGGCAGAAATTTTTGCCGAGGCACCATTGTGCCCTGATTTCAGCCAAATTCATCGAAAAGCGCCGAATCCAAAAAAATAACGCCGAGCAATATGAAAACTGCCGACTTTAATGGTTTTCATTTGCTAGATTCTCAAACCAGCACTTGCCAGATCTTGCCAGTCTTACCAAGCCCTTCCCCGCCCCTTTCCCAAGCCAAACCACAGGGTGACCATCCACAGTTTGGGCTTACATATGAGAACCGAGGGATTGGCATCCACAGTTTGGGAGTGCTTACAGAGAACACACTTGAAAGATCCAACAATGTTTGCCTAAGTGCATGCCTTGTTTTCCGGACGTTCTTGATATTTCCCCTAGGGCTTTCTTGAAAGGCCAATCCAGGCAAGCAAAGTTCTGTCTTTGCTTCTCCGGATCACTCTCCAAAGAATGCTTTGCCGCTTCGCCCTTTCATGATCCAACCTCCCTTGACAAGGGTGGCTGTAGAACAGCTGCAACTATTGGGCCAACAACAATGTTCTTTCCAGCCATCCAAGATGTTGATTCTTATATAGGAAACCCCGACTAAGCAAAAACATGGTTACGGACAATTGCGCGAATTGTCGGGCAATTACGCCGAATTATCGGAGATTTACGCCGAATTATCGGGCAATTACGCCGAGATCTAGGGATGACAAAACTTTGGAAAACTGCGAACAACTTGACTGCCACGATTTCACGCGAGGGTGCCCGGTTGGTTCACGGTGAGTTTATGTTGAATTATGCATGGTCCATGCACAATCCACTAACTTTCACCTTGGTGATGGAATCAAATCTTTCCATTCACCGAATATGTTCAACAACAGCTTTGTGCCACTGCAATAACTAATAGGAAATCAGGGAAGAGGGTTGCCTCGGGCCACAGAAACCATTTGGCATTTCTGCCAGGCCTTCTCTATTTCTATGAGTTGAATAAACGGTTTCCTTGATCGGATCCATGGCTGGATTTGAGTGTTTACCATGAATCCCTAAGCCAACAATGCTTGGCAAGAGGTAGGAACTACTGAAGAAAAACACTGGGCGTGAACAGCCAGGGCGCACCTCAAGAATGCCCGGTTCACCAGGTATTTGATCCCTAGAGGATTGTCGAGCCGAGTTATCATGAATCACCACAACCCGGATTGGTTCTGCATCTAATCAACCAATCAATATGTTCAAGAACCTCAAAAACCAAAAACGCCGAGTCTATCTTGGTTTTAGCAAATTACGCCGAATGCCCTTTTTCAGGGCAAATTACGGGTAAAGGCGCTTTTTGCTGAGGTGGCAGAAATTTTGGTGCATTTGGAGTCTCTAGGTATAACATATATCCCCGCAAGGATCCAAGTACCTCTCAGGAGGTGCGACTTGACCCTCCAAACCTATTCAAACCTACTCGTGTCTCCAATCGCAGTACCAAAAAGAGGTTGCCAGTGGATCCCTAGGGTATGTCATGCAACATTCCATTGAATTCAGTGAATCGAAACAAAAAGCTACGAACGGGGCTCCTGGCCATACTACGAACGGAGCGTTCGGACGCCACGAATGGGGCTCGGAGCCGTGCTACGAACGCAACAAGAAGCGAACGAAACGTCACAAAGGTGAAGCTCACTTCGGTCATGTGACGAACATGAGATTCGACCGAGGACCGACGTCTAGACATGTCATGCGACGGGATCGGAGCTGGTCGGAGATGCGTCACGGGGGCTCGCTGACATCTTCAGGCACTGGGCCCATCCATGTCGCCATCGGACTATTCTATAGAAATCCACTTATATAAATCACTGTAGCTTGTGATGTCAGCTTGTGCCATCTGGGGGAAAGACAAAAACACTACATGATCACGTCTTTGGATATCTTCGGATGATCCATACATCCAACACTGATCCTCATTGCCCAGACACGATCTGTCTGGGATATGGTGATCCAGTTCATTTGCGCGGTGAACGACTTGGCTCCAAGTCTTCGAAAGGCGGTGAACGACTTTCTCCTGGACTTTGGCTCTGCCATGACCGAGCTGGAGAGTGTGGCCTTTTGGTGGCGAATCTCTCCCGGTGGCGAGAGATATCTCACTGCATCCACGTATATCCTGATTATGTTTTTTTGAAATCAAAAGCACATGCACAATTCATCTCAATGTTTATTCTTCCATTTAGGTCCATTTTCAGGTTCCATGCATGCTTCTTCCCGATGTAAGTCAATCGATGAACCCATCCCGGTCAGACGATTTGGAGCCATTTTCGACGTTCAGCACAACTGGGAAGACGCGAGGACGCGGGTCTGAGTAAAAACTGGAAGGACTTCCGCGTCCACCTCTGAATGAAGCCAGACATGGACTACCAGACATGACCGTTGTTAGATGTTTTATTTGATCCAGAGGCATTCGAGTGGATCTCATGTGTGAGTGTGGCTTCCCCCCAAAACCAACACCTACCCCACAGGTCACTCCGTGGGCTTTCCCGACCCCCGTCAACGTCTCCAGTGACCCAAACAAGTCTCCAGTCAGCCAAGCATGGAGCTCCAAGCTAACACCTTCGATTCAACAGATCTTTATCCGACAACTCAACGAAAATAGGACATGCCCCGAACAGAACTAATTCTATACTTTTGCACCTGTTTTCATCCATGTTACTGAGGTACTGTCACAGGTGGAGTCGAGGTATGGATCCCTTTGCACAGCTCTTAAACCACCGAGTCATGTAGATCATGTGAACCTGCCTAAACCTGCTTGAGGTTCAGAGGATATAGAACCTGTAAGGGAGGTCAACCCTTCCTTCCCCCGACGAAACACCGACGTCCGGTGCGGCGTCCGACTGGTCCCCAGCTTTTCGGGCTCGACCTGAGGCGGCGGGGCAGTACTTCGGGTCGCTGGCACCTTGGATCGTTCGATCTTCCGTCGGAGAGTGGTGCGCCAGAGATGTCAAAGACAGACCTGAAAGCCACCCCTGGCCCCTGACTTCATTCGTCCGGGTTCGTCCAACTGCGTCCATCCACCTGTCTGTCGGAATCAGAACCGGACCTGAACCGGCCAAAGGTCGGCGCTGCTCCAACCCCGCTCTAGCACATTTGATCCGCATGGTGGTTTGTTGATGATTTCTGAAGCCTCTTCCGGGCCCGGCCCAAACATGTTCCGACCTTTTCAACAAGCTCACCCGACCAGCTCGGTGAAGAGAACGAGTGGACGATCAGAGTTTTGGATGACCATGTTTTGAGTTGTTTTGCGAATGCAAAATGACCCAGCAATTGTCAGTTACCCTTGTTGCTTGCTTTGTATGTGTATATGTATGTAGGCAGTAGAGAGCAGTAGAAAGAGAGAGAGAGAGAGGGAATGCATGTTTGTCTCACGGTAAAGGAGTGCAACGTTTTTGTTCATGCATGTTCCAAGAGATTTAAACCGGAAGAGATATGAAGAGATCATCATATGAATCATATGGGTTTGTCAGTCATCTATGATCTCAAGGCTAGGGTAACCCATAACCTCATTCGGTCGAAGGGACCGGTTGGACGTCGTCTGACTGAAGTCACTTCAGACACCTTATGGGATCCACGGCCGAGAGAGATGGCACCGGTGTTTGTTCTCCGGATCCATCCTCTGAGGGATCCCTGTGATCTGTTCGACACTGCTAAGCCTGCTAGTACGTAGGTGCCACGGAACCTGGTCCAGTCGTACCTTCTCCTGAGGTTCGGTATACCTTCCTGGATCCCTACCAATGGGTGGTCCATACAGGTTCACTATCCTTGGGGGGGGATCTGATGAGGACAAGACGATGCTGACGTGCTTCATGAGCATCGCGGGTGGTGTGAGCTGGGGAGAGGTGCTTCCGCCTTTAAGGAGCGCTGGCGCGCCCGTCGTCGCCGGTCCTCCGAACGACGGTGATCTCCGTGTGCCTCCACTCCGTGGAGGCACTACTGCCGCACATGGCCCATCACCTGGTTTTCCACAAAAAAGACATGTTTTTTGTTTCATGGTTTTGAGGGCCACTGGTACTATAGGTAGTATTAGTAGATCTTGGAATTCTGAACCACAACAACAACGCAGATGGTAAACCCTCTTGAGGCCTAAGGGGGGGGTGAAATATCATCAGTCTACATCACTCGTCGCTTTAGCACGGAGCCTTCGTGACGGTCGGTGCTGCTTCGCACGGTTGGACGAAGGGTGTCGTGGGGTGGACGGTTTTCTTTTCAGGTGTTACCAACGAGTCTAAGGCTTCAGACATGGTCACGTGGATTGGTGGACACACCCAGTCGAAAGAAAGCAAGCAACCAGTCTTGACTAGGGCAATTCTCCATGTTTGATGGAGAGAAGGTCGTTCAAGAACATCGAACCCATATTATTTGACTGTGGATCATTATAGTTCATGGTTTTGCCAAAGGATTATATGCTCCATTATGCTCCAAACTTTTTACACTCCCTGAAAGAGTCATGGTTACATGGATGGCCTGGTGGTGCAAATCCAAAAACATCGGAAGACCAAAGAGGTGGTGAGGTGGTGGTGCCATCCACTTCCACCACCATGATGATAAACCGGCGAGTGTAGAAAAATCTGCAAATTCCCAGAACAGCCAAGAAAACTGATGACCCTTGAAGTCCTTGAAGTCCCCAGACGCGAGACCGCGAGAACACTATCCGATAGGTCCCTCAAACACCTATAAGGATTGGCGAGAAACACCTGGGTTCGACCCCAGACCCTCCAGTCTGGATTCGGTGTCCGAATGTCTCCAGAGGATGATGCTGGGCGACCTCGGGTTCACGTTTGGGAGAATGAGTTCAGGGAGTGATTTCGGTTGGGAATCTTAGGTGGAGGACGCTATTGCTGTAGGTCAAGTAGGTTGGATGCCATCGCTACGGACATAACAAGAAGCTACTATGGTTACTAGTAGCTGAGTTCATTTTCCACCACCCCAGCTGGTGGTTTCGGGACTGCACCAATCAAGCACCTACATAGTACTCTCCGGACGGCCTCTCTGGGACGGCCACGGCCTCTGTCAGGACCATCTCGGAGGCATGGGTGGGTCTTTACTTGTGGCTTGGACGGCATGGGTCATGGGTGATATGGCACCTAAAGCCTCAGTCAGCTCACCCAAAGGTAGGTTGAACATGTCGAATGTAGAGTCTTGATTAATTCATCACCACTCTCAGTTGAACAGGTTACATCCTCTTCATATGGTGGGTCTATTTCTCCAATTAGTAGTCTATTCCATTTTTGGTTGGAAAAACCAGGGTGTGGTGCCACAACCCTTGGCCAAGGACTCGATGACTCCGTCAGATTGGGCCAATCAGGGATCAGTTGACCCCGGATCAATCAATCAACCCCAGACTGTCAGACATACCCAGGTATGCTCCATGTATGCAACATATAGTATAGTCCAGTCCCATGGAGCGTTTGCGATATGGAGGGAAGTCCAGTCGCGTCTGTGTTCAAAAGGTAGAGATCCAGTGGAATCGGGAGTGACCGACCCGTGCAGTGACCTCACGGCGTCACTCCCGGCGCGTCCTCACGGTGCGTGCAGTGACCTCCAGATGCCATCACGGTTGCATGGGGCACAAAAGACTTCAATCCCAGACACGACACGACTAATGGGATTGGTATATTTGCCTACATTCATTGGGGTGGTTTTGTGGGTCAATGGGGCGGCATATATGGCATACATGAAGTGTCTGAGAATTAGAAAGGACATCGTGCTTGGGAATTGCGGTGGCTGTTGGTAGACGTCTCTGCTCTGCCAGAGAAGTTAATTGTATCGAATGGCCTTGGCGGTTTTGGTCTGGTGGTGATCGGTCTGAATCTCTCGTCGGGTGCGAACATAAAGACACATCCACATGAACCACCCTGGAACCCACCCGACGAACGTGTTGTTCTTTCACTTGATTGAACAGTCAAAAGCATCCTTTCGTGGCACCAACTCCAAAACACGGTGTGACAACGAATGCAGTCCGCTGTACTGAGGATCTATATCGCATCTTGGCTGGGAAATAGATCCTTGGTCCTCAGAGAGGACAATGTGGAACAAAACTAGGAAATAGGTCTAAGATTATCTAAGTCATTCTAAGTCTATATATATCTCTATCTATGCAGAATAATACCTCAATCATATCTATGTCTAATGTTCTGTTGGTATTTGTTGCACGGAGAGTCCGAGAAGATTCTTGGGCCAGCGAGCAGCAAGAGCCATGGCAGCTGTGCTATGGGGCCTCAAGTTCACAATACTTGCGGGAGCATGAGCACTTTTGCTGCCTTTGATACAAATTCAAGGGCGTTCAAGGAGGTTTGGACAAGTTTTTGCTAGATGTCACTAGTAGCCTTCTTTCTTGGGGGTGCTTCCCCTAGCCATAGCCCGTATTGGTTTTGACTGTCGGGAGCCAGGGAAGCTTCCTGTAATATTTCGACCCAATGATGAAAGATAGATGACCAAGTTTGTTGTTTGCCGTTGAAAGGGTTCCATACCTTGTCCCCAGTGTACTCACCACAGCAAGCACTCACCAAACATTGACCCTTGTGAGCCATATTGGAAGACCTGTTTTCCGTTTGCTGAATATACCGTGCTTTACATCTTTGTTTAATCATGTTTGTCTAACTATGTCTTCCCTAAACATCCCTAAAGTAGCCAAGTAGACCTGAGATCATACAGAGGGCCTAGGCCTATGCTTTATGACTTTGGAAGCGTCCATCGGAGTTTGGCCACAAGATCATGTCCTTTCTTTTGACTTTCTGACTTGGGTGTCAAAACCGCAGAAGATTTGCATGGAGTCATTGGCACTCTTGAGACAATAGCAAGCCAACACCATAATTTGCAATTGTTGACATGTGTTGACCCACAATATGGGCCAATAAAGAAAGTTGATTTGTTTTAAAGTCCTTGGTTTGACTCAAGATCTCTGGAAGAACAAGACAACTTCCTGTCTTAGTTCACCCATTCACCAGCTGCTTTGGGCATGGGCAAAGCTGATGATGACCGTCCGAGGCCTTTACCTACTTCGCGGTTTTGAACGTGCGCCCTCCCGCACACATCGTTCGGGGCATTGTCCGGTTTGGAGTTTTGCATTTTTTTCCACAATGTCGGTCGGACACACGGGAAATCTCACGGGAACAACGACGAGACTGAGATTTTAGCTGTGCGAAGTTGCAGGGGAAATCTCCCGTGGCGCAGATTCCTTTCGCATGCGAAGCCGCAAGATGCAAACCGTGTGGCGCCAATTGATTCTACAGGTCACTGATGGATGAAGCACCACTCGCTACTTTAGGTCCAACAGTTTAGGAGAAAAACGCATATGGGACAGTTCAAAGACAACCACCGTTTTGTTTCTACCTGTTTTTTTCTGGTAGGGTCATCTCCCATTTTCTATTAGGTGCTTTACAACTACTAGCAGCTAAAACCTGCAACGACAGCAGCAACAGTTACGACTATACTACTACTGCTACTACCACCACTACCACTACCTTTACCCATCACCACTGCAACCCACCCACCACAGCAACAACCACTGCTACATTTACATGCCCATCCCTCGTGCCCATCCTTCGACTGAGGTAGTGACGGGCGTGGTGCGCTCAGTGAATGGAGTGGGAAAAACAAAGTCTTAGGCTGTCGTTAAAGGATGTGTGTGTGTGTGAGTGCTTGTGCAAGCCGAATGAATGACGTTTTTTGTGCTTGGTTATCCTATTCACCTGTTCATACATGATTGAAATATGGTTTAACCCCCCCCCCACTGCACTGCACTGGAGATATGTGGTTTGGGTGGTTTGTCCTTTTCACTGTAACTTGAGGTGAAAGAGGATCTTGTGAGACCACTTTAAGTAGCTGGGAATCAACTAATCATCATCATCAACATCATCATTAGTTGTTGTGCAGAATCGGATTTACTCAAGCTAAGCTAGGATCAAATACAGTTCAAGTAGCATTCAATACCAATTCCCCGGTGACCCCGTCAGAACAGTTTTTTTTTTCTGCTTGTGAACGAGCAGATCTAGAAGCGCTATCCACGGCGTTTCGGAGGGAACAACACTCAGCCGTGGTGGGCGGAAACTATAGGAATCAAAGAAGGTCTTCCCAAGGCGCATTCTTGTGCCCCAAAATATAGAGGACACACACACAATGTGTTGAACAGCTAAGGGTTTTTTGTTTCAACCATGTTTAAGATGAATCTGTGATGTTGTTGGGCATTCTTTGCTGTTGGCTGTTTGTTTTACCGTTGTTTCCTCAAACATGTCCCACTGAACGAAGGCAGCAAAGCACTGAGAAAAAACAAAAACAACCCCTTTCAGAGCTTCCAACAGAGGTTGAAGGAGACTATCCCATAGAAGGTGTCCATTTCAGGGTTGACGGACCCAACAAAGGTTGAATTCTCGGTACCCCAGGAGGTTTTTCTTAAATGATGTTCTATGTACCGGTCACGTGCAGGTCAGCCGTTCCGTCGTAACACGAGGTTTTCTGCCAGTCGGCCATCGAGTCGGCACAAAACGATCACACCACCGTGGTGCATTCCATCCTGAAGAACAAGGAGCTACACGTGGAGAAGCTAAGGACACCTGGAGAGAAGCTGCTGCGTCCTTCTTCAACAGACGGACTGTCGGTCGTTTGACCCCAGAGACCGCACACAAGAGAAACCACCAGGAGTCACAGGACGGGGTGGTGTTTAGTCCCTAAGTGAGTGGATAATGGGCACCTCTAACCTCCATGGATAGCACCCCGTCTTGTGACTGCTGGCATGTTCTTTTTTTCTTTCAGATTGTGACCAAACCTGGCCGAAAACCGTCGTGAAGAATTGGGAGGCCAGGCCTCACAAGTGACCAGCAGGCTTCGGAATCTGGTCAGGATGGTCAGGACGGGAAGAACCAGGCCCTTCTGGACCAATTCTTCAAACCTTTGGGTGTTTCTTCTTCACGTTCCTTTTTGTTGTTCAGTGAGTGCCTCTTTCAAAATCGTCCACTTGGAGGGATTGACCCAAATTGTCCTTGAACTGGGGTCTCCAGATGCCTGATCCCAGGAAGTTGTTTAGCCCCTTGGCTGATTGATGGTGTGGGATGGGCCATTGATGGCTTATGGTGGCTTGGGTGATCATGGTCGGGTGCCAAGACATACTTTCTTGGGAGGGCCTTGCTGGCCTTGCAGGATGCTTAGACCGGCGACCGACTTGCGCGTTTTTAAGCCCAGCAGGCTGCCTGCAAGGACCAAACGTGACCACCAAAAACTTCTAACCCCCCGTACCAACCTCCCCCCCGACTGCGGTGTATTTTTTTCCCCCCAAAAGAGGTGAAGAATTTGTCGAACCACCCCGACTTTAAATGCCCTTCCTATATGTGGCCGCTTTTTTGGGGGAAAACCACACGTGTGTGGCTTCGGACCGGAGGAGTGTTGAGGTTCGTGCGAAGCGATTTGGGCAGCTCCAAGTTTCAAGAAATCCGAATGCAGAACGTTGGAGTCACGTCGTGGCTCCGTAAACGGGTGGAACGATCGGTCAAGACAGGTAAACGGGCATGGCTGCGGTATAGGACAAGTTGGATTTCCGAGGTGGAATGGATCAAATAAGTATGAATTAGTTCATTTCACCATATTTTACCTGTTCCATTCGCTCATATTCGCTACCTTTGCCCTTGGACCACCGGAAGACACGGTCCACGGCACCGAGGCACTCTGGGTGACAGCACGGATGGTGTGGTCACCTTCGCGGCCTTCGAGGAAAAGATCAGCTGCCTGGACGCAGCCGAGCGGAGAAGAGCGGTGAACAGTGGGATGAACGGAATGAACAACCAAAAGATGGTGGGAGAGAGAGGAATGTATTAATTGTTTTTTTTTTCTCAAGGTGGACACAGGGGTCTATTTTCTGTGTGTTTTGTATGTATGTTGCGCACATACGAGGGTGTGTGTGTGATTCTTCTGACTCGGAGAAGTTTGATGTGTTGGATCTCTTTGGGATGCTGGGATGGGTTGGTGAAGACGGTGAAGTCATTTACAGTGACGAGCAGATTTGAAATACATTGGGTGGGTTCTTTGTTTGCTGACACATGTCAAAAATAATGGTAGAAGGTGCCCCTTTCACCCAAGTGTAAAAGTTACACATTTGTGTTGCACGGATGATTTCTCGTGGGCTGACACTGGAGACGGATGTTTTTTTTTTTTTTCAAACGTTTGTTGGAATTTGTGACAAGGCAGACCGGTGACTCATGGTATAAACCAATAAGTTCTGACATGTTCTGACAGAATATGCAGTTCATCCACTTTTGGGAAGCACCGAGTTTTCTTTAAAAAGCATACACACTGAGTCACTAACACGGAGGAAAAACACCTGTTTGTAGAGGAACATGGTCTTTCCAGGGGGTAAATGTCAAGTTCCATGATCATTTCATGGACATGATTCAATTGCATAGTCTTATTTCCGGAAAGCCAGATGACCACAGGCACCCACCGACCGGTCCAGTGAGGCTCCAAGGATGTGCAAGCCTACTTCGAGGTCTTGGGCCTGGATGTGGACGATGCCGCTTGACGGCCGGGGTGGGCTTGCTGGCGGGTTCCATGAGAAATCAAACAGGATCAAAAAACGATGTCGACCTTAGTCTATGACCATCTATGACCTCATTTGCTGCTGTGAACAGGTCTTTCCTCCAGGTAACCGGCGGCATCGGCTTAGTTTTGAGGGGCCAAGCACCGGTGTTTTTTTCAGGTGTGGTTGAAGGAGGTTTTTTGAGGTCCCAAGCGCCGGTGGTGAGAACGCTGAAGAGCCACATGTTTTTGGTCTTTTGGATTATCACGTCGTGTGGATAGCTATTGCAGAACTGTCATCTCCTCGGAATCGCGACTGCGTGGCGGGTTGAGCTGATTTGATTGGAGGCCCTTTCTTTTGGTTGTTTTAATGTTGTTTTAATCTGGAGGCCGCAAAGGACCTGGAGCTGGTGTTTGAATGCTTCAGGCCGCCCTAAGCTCTGATGATTGGCCACACCCTATAGCAGCCTCTGACTATGCATGAATCAATTGTGATTCTGACAACAAGAAAGTCCTTAGACCGAGCACCATGGATCCAACGAGTTCTGAAATCTACCCTTCAGGTCACCACTTCCTTAGGGTGTTAGGGTGTTCAGGTCGTTCACAGGTTTGTGTGGGAAGAACTGCACTGAGAGCAGTTGGCCTAGTGGACTGGGCATTTTGCAAGAGCTTTGGCCTTTTGGGGCGCCATGTCTAGTAACTTGTTGCCGAAGTTTCGGAAAGTTCCTTGTAGGAATCCACGCTTGTGGGAGCTTTTGGGCTTCTACATCGGCGGCTCAATATGAGCGTCAAATAGTCGCGGGCCTGAACCAGGGCACGGCACAACACTTGAAAAAGTGTTCACAATTGTCATAGGAACTAATTATATGGAACTATAGATCTCCAAAGTACCCTAGAAAATGGATGAAAATGGGACATTCAAAACAGCTACTTGTACCCATCTTGTACACATTTGCACCCCTAAATCTCTGAGGTACTTTCACTCACAGGTCGACTCCAGGAAGATCTGTATGATCTCACCTCCTGGGTTTTTGGAGTGAATCAGGAAGATTGGGGGGAAGATCTGGTCTTGGATGGTCGTCGTGACCTTTCACGTTCTCCGAACCTCACACGACGGTTAAACGAATTGCGCTTCGTATCGTACCGTTTCTTACAGCGCCAACCCCGGCTCTCCCCAGCTGAGGCCTGGTCCTTCTTCAAGTTGCTGGACTTGGATGATGCTCGGCGTCGCTGAGGATTGTGGTCTACTCCGACGCCGAGCACGGACGATCGTTCTTTGGAGAACGTCCAGCAGCTGAATGTTCCAGACTGAGGGAGTCAGAGAGGAAGTCGTAATTGGTCAAGGTGTCGACGCAGCGCAGTCATGGCGTTGACATTCCATTGGGTCTGATCAATCTGATCGTTTCAGCCAGCGGAAGTGAGTGGTCAGTCTTTGCTTGGCCGAAAGTTGCTTGGTCTTCGCATTTCCGGCTCCAAGTAACTGCACGATTTCGTTTAGACCCTCTGTTTCAAACACATCTTCGACAGGAGAGCGACGAGCGGAGTGACTGTTTCGTCCATCCCGGAGTCACGTGGCTTCCGCGAGTCGACTCGCGAAGCCATCTATAGCCATCGCCATCTGCCGAGGAAGGCGGTGAGGTTGAGATCGAAGAGTTTCTGATGGGTGCCTTGGAGATCCCCAAGTCTTCCCCGGGACCCGGTCGGTGAAATTTCAACATGTTTCAACATACCCCGAGGCGGCTGAGAGAGAGCCGGAGGGGCGTGGGTGTTTCTGTTTGGTTGTCCGAAGACTGGGTGGGTCGGTGCATATAGAGCTGTTCATGCTTGGTAAATCTAAGATAGTTATAAAATATGGGTGGACACATCCTCTATAAAATCACAGGGGTTTGCTCACTTTATACCTCCTAGGGGGTGACCACCACCATTTCATATCTATAAAAAATCACGGTCAAGCCCCCCCGCATATCCAGGGTTATGTTATATATATAGTTAGATATAAAGTATATATATTATAATATGATATAAGTGTATATAATATATTTCCCTATATTTAATATAGATGTTTGAATGGCTGTTTAATTGGATCTAACGAGTTGTGATGTGTTGTTGGTTGATTTATTTATGAGCGGGCCGGGTACCTTTCGGGTTTACACCTGGTCTTTGCAGGGTACCGTGGCTATTTTCATCCCCTTTAATGTTCAACAAACAACGAAGCTGGTGTGTTACAGTGATTTTAGATTAATTAGACGACCCGAGCTATCCATGCGATTATTTGGATTTGTATATGGTTGTACGTTTTCGGTCCAC
Organism: Durusdinium trenchii; assembly: GCA_963970005.1. NCBI lineage: Eukaryota > Dinophyceae > Suessiales > Symbiodiniaceae > Durusdinium > Durusdinium trenchii. The sequence goes on along the minus strand of CAXAMN010024040.1, from coordinate 403,642 downwards.
TTCTTCCGCAGTTCAGCCCGCCTGGGAGTCTGGGAGTGTCTACCCTTTTCCAAATAGACAGCTAGTACGAGTTACAGATTGTCTTTTCGCTTCAACTTCAACGATATACCCTGCAAGTCAGACCGTTCAGTTCACGAGGTCATGGTTAAACGATCGAGTTTGAACCTTGCAAGAAGAACCTAGTGGTCATTGAAAAAAAGTCACAACTCAGCGTCTTCCTGCCCCAAAAAGTTGCCCGCTTCGCCCCCCCGTGTTCGATTGCGTAAAGCATTATACGGAATATGTACAATGCGCCAGAAACTGCAGTCTAATGCAGTAGACTGGGACTGTTGCGTGCTATGGATGTGTCAAGTTCAGGTCCCAGTGTAAGGACTGAGGTGGTCTGTGAGGCCCATAGAGTGTTGTTGGCCAACAGATTGGTGCGTGGTCAGCTCGTTGCACACAGATCTACCATATTCCAAGCCATCGCTTGGAATCCACATAGGGCGTTCAACAATCTAGAACTTTACCTACCTTGGCCGTTCGCCTTGGCCAAGCCTTAAAGGCTCAACGTATTGGTGAGCTTCAGTGAGATAGTGGGGTCCGAAGAGAAAACAGAGCTGTTCTCCATGCAATGCCTTTTCACCAATGCCTCTATTCACCAAAAAGTGAACAAGTTGGACGGACACAATTCCTTGTCCTCGGGATGTTCACATTTGGAATCACATGGACCGTCAAACTGCAGCCGGACACAACTCATCTGATGCCTGGACGGCTGAGCTGCGGCGGTGTGCGTGGTGTGCGTGCCGTGTGTGGTGCGTGGCGCCAGCTTCGCTGAGTCAGGATGTTTGAGATTGAGAGGCAACGCACGGGCCATCGATGTGGGAAAGATTATTCATGCTCGCTGGCTGCAGTGTGGTGCGTGGCCGACCTGGTTTAGTTGATACTGGAACTACGGGTGCTTTTTGGAGGAACCAAACATTGTGGATAATGAAACAAAACATGGAGATGTAAGACCATTCTGGGAGGAGAGGGGGGGGTGTTTGTTCACCAACCCTTTGATTTTGGCAGCAAGTGTTCGTTCGCATTCTGGGTGGTCAACCGGGGTTATCATGTAGACCTCCCCCATTCTCTTGTGCCGGGCCCACGGGCTGATGTAATCCACCTCGGTGGGTCCACGGTTCGGCTCTGAAGGCACTGGTCGAATCGCAGCAGGTAGCCGATGGATTTATTCCAAACGGTTCCTGCTTTGCTGTACGGAGGCAAACTCTTGAACACGGGATTCCACAGCTACCTGAACATAGGGACGGATCATGAAGTGCCACTGCTACAGCCACACTTACTTACGGGTGTGAGGGGTACTTCGGGGTACTTCTGCCCTTGTAGACAACGACCTGTCACAGGTTCCCTTTGTCAAGAAGCTGCAATTCCTTCTTTGAAGAAGTGATGCCAAGGGAGAATGGGCAGTTGCTTGAGTGCCACCTTTGTATTGGCAAGGACATATTTGTAGCAGTTTGTATCGACAGGCAAGGTAGGTCCGGATAGGTGGGATTCAGACGACACCTGACAGACCGAACTGGATATGACAGATCCCATGATCGAACGCTGAGGATCAAACGTGGCTCATCCGGAATGTTGGGAAGTTCCAAACCTATGTCGCCGCTTGGCCTTAGTAGCGTTCGGACGCTACGCACGGTGGAGGCCGCTACTAGGTTGGAGGCCATCGCTACGAACAATAAAGCTTTTTGTTAAAGCCGTTTTGGTGTTTTAACCTATGTCGCCGCTTGAGAAAAGACATGAACCCCTAGGCGGGGTCCAAGCACCTTCTCAGTCAGAAGGTACGACTGGACCCTGCAAACCTACATAGTAATGTCTCCAATCACCTTCTGAGAAGGTACTTGAATCCCTAGGGAATGGAGCAGGATTTGTTCAGCGGTTCTCAGCCGAAGATATCTTGTCAGCCCTTGGACACCAAAATACCTGAAGATCATGCACAGCTCCTCATTGGATGCGCGCAGGAGCACACACTCCATTATGTTGTTGTTTTTTTATGTTTAATCCCAGGTAAACCACCTCTGGCCTGATCGGGGGTTATGCCCAACTCCCATGGAGTCTTTTGATTTGGAATTCTCTTGCCTTGGGGAAGTTTCTCCTCCATGAGGGCGGCGGAACTTTGGTGCGGTCAAGAAGGTCCTTGTTTGGTTCGTCGCAGCGATGGCTGTTTGCCGCCCCCCAGAATCCATGGCCGCCGTTTTGATGCTATGTGACATGACTGGGAGCTCTAGGTCATGCTTGGAGAACCGAACATCGGCCAACCACGAGCAGTGCCAGAAACTGAAGATCATCGCTATTAGGTTAGAAGCCATTGCTTCTAGGGCGCAGGCCACCCGGGAAACAAATACTTTATTCGACTGCTCTTCAGATGGGAATCCATGCGGTGTTCGGCCCGTGGACGACGAACACGTACGGATTCCGCCTCTAAGACATGAGTGGTTGAGGTTAACACGAGGAGAAGCAAGGCTCACACACACATGCACAGCGCTTAAGACTTTTGAACTCATTATTCAGCACTCTGTAATACTTCATTGCACGCTTTCCTAGTCTTACACCATCTTCCACCGATTCCAGGCAAACACCCGCTTCGTGCAAGCCAACCGTACACCGTGTTGCTGACAATTTCCAGCTGAGGAAGTTGAGCTGCGTCGGATCCAGGACATTTTTTTCCGGTGAGCTGTCGGGCCCAAATTCGACAAGTGGACAGCGGCTTCGCCACAGTCTGGACAGACTGACCTGTTGTCCAGAATCCTTGACCCACCATGAGAGTCGGGGACCTCCTCCACAGACTGAGACCGGGGGGTGTGGACCTGAACCGTTCCCTGGATTCTCCGGGCTTCCGATTGACGCTGAAGAAAGCACCTGCCATGGATTTGAAAATATGCGTTCGTCCCAGTCCGAGTGTCTAAGTTGGGAACGCTGGGAAGAACGCCCCGCCCACAACTTCATTGGTCTATTTTTGTTTGAGAGTGTCACCCGCTATTGTGGTAGCCAGACAAGTGGAGAGATTTGATTCAGACATTAGTTGAACATAATTGAAACATATTTAAACTAACGTAAATTAACTTAAACTACTCCCACTCCCTTTTGGGCACTCCTGTGACCAGACCTGGAAGCCGCGTTTCCTTTTTTTTTTCCGTTTCGATTCACCACACTTCGCCCTAAGGATCCCCCTCCCAGGGCATCCAGGCAAACCACGATGTCGCTGGTAACCAGTGGTTCCAGTTCGACTAAAACCATAGACCGAACGAACCCCTGGTTCCGTATACCCTAGAAGCCCAAAGACTATATTTTGACCGGCTGAAGTAAAGGAAATTCCTTTTCGGGTCACCTAAAGACCATTCTTTCTATGGTCTTTGACTCCCAGGGTATATAGTGGTTTGCCTGGGATGCACTGGGCCGATGGAGGATCCTTTGCTCCATCGCTCCGCTCGAAGATCGCTCGCAGGAGCAGATCGCTCACGCCGTTCACAGCGACGCGGGCCATTCGGCGCTTCACTCCGTGTGCGACGACAATTCCCCTGCAGAGGCGGGAGCACCGAGAACACCCCGCAGAGGCGTTGGTCGTTCGGGAAGTGCCCGGCTTTTTCCCGTGTCAATTAGCTTGGGTGGAGGGCAGGGGGAACCTTGTTTAATGGTGATCGAGTCAGTAAATGATATGCGGAGTCACTTGATGTGGCTCTTTTTTTGTCGGACATTTCTGGACACGGGTGGCAAAGCAAAAGTGGCTGGGGAATTTACGTGGTTCATTGTTGAAGGTTCTTTGCCGGGGTTTTGCATCATGTTTTTTCCAAGTAGAGGATACGACAATTGTGACGCAGGGTTGGTAATGATGTTATCAAACCCTGCACTGAAGGCGGCAGAAGTATTCTAGAAAGTTGTACCTAATTCCAGATTGTTGCATATCTCCTCACGGCTGCGGGTACTGTTTTGAATACTGGACACTGGCTGGAAGTGAAGCACATCAAAGAACACATTATCATTAGCAAGAACCAATACAACTGTTGCACTACTCATTTGCTCATCCATGCATTTTGTTCGTGGTTACGGGCATTCTCCCAGTTTCCTGTGCAGGTCCAGTTGGTGTGATTGACAGAGTCCAGTCACCACCATTGAAACAATGCATAGAATAACGTTTGATCAGAAACCAACAAACATCGAACGTAGGGCTATCGAAAGATAGGCGCACATGATGCAGGAGGTGTTCACTACCGACCCAAACCTCGTGATTTGTGCTGCGCCACATTCTTGGAAACAGACAGTGCAGGACAAGACGAAGTCACTAAACAATGGTCACTAACATCTAACAATCAGAAAGTTTGACCAAGTCACTATAAACAATGGTCACCACTAGTCACTGGTATTGGTCACTGAAATCCCTAAAGGAACATCCGCACACAACACAGACATCTCATCTCTTCCTTCTTTCCATCGTCAGATCATGCCCGTGTACTGACCGACGGACAAGCTCAGAGGGTCGACGGTCAAACCACTAAGTGGGCAGACCCAATCCTCAGCTGAAAGTACATTAAGCTGAGAATGTCATATTCACGTTTTCGTCCTTTTTTTTGTTTGTATTCTTGAGGAAAGCACCTTAAAAGTTAATGGATTCTGCGAGTTGCGCCTGGAACTGCTGTAAAGGGCCCCAAAATAAGGGCGGAAGTGGCTCGAAACTAGAGCAGCGGCCTTGCACAGCTTGCTCAACATAGTGAATGCATTGACATATAATGACATATAGTCTGTTTCTGAAAAATCATATTGCTGGGATATCCAATGACCCTCATCATAGAAACACCCACTCTACAGCCGCCTTGCACCCCTGGTGACCACCTCTTGGGGTGGTCTTACTCCAACCCCATGTTGGAGCCACTTCAAACAGCTCATGGAGAAGACACATTTGTCTCATGAGACCTGGAGTTGATGAATTGAGACATTCTCAGTGAATTCTTTGCGTGACTGTCGCGCGAAGCAAGAGATGGAGAGCAAGTTCGACCATGGCGGGCGGTGTGGTGGCATCCAAGCGCCCCTTGATCATTGGTATGTGTTGATGTTTCCCCAATCCCAAGGTGCACAGCCTGGTAAATGTCAGATCTCTCTACTTGGCATGAAGGTATGTCCCGTGAAACCCAGTTGTCCTCTCCCTCTCTCTCTTTCTATGTTGAATACACACATATTTGTTCTCGCTTCTACTCCGCTCAAAACTAACATGGACCCTGAAAACCACTGGTTTGAAAAGGAAACCAGTCTTTCAGGGTGCCATTGTCAGAGGCCATGTTAGTTTTCGGGAGTGTATCAGTTCTACTTCATTTTTGCTTCTGCATCACAACAAATTGTTTTAATACAACTTTCAGCTGATCCAGAGCAATCGCTTTGCGTGGCGGACTGCTCCCTCTCCCGGCGCCCTCTCCTGGCGCTCGTGCGGTGCTCTCCAGATTGGGGGCCCGCATGACAGGGCTGAGCTCTGAAGCGATTTGCACTGAAAGAAGGGATCGGTCGTGCATCGGTCGATCGGTCGTCGATCGGGGTGAGTGAGTGAGTTTGAGTGTCCCCATGAAAGAGTTGTTCTCCCGATTTTCATCCCAGGTGACCCCAGCAGTGACACTCTGAAGGTCACCAGCTGTATCATTTAGGCATCTATAGAGTCTCTTGAGGAATCCACTATAGAGTGTGGTGCATGAGATCTTGAGTGTTTTTGGCACCTTACTCAGATGAGTGAGCTGTGGATGAAGACGAACCTCCTGAAGCAGATCGATGGATCCCTAACCTTTGGACTAGGATTTCTGGAGCGCGGAGCCGCGCTCCCCAGCAACAAGCGGGGGTGTCTCAACTGTCTTTGCCATCCAACATCATCTAACCCGTCTGGGCTCCGAACGCCCCAGGGCTCCGGCCGGTTTGGTGGGCACGAACGACCCCCCTGGCCCCCCACCGCAGCCCCACCGAACCGAAACGGAGGTATAGTTGGAGTCCAAACGGGGTTGATTCAGAACACTGTCCTGTGGATTTTGAGCAGAGTTCTTGGGAACAGGAAGCGAGTGCGTACCCAAGTCCCACCCAGGTTCCGGCCGTGTCGCCCAGGACAGAGGACCACATGGAACCCCAAGTCCCCCATGGTCGGGTTGGTCTTCGGAACATGGTTGCAACCACGGATGGATTCGCAAGGTCACATGGGAGAAAGAACATCTGCCGAATCAATCCAAGCATAGGGATCCGCATGCCTTCTCAAAAGGTATTTGGGCCCTCCAAGTGTATACATATATATAGTCTCCAATCATCTTCTCAGAAGGTATGTGGATCCGGGCAACAGAGGTTCAAGTGACCGTACATGCCGTAACGATGAACCGATGCACCGATCTATATGATATATAGGACGTCGAACGTTCATCGTCGGGTTCTTCCACCGCTTTGGACCAGGTCGACCGTGACCGGCACCGTGACCGTCGCTGACTGGTGGAGTCCATGCGAGTTCCGTGCATGCTCATGTGTTCGACCAGGGTCCACCTTGGCTGATTAAGACTGAAAGGATGTGTTTCTTTAGTTTAAACGAACAAACACATATTGCTGATTAAGACTGAAAAGACAGACCTTTGCCTCCAGCAAGTTCACTAAGTTCACCCCCTCAAGAAAACAAATCTCCTGCCTTGGAGCTTGTCCAAGGGCAGAAAAAATACTCTCCATGCCACCTACAAGGGGCGTTAGATGGTTGAGGAGCCCCATGAACACCTAAAATGTGTCAGATTGCTGCCCTGACATCATCCTTAATTGGCTGCATCTTAGCTCATCGTTGCTCAGCCCGCTGGCTGGGGGCTGATCCACTTCTAAGCTGCGTATACGCTGGACAAAATAACCGTGTTCACGCGAGCCAAGCCTGATGGAGCCTATACCCTGGTCTTCTCACGAGGAGGAGGAGCCTGCGGCGGCTTCCTTCCGCAGGGCCACGCAGCGTCGTTTCACGACGAGCGCAGGGGCGTTCCGCCGGTTCGCTGAAGGGACGACGAAAGACTGAACGAATTTCTACATGACTCAGTACAGCAAACAGCCCTAGGGCTCCAACTACCTCAGCAATTTGGGTGGGTTTGGGCCAGTTTGGGCGGTCTAACCACCGAACCTGAGGATATGGGGCTTTCGGAGCCCGTAACGGGCTGAGTTCTCTCGCAGTTCACCAGGAGCTGGTGCAGGCACCCCCACCGAGCGGCGGGGTGCGTCCCGGCCATCTGTGGCAAGGCGCGCGCACGCGTGCCGCGCGCGGTGGGGTCGTTTTCATGGGGGTATCATGGGTGGTTTTGATGTGAACATGGATGATCCATGGAATGATCCATGGATGATGTTCAATGGCAATCAGGATTGGATTCAAGAAATGGGCTGAGTTCTCTTTGTCTTGATGTTTCACCCGCCAAAACCTCCCAGCTTCCTTGAATCGTAAAGAAACCTCTTCAGCATGAAAGGTTGAAACAAGAAAAGTTAATCAGTTACCGACCGGTCGCCGTGAAAAGTAACTGGAGGTCTCTGGAGGTCTCAACGATGGGGCAGTGGAGGAACACCTTCCCAAGTCTTGTTTTGATTTACGTACCGCCTGGACCAGGTGGAGAAACTCACCATGTGAACCTCAGTTGATCAATATGGATCTTACATGATCTTACTACCCCTAAAGACAGAGGGACAAGCGAGCTCACCCTCCAAGTACTCCGCGCATGAGGTGACCTCTCCAGGTTTTTGTTTGAGGTTCGACTGTGGCACTCAGGAGACGTCAACCTCAAAGACTCAAGTTGACCTTCTTTTCGACCTTGAAGAATTTGCTCCAACCTCATCGCCCAAAACATTGGGGGAGACTCGCAGCTGCTCAGTTCTGCCCAGGAGAAGATGCATCTAAGGGGATTGATGAAGGACGACGGACGGGTTTCGAGTGTTCGGAAAGAACCGGCCTACGCCGGCCACGGCGTCCCGGACACCGAGCTGCTCGAGCTTGACCGAGGTTGGGAGGCCAAGCCTTTCCTGTTCTAAAACCCTACCAGTGGCCCTGGATGGCCCTGGACCCTCGAAACCATGAACCATATTGGTTTTCATGCACAAAAAGACAAGTGACTTGTTGCTAGGGAACCCCGGGTGATTGATGGGCCATTTTGGGGCCCCTGTAAACTTTGGGGTTGGCATGGCCACCGAGTTCGGATGACCAGTTTCGCGAAATCCGAAGACCAAGTTCAGGTGGGAGTCATTCTAAAACCCACATAACATATAATGTTGTTTTTTTATGTGTCTTTATTGTTTAAGTCTAAAACCTGCATCGCGCAAGGCCGGCGCAAGGTTTTGCCGCAAGGACTACTTACTAGTTATATACCCGAATTTCTACAAAAGCTGTTGAAACTAGCTTGTGCTTTGTGGAGTGAAACCGAGATTTGTGAGGTCTTAACGCTTTCAGGCTTCAAGTATGCTTCATAATGTTTTAGCCATATGCTTCGGAATGTGGCCAAAACAGGATCGAAATCTGCGCAAGGTTCGCGCAAGATCCACGCAAGCCCGAATGTATGTAGAACTGGACTGGCCATGCCAGCTGTTTGTTGAAAGAAAAGAAGGGAAGCTGCAGCAAACAAACACACCCTGGGAAGGTCGAGAAATGGGTCGAGAAATGGGTCGCTAGCCCACTGCCCTGTGGTTTGTAAACTCTCCGCCTGTGACAGCGGTTTACAATACACATACAGGTAAACGAAGGTGTAGTTTTACTGTGTTCGCGCAAGGTTCGCCCAAGGCCGGCGCAGCGCAAGGATAGTTTTGGGGAAACGGATTTGGATGTACAGTATTTGGAACAACCCCCAGGTGATGCCATCCAGGTGGTGCCATCGATGATTCCAGGGAGTGTAAGTTATGTTGTCTTTGTCCTTTCCATCCACTCGGCCATTTGCCATTGACAGGACTCGCACTACCGGAGACGACGCCTACTGAGACTTCCATGGCGTTGACTTCGCTGCGGACACCTGGTTGTGATCATGCGGGTGTTCATATGGATCCAGTCGTCCCTTCTCAGATTCCATACGACTGGACCCGATTGGCTGGCACCTACAATCGCAGAGGGTGGCAGTGGACATGTCGAACACATCACCGTAACTCAGAGGGGGTGGCAGTGGAACACCGGGTCAGCACAATAATACGAACAACAAGGAAGCTGAGGATAGCTGAGGTCACATTTTCCTACATTCCAAATTGTGTTCACAATTGTGCACATGATATCGGAATAACTTTGAAGTTCTCGAGTTGTGACTATCCCCATGAAATCCAAGGATATTGACGGGTCTGGAACCCAAGGTTGTAGGAGGCTGCTGTTCTGCATTCAGGTTCCTTGGAAGTACAACCACGGGATGCAACACATATATTCTATGCATAGTCTGCGTCATATATCATAATTGCATGTTTGTGAACTATACAGCGCTATACAGTGACATGTGTGCTGTGCTGTGTGTGTTTGTTTGGTAATTTGTTAGAGTCGTGCCGCTTTGCCGACGACTCTCATGTCATGCCCCTTTGACCGGACCGCCGTGGGCAGCGCGGTTGGTTCGGTCCGGTGACACCGGGATCGAGCGGTCGGAGCGTCGTCCCGTAGGCAAGTGCAAACTGGAAGAGTGAAGTGTTTCTAATAGCAAACATGGTTCCTATAGTAGTAAGGCACTTGTTACTAGAAGCGATGCACTTGTTCCTAGTAGCAAGTAATTACTGGATATGTGTTTTTTTCATGCTTTGAACTAAAGGTGACCCCTCGCCCCCTTGACTCCAAGGAAAGAATTGATGAAGCGGCTGGACGCGCAGCTCGAGCAATGCGTTGGTGGAAAGGGATGGAAAGGGTGGAAGTTTGACAGAATCTGACTCAAATTGGCTGGTGGTGTTCATCAAATTACAAACTTGAAGCCACTGACCATCACTGACTCCGCTCATATTTCTGAGTTAAAACCACCAGCTAAGGTTTTACCCCCCTTCCCCACCTCTCACCTTGCCAGAATCCCTCGTTTGAGGTCCCAACCGAAGCTTCGGTACCGAGCTTCCCAGCTTCGGTCGACTGCGGGTTCTCGGTTCTGTTGGAAGATCCAGCCCAGTTTGATTGAGCGCGCCCTACACAAAAAGATGATGTACGTTACTTTTCTATACTTTCGAGACATTACAGCAATACGTTGTTTTCTGCAACTCGACATGAGGCAAGACTGCCTCTTGCGGGAGATCCTTTGCAAGAGCGTCAGTGGCTATGCCCCGTCAGCCTCTCGAGGCCGAAATAGGCAAATTTTCGGCGAAAGCACCTGGAGTCCAGGATACCATAATAGGATACCTTGGTTGACCACCGAACATGAACTGAATAGACTACTAAGGGTCTTCAACCAACCAGGAATTCGGTGTCTGGCTTTTGACCCACAGCCAATAGGCTTTTGACCCACAGCCAATATGTGTATATATTTATTGACCCCTTATAAGGGTTATAAGTAGGGGCGGCATGGATTCGACTTCCGTGTTCAGGACATAGAAAAAACAACACATTCACACACCAGAGGCCCCACATGACCCATCAATCACCGAGGTTTTCCCGAGCAAAACACTATGGTTGTTGTAGGTGAAAACACATTTGTTCATATCTTTTTATGATTTTGAGGGCCACTTGCAGTTACAAGAATCGACAGCAAGAAGCAATCCAACGACCCCTTAACAACGGCCGTTTTTCTCGGCACAAAACGCCGCCCCCAGGACAGGTCGTCTTTGCGAGAGACGTGTCTCCATCCGTGGTCCATTCGGGCAAGCCCGTCTCCCAGCCCTGTTTTTCCGCCCACGTACGTCCCCAAAGGCCTCCAAAGTCCTCCCAACGCGAACCAGTCCATGATGACACCTGCAGGACCTATCCGTTTCGGTTCGATTCGAAAACCTTCAACCTTCGATTTCGAGGTCGGTACCGATTCACCCTATTTGGAGCAACTCCATACCGAGCGCTCTCCAGCGGCGTTGGTCGTCTCTCTTTCAGGCCCCTCCTCGGCGAGCGTCTCTCTGGAAGAGAGTCTCACCAGCGAGGTTCCCAACAAGGTCACTTGGCCGAGTGCTGGAATTGAGCGTCCAACACCCACCGCACTCACATGGACACCCCTTAGAACTGCTAAGGGGCTATCAATAGACACCCCTTGGGGGGGTCCCGGTAGCTGTTTAGAACCCGCAACCATCTTCTGTTCCCGCAGGTTTGTCCCAGGTTCGCGGAACCTCCCGCCAAAAGCGGCCGATGGATGCCGTGACTTTCTTTGGACGCTGGTTTGGTGTCGAAAAATGTGATCTATACAGATCTACATCACATCCGAAACCCTCGGAATTCCAGTGATGTGCCGTTCGGTTTGGTGAGGACGCTTCGAAAGGTATGGAGGGGTCAAACACCGTGCGCTCACCTCGGTGCGCTTTGACCGTTGCGTCGGAAGGAACCAAAACCGTCGGTCGACGGAAAACCTTCGACGTGGATCGTTCGAGTCCGATGTTGCTTGCTGAGTGAGAACATCTAGGGCACAGGGCCATCCAGGGCCATCCGGGTGGTATGGGGTGGTAGACATGGTGTCCACCCGAATCACGGCTTTTTGGGGCTATAAATAGACACCCCGACAGGAGGGTCCTGGTATATAGCTCCATCATTCAAGAACATACCCTTGTAAGGCTCCAAGTATACCACCTGAGACGCCCGTTGCAGAGACGGATTTACCAGAGAATCTTGCTGTGTTGCAGCCATACCCAGACACTCCAATGTATGCCATATATGCCTACATTGACCCCCCCAAACGACCCCATTGTAGGCAAATATGGCAGTCCCATGGGGTGTTTGGCAGTGTCTGGGTCATAGGAATTCAGGACTCGAGTCCATGACCTGAGGACCTCAGCCTTGATAATTGTTGTTGATGGTGGATTCTCGCCAGTAGAAAGACAGTTTGTTTGGCATCTCTTGGCCAGTTCTAGGCATGGCAAGGAATGGCACTCCAAAGATGGTTTGGTCCAGGCCTAGTGGTCATGTAGGCAGGGGACACACACACACACACAACCTTGGTGGTCATGAGTCACTGTTCACATTCAAGACTTGCAGTATACTAGAGGTTTTAGAAAAGACCCAGCAACGCCAGTTTCAAATATAGCAACATTGCTGGAATGGACCTGTGAGCCTCAGAATAGGGGTATACCGGTATACCTGGAAACCAAAACAACCTTACTAGACACAATTGGTTCCTTGAACAACCACGTGGAAAGGATCTTTAAAACACATCAATTCCAACCCTGTGTTGAATCGAATTCTCGCTTTCATGATGCTGAGGTCGAAGCCACTGAGAGCATGATCACGCAGGCGCGGACCTGTCGGTTCCGATGTCGTCGCTGCGGAAGCCTTCGGCCCAAAGAAACATGTTTTAGGTGAATGGCACCACCTCTTTCTCTACAAATCCATATACCTTCTTAGAAGGTACCTGGACCCTCCAAACCTATATAACAGTGTCTCCAATCACCTTCTGAGAAGGTATGACAGGATCCCTAGGGTTTGTTGAGGATTTCGCCTTCCAAGCACCCAGAAATGACAATGTCCACAGGGAGAGTTGTCTTCCCGTGCATTTGATGGGCAAATTTTGGAGGTTCCGAAAGCACAGCTGTTTGCATGTGACACTGTATGTGTTTGCCTGTTCCTTGAATGGGCTTGTTGATAGGGTTGGTGCATCGACAGATCGTATCGTCATGTATCATGAGTTATCATGTACCCTGAGGGTCTATGACCATCCGAATCGGATGTTCTTTGGCCCCTGTTCGACCAGGCTCCGGTTTCGTTCTCACCTCTAAAAGGCAGACATGTTGCAACGTTGGAAGATCTAGGTATGTTCACAGCCTCTTGTTTTGCATCATGTTCCTCGCAGTAAAATATGGATCGAACACATTCGATCACTGCCCACCGGATTGGGATCAGATTGTCAGGACAACTTCCAGCTCTTTGACCTGCCACCTCCAGATGTCATGGAGATTCAGTCTCCCTGCTTCACGCCCACCGCCCCTTAGACGATGTGCTGCTTATAGAAGCCTCGCGCGACAAGTCCGTTGCGTCGCGGTGAGACAGGTGGGTTTTCATGTCGGAATTCACCGTGATCCTGTCTTCAACATGGATCTTTTTGGGGAGAATGCTAAGCTGCTTTTGAGCCTGGTACCAGAAGATGTCCGGCTTTGTGAGATGAGGCGTTCGAACGCCCGGGTTCGGTTCGGAAGGAACCACCAGCACCTTCATGTCGGGGTCACCAATGGCCAATGGAAGCCCCTACACCACCTCTAAGGGACCTCCAGACGGGACACCCCTTGAAGGTCCAGGCATGTATACCCATGTGAGTAACTATGTGATCACGGAATGATTCGTGCACTCTTCCTTCGTTCGCAGCTCACCGGCTGAAGGCACTGAGTCTCTGGATATATAGGTTTGGCTTCACTTCGTTGAGAAGTGGCTGTTTTTTCCCCGGTGGTTTCAGGCGTTGATACAGCTGCCCCTACAGGTTCAGTCTGACCCAGGTCCAGAACTAGTACTGAAAACCGAGTAGTGCTGTTGTATGATGAATGCCAGTAAAATGAGGTCAGTTCCTGACCCGTTAAGGTCAAACGCTTCTATTCTCCAGCTCAGGAGCTCAGTCCACATCGACACTTGTGATAAGGGATGATAAGGGCGAGCTGGAAATCCATCATATCTATGCCACAAGTCTGAGAGATTGTGTAGCCTCTTCAGTCTTGATTGATAGAATCCCCCAACCTGTGTTCTTTTAAAGTCAATACTCTACACCGGCATCACCAGCTTTGTGTGAAATCCCAACAGGTTGGCTAGGAAGCTTATCATTTGCCACAGACCGATCAAAAATCACATTTGCCTGCCAATGATTGTTGTTTATTATTGTAAAACAAAGACGTTATGTGACTGTCGATAGGTGTTTTATACGACCGGTTCGCGTCCTTGTGAGCCCCTTGCAACGGTGCCAAGAGAGGTTCAGTGATCTTTCTTTTTTCGGAGCCCCAAAACCTGGGGTACCGTACCTGGACTGGTCTTTGTCTTTCTTTAGGGTTCTTCAACCTGTGCAACGGTACCTGCCGCGCTGCCAACCGTAACCTCAGGCCATCTTCAGCCCCTCGGTCTCCGAGCGCGTTCGGAAAACACTTGCCCGAATCGAACGGCGAGGGAAGAGATGGATCACCGTTCAGAGGTTGTTCAATCCCTATGGATCCAAGTACCCTCTGAGAAGGTGGGACTGGGGTGGGTTTGGAAGGTCCAAGTACCTTTTGAGGAGGTACGACTGGATTTGTAGGGAATTCATGTTTTGGGCAGGGTGATTCATCAAGAGAGAGTCTACAGAGAGTGACCGTCCACCAGACTTCGAGACAACTCGCCCCCGACTGCTCGGGACTGGTCGGACGGGTACGGTCGGTACCGAAGGCGGACCCAGGACCCAGGCGACTGAGCTACACACCCAGTTCATCCCATTTCCAATCTGTCAGGTTTTGGTTGGGGGCAGGCAGGTGATGGCGGGTGGGTGGGTCTTTTTCCTTTGTTATATAATATATAGGGTCTGTCCTATTACCTGTAACAGTCAGTAAATAGTTATCACTATTTTTGGACAAGGCCTGCAACATAACCATCATCATCCACTGGGCCCAGGTAGACTCGGATAGACCCCAATGCCATGTATATATGAAGACCTGATGAGTCACCGGTTGATTGGTTGAATGAACAATCTATGCAAACGCCATCGCGAGGTATTTTCAACCAGATCGGGCTGCGTTTTTTGTCGCGAAGCAAAGGACCTCTTCAAGAAAACCGCGCAGAACTCGCACGAAGCACCGCACCGCACCACTCGCAGGAAAACTGCTTGGTTTTCCCCGGATTTTGAGAGTTCGGAAGTTCCGCTGCAAATCCACACGAACGGTTCCGCTGTTGGACCGAACCAGCCGGTCATGGCTACGTAGCCGGTTCGCCGGTTCGGCAGTGTCTGACGCTCCCAGACTGTGTCGAACGCAGTCTGAAAAGCCCTGGGTTTGGCTGATCGGACGATGCTTATGACCGCAAGTGAGTGAATTCAAGTTGCTATCTGAGAACCAACCCCCAAAGTTTCATGACTGATTGTGACTGACCCCTCATTTTCCTCATAACTAACTATTCTACACATGTACAAGACAATGAAGTGTGGAAGCAAGCTCTACTGCTTGATACTGCTTGAGACTCGTTTGACCAGACTGACCAGACCTTGAGATCCCCAAAAGAGGTTCGCTGATCCTTGATGCCAGCTCCACTCACATCTGCTCAGTCCGTATGATCGAACTTTATGATCAGGCCCTTATGATGAATTTGAAGCTGAGCTCTTTGCCCCTTGGCAAAGATGTTGCTCTGGTACCCTCCCACATCCAACGTACCAACGCTTGGTTCTGTGGAGTGAAATCCACCTGTAATCGGTCATCTCCCAGTGTCCATGCCGTCCAATTGTCGCGTGAGTCGGCATGGTCGTACCGCGAATCGGTGCCTCGGTGCCGGCCTTTGGTTTCGCCATGTTTGGATCGCCCTCGGTGTGTCCCAAGAAACCCGAAAAAATGAAGAATGCAACAACCACCTTCCAATGGATACTCCCCTGCAGATGACCACATGGGACCCCAAAACTCCTTTTGTTGGTATTCGGAAAATGGTTGGGAGCCAATACGGTTCAGGGGGTATTGCTCTTCTGCAAAGAACTGCCTACAAAGTATGGCCAAACTTTGTATCCAACATGTTTACACATGATGTTTTGATGGTTTGCAGCATATAACACTGGAGGATGATTTGTCACCACTTGGATCCCCCATGAATCTGTGAGGCATGCCGCCAAAGTTATACATGTGTTGTTTGTGGTGAAATTGCGGACGCCTGTTGTATATTTGGTACATTTGCACTCGGTGTTTTCCCTTACCGCGCCCGATCGTGACCTGAGTTTTGCAGTGCCCACCCGCTTCTTGTACTGTGAGATCCCATCTGACAATCCCCATGCGGCCCCATTTGGTAGAAGGGAGGCCATCGCTATTGGGTTGGAGAAGAAACACAATGAAAGAACAAAAAGATGCGAAGGTTGCTAGATATTAGGGTGGTGGTGAAGGCCATGGCACGCGGTGCGGCCGCTGCACCCATAGTCAGGCCATGGGATCCTTCAAATCGACGGATCCACACACCCAGGTGCTTTGATTGCTTACTTCCCTAGGGCTCCAATCATATCCTCAGAAGGTTATATTAGCAGGTATTCTCATCCCAATCACCCCAGCACCTCAGGTCCAGTCCAGAAGTCCCCCCTTGTCACGGGCCTTGGAACCGTCTCGCTGGTCTTGCTCTCCCCGAGGAAAAGGCCGAGCTCTCGGAGGTCAAGCGTCACCGCTCGCTCTATGCGCTGGGTAGCAAGGGCAGGTGGCTCGTGCTTCGTTGGACGGACCCACACGAGATCTTGGACAGATGAAAAGATCCACACGGCCCGGATCCAGCTGAGCTCCGAACCTCAGGAGAAGGTAACACATCACCTCAGAGGGTATGTGGATCTCTTGATTTGTAGGGAACTGCTTGGCATAGGAAGTTGTTGGTTGAAGAAGCTCAAGTGGTACTGAAGCTATACTAACTACGAGCCCTTTTTGAACGGCGTTGACAGGCTCCGGGAATGAACACCAAGCATCTAGGAACCTGAGAAGGTGGGATGACCGGGGCCCAGTGCCACGGTCCAGTCATACCGAACCTGAGGAGGTACAACTGGAGGTGTAGCGTAGATTGAATTAATTAAGTATAGTTATAATGTGTATTCCACCTGCCGAACTCCACTTGACTTCGTTTGGGATGGACACCCTGAGAACGAAGAGGATTTGGGGGTGAAATGCCGACCACCATCCGATACCTTCGCTATTAGGTTGGAGGCCATCGCTAGTAGGTTAGAGGCCATATATATATATATCAAAGCAGCTTCCGTTTGACCGAAGAGGTGACTGTGTTGAAATCAGAAGCTGCTCTTGATCAATGGGATCTTGATCGGAGAAAGGCCTCCCTGCAAAGAAGATTGAGGCCACATGGCAGTTGATGACCTTGATTTCATTTGCGCCTCATTTTTTTGATCAACCACGTGTTCATGTATATATCATAATCGGCTCCTTCACCCCCAGACAGCAAGTGGATCACTTCTGCACGTTCCTACATCAAACTCAATCATCAACGGTTCCTGTAATCACCATCATCATCATCATCATCATCATCATCATCATCATCATCATCATCATCATCATGAACTTGACCCAATTTTGGGTAAGGACAGGACTTATCTCAAGGACAAAAAACATTTGCCAGAGGACACCAGGGCATCTCTATTCCGAAGAGAGCAACGATGAAGAACGCATCACAACATCGGTTGCATATTTTAGGCTCGATAAGTATAAAAGATAGATATTCAAGATCTTCGAACTGTGCAGCAGGTTCTGCCTCTTCATATCAATTCTCCCAAGCCAGCCAGATAGGTCCGATTCTTCAGAAGGATCTCATCTAGTTCGAGAAGAACTAGGATCTCATCATATCTCCACATGGACTCTCCACAGCCAACTCTCCGTCTGAAAGTCGCCAGGTCCGACTTGGAAAACTCCCTGACTCAGTGGCCTCTTGGAGCGATTTCGCACCAGTCCGGGGAGATGGCGATTTGACCCCGGGACAGTCCGTGGCAGCTGTCCAATTAAACATCTTACAGATCAACGGAGAAGAAACGTTCCAAGTTCCAACCAATCCAATCGGCTGTCTCCCAAGGCTGTCCTATTCCTGTGATCGCCTGTGATCCCTGACTCCCCGACCCATCAGGAACTTCAACTATTCCCTCCCAAACCACCATGATGTTTGTCTAATACTTTGAAAAAAACGTGGGACATAGTTGGAACATGTTGTAACTTGTTCACCCACACCACAGTGTGGAAGACGGCTGGAACACAAGAATGGTGGACTTCCATCCATTGGCCAGAGAGGGTTTCCCCGATTTGGGCACTCCACCCCCGCAAACGGATGGTGAGTGGTGTGTTCTGTAGCCAGAGCCTCTGAGCTGAGCTTTTTAGGAGGAAACCAGGATCATGTTATATATTCCCCATAGTAAAACTTGGTCCTTAAAATTTCATTGCCTAGGGAGTAGTGTTGTTGCGAGTAGTGTTGTTGCAGGATCAACCCCGGTCATCTGAGGTCCTTGATCTGTATAAAAAGTGGATTCGCTGGTACGGACGAGCCAGCAGTCATAGGCTGTGCTGGTACGGGCCGGCAGAAAAAAGAGGCGGATATCTTCGATTTGGAAGTCGATCTACTCCAGGATGGTGGTAGTCTGAAAGATGTTCTATTTACTCGGTGTTTTGCGGAGAATACCTAGAACTTCCAACGTTACACTAATTTGTGGCTTGTGTTCATTTCAGCTCGTTCGAGCGTTCTTCAGTCAAACGAGCGCAAATCCTCGAAACGCGCATGTTTACCAAAACGCGCAGATTCAGCATCCCATGTCCAGCCATTTTGGCTCTGTTTCTGGACACCGCCCTATCATCACCAGGTGACCAAGTGCCCCTTCTCTGGAGCTACATAAATATACCGACACAAATATGGTCACTGCATGAAAGTGCTCGATGTTTTACATGTAAAGACCTGCTCATATCTGAAACCTGCCCGGTGCAATGTGCGCGCATCCAGGTACTCGATCAATGGTCCACCTGTCCGACGTTTGCTGAAGGCCCGGCAAAGATACCGCTATCAGCCGTGGGTGTTTCATGAGCACTTGGACAACAAACCATGCAGTGCCATTTGGTCCAAGAAACATCGTCTACATATAGGCCATAGGCTTTGAGGCTTCATGGCATCCGATGCCATAGCAGCAGTAGTTGAACAGTGGAAGAAGAATGAGGCTCTTGTTAAGCAAGCTGCTGCTGGTGTGATGGCTGTGGTCAGCAAGAACCAGGAAATCACTCGCAAAGAGGTGTGTGCCAACTACAAAGTTCTTCTACCACTTGTTGAACACCTCGGACTCTTAGTAATGATTGGTTGGGGCACTCTTTTGTAGATAGGGGCGTAGGAAATCCACTCAACCCTAATCTTTTACAAGTCCAACGTGCAGCCAAGGACTACGCCCATCTGTGAATACATTGGCTGAGGCGGTCACCCTGTTTCTGACCCACTGCAGGCCAAGAGGGAAAGCATGTCCAACCCGCAACATGTCTATAGATCTATCTATGCAGGCGTGCATGCATCATATTGGCATCTGCCAGGTGATCATGTGAATGCGGAGTCTTGGGTCCTGCGGAATCACGTTTACCTATTCTCCAGGGCTACCAAGAGAGGACACAGACCTCGAGAACAAGAGTTCCAACAACTCATGATTGCAGCTGGAATCCCTGTACCTGACACGCCCCATACTGGGTCGCGATCCAACAGCTCTCTGGATGGAATGATTGGTAAATTTTTGTTCCAATTCTCAAAACCCTCACCTCGCATTTAAGAAATTAAAAATCTACCGCAATGTCAGGTTCCATGAGCGTGGCTGCCCGTGACGAGCCCGAGCCTACTGGGGAAGATTGCACCGAGGAAGGTGACAACGAGCAAGAAGACGCAGAGGAAGAAGAACATGAAGACGATCCGGTTGTCGACCCCTCAAAGGAGCCATTTAGCATTTTGCCATGAGTCCAAAGGTAAAAGTTCTATATTTTTTGCATCCCCCAAATTGGGACACATGATATGCATCAGTTCCTTACAATTTATACCTATATATATATATATATGTGCTCCATCCATCGGTGGCCGGCCACTGTTCCAGGAGACGACCACTGGCTGCCGTCGTCAACTCTTCGCGGGCCCAGGTTTGCCCGCCTGTGAGTTGGATGATGCCAAAGCTTCTTGTACCTTAGATGGAACAAAGGCAACTCTTGCCATTTTTGTGTGCCCCGGATCTTGAAATGGGCTAACACCCCCAAGAAAAGTTGCATATATATATATATGTTATAGACATGCATGATTATAAGATATCATATACAGGGAAGGTTTCTTTTGTCATGTGCACGCCTTCGAAGGCAGTGATGCTTTTGGGTCTACTGAGCCTTCTGTTGAAGTACCAGCAAACTTACCTGGCAATCCTTGGGACCACTACATTGTGAAGGATCTCAAATACGGCTACCGGTGCTTGAAATGCTCGAAGGTGGGCTATGTCGCGAACATCAGGGAGCAAGGGTGCAAAATTCCAAAGCCTGATACTTCACCTCGGCCTACCAGTAGTGTTGATGTGGCTTCCATTGGCGCAAGTGCTGCAGTGGTTGGAAGTGAACTTTGCAACCAACGTGTCTCTCAAGAGGATCTCCAGAAAGAGATGGAGGCTTTGGAAGCATTGGAGCGTGAGTTGAGAATCCAAGTCCAAACACAAGAGATTTTGGAAGCTCAAGAGGCCCAGGAGCTTGCGGAGCTTGAGGAGCAAATGCGGGAACTCGAGCTGTACGAAACAGAAGAGCAGCAGCTTGAATGGGCTTTGAAGGAGTCCTTGGAGGAAGCAACTGCAGCAATGGAAGTTGAAGAGGCCAAACCCAAGGAGGAGCTTGTGCCGCAACAGGCGCCTCCTGGTTCAGCAAACCCTCCCACGGAGGCAGCATCTCGACCAAAGAGATTGAGACCTATGGCAGATGAAAGTCTGCCGGAAGCTTCACCCTCTGTGCCACCAAATGGCTCTGCCACAGAACCTCCCGCCAAAAGGCCGGCAACTTCAGCTCCTGCCGATGATGGCGTGGCTGCACCAGTTCATGAGGATGTTGAGGACCTTTGGATCAGAAAGCGCTATATCCAGTACTGGAGCAAGTTCAAGAAGGTTGCCAAACCGCAACAGCAGGTCACCGCGCACCCGGAGGTTTGCAACTTGACCACATTCAGCATGACTATATATAGATTTTCCATGAGTTTTCCTATGTGCCTTGTTTGCGCTATAGCAACACGTGTGTAAATTCTTAATGACATCGCTAGCCTAGGCCTGGACAACATGGAGACATTGCCCATGGATATTGATCTGCGAGCTCCGGAGGATCTTGCTGTTGTTGCTGCTGGGCAACCTGCAAAAGAATTGATTGTGACGGAGGACGGCGACAAAAAGGAGATCAACAAAGAGGTGAAAACCAATTCGCCAGTCTCGACAACTTCAACAACAGCTACTGAGCATGGTTTGGAGCGTCCTGAAGTGCTCGACCAGCTGTCTCCTATTGCGCCAGCTGATCAACGCAAAAACTTGCCTGCAAAGCGACGTCGCAAGAAGGGAGCTGAGAAGGAGGAGACGGCTTGCGGCAAGAAGTCATCAAAGGACAAGTCCAACAAGCTTGCCAAGCAGTCAAAGTCTGACAAGCCAAAGAAGTCTGACAAGAAGTCTAAAGGCAAGCCTTCGGACAAGTCCGGGAAGTCCAGGAGGTCCAACAAGAGTTCGAGCAGCAAGAAAGCATCATCTTCTGAGAATCTCCTGAGTGATGCAAGCAAAGCCTCAGCCTCAAGTGGCAAGCCAAAGGCTAAGGCCAAGGCAGCTGCAAAGGCCAAGGGTGATAAGAGGAAGAGAGATGATGCCAAGGGAGATGACGCCAAGATCGAAGCAAAGAAGAAGGCATCCAGGAAGAGTAGCGCCTCTCACAGAGCGATGAAGGCAGCCTTGATCGATGGAAAGAGCGACGAGGAGGCCAAGATTCTTGCCAAAGCGGTTACTTGGAATTGTATTCGAATTGTTTTGATTATATTTTGTACGTTTTGTTGTCCGTGCTGATCCGTGCTGCATGTCCCAGCCCGCACTGGCACGCACGCACCCAAGAGCTTAGGCATATCATGCTGCGTCGTGATTGGAGCGCTGTAGTGATGGACGATGTGGCTGTGATAAACACAGCGGCTAGTACTTTTGACCGTGAGGAACATGGTCAGGGTATTTGGATAGGTGTTTAATGCTATCCGTAGGGTTGCAGCTAGTCCACTAGCTCTAGAGATCAACAACCATGCAGTGGGGAAGGACCCATGCACCAAATCTTGAGCAAAAGGTCCTGCGCAACTTTTGTTCCGCTTTGTGTTAGCTACACTGGTCCATGTGTGCGTGTGTGTGAGTGCACTGACTGTGTGGGCCTAGTGATAATGCATCCACGGTGCATCCAGGCGGTGCAATGACCCGGGCATCCAGCTGGATGAGAAAGGCCTGGAGAGCAGGTTCCAACTGGCGTGTTTTAATTTTGTTGCACGCAGGTCTTTAGTGTCTGTGTGGCATGAACTGCATTGCATTTTGGTACCATGCTCTTGGAGGGATTTGGGCTCTGTTGTCCGTCGTGGCTTTGAGAAAGCCATGGCTTATTCCCCAGTGTTCAACCTGCAGCATGTGCAGGCTCCAAAGGCCTGAGCCATACAGACAGAATGAACTATATTTGTTGAAGTCATGCCTGTATAGCTTTGAGGTCCTGATAGCACTGGCCGGGACCTTGTCGCTTGTAGCGATGCATACAGCTCCCATGTATGCCCTTCAAAACCCAAAGTGTGGATCCCATGCAGGTGTTGATGCTCGGTTGGATGGATATACCGAGCACTCCCTTCGATTTCATGGAGGTCTTTAGCGGAAAGCAAGCATTGACCCGGACCATGTCCCATCCCCAGGGTCATGCACAAGCCATGCATGTTGCTGGTAGCGCCGATATAAATGTCGCCCGATGTTCCTAGGCATGATGCTGGGTACAGATGCGCATCATATGACAGGGACCTGCATCCGAGCGCTATGGAGTTCAACTCTTCTCCAGGATTCTTGTTGCTTGACTATGGGGTTCATTGTAGGGGTTCTCAATGTATATATATATATATCCGTAGTGCACACCGCTATCGTCGAAACCCGGCAAAAAAATCCGTCCCAGGCTGATCTTGTGGACTGTGATGCAAATGGATTGCAATGCACTGGGGCATTTGGCCCCTGACTGCTCGAGCTGGGGGGATTCCATCGCGAGGAACTAGTTGGCGGAACTTTGTAAATGTGGCTGGAAATCTTTTTCTACCATGGATAAGGGGAGCCAACGTGATGATTTCAAGGTTTCTTGCCATACACCTCTAGGCATTCATATGCCGCATGTTATTGAACATCAAGCCTCTCTGTACTTATCATCTATACATCATATGCAACCGAGGCTTGTTCTGGTACTGCTTTACATGATGAGCAAGAATTTGGTGTGGGTACTGGAGCAACCACGTAATTCTTTGCTTGTCCGCCATCGGCGGTTCGAGTGGTTTGTGAACCACGTGGCAACTGCAGCTAGGCATGACTAGAACTACTCCCTCTCCGTATACGCCGTCCCGCGAGGTTATGCCTGCATCTGTGGAATTTGCCCTTCACCATCCTTCACCTGTTGCGGGTTGGTTTGGGAATCAAACCGTGGAAAGGGGTGGGTCATGGTGGGTCCATGCATCATCAAGGAAATCATGAACTAATCAGCTGTTGATCAACATGCAGTGTGTTTACAGCTGTTGTACCATGTGATTTACATAGCGTTCTAGGCCACTCAAATTGCAAACACGGCGAACTTAGGTTTATCACTGCTGCTTCTGGATGATGCTTCATGGTTCAGGGACACCAAAACCTACGGTCTGCTATTCCAACATGAAGGAAGTTCAACGACTTCACCTTGGAGCCCTCCGTAAAGAGGAGAGGGAACGTAGGACCACTGGACTCACCACCCGATGCTAGACTTAATTGTATATATGCATGCCAGCATTTGGTGCGAGCTAGCAAAATCATTGAAATCACCGCCCAGGAAAATATACCAACAAAGCTGGAGTCCGTAAGTTTCAGGGAACACGTGGTCTCAAAGCATCACAGTTACTTGGCTTGTATACCAAGATCCCATACTTGTTTGGCAGCAGTACACGGACCCGGGGCATGGGAATTGAACAATACTTCTCAGGACATACACTGTAGGCTTTGCCCGGAGCCTTCAGAAGCTCTATGAAGAGCATCTGCATGAATCTTCTGATCGCCGCGACCTGCGGTACAAACCGCAGATTGGGGGACTTCTCGATGACCGGGCTCAGTTTGAGCAATTGCCCATGGGAGACCAGTGGGAGGATGCAAACTTATTGGATCCACTGCTTTACTTGTTCCAGTCCAAGAAAGTGAGGCTGGTCCCTGGTTGTTAGGAAACCATCACAGTGTTGTCTTCGGGATTGTTAAAGGCTATAGCTACTGCAGTGGGTTCACAACACCGGTCCCTGTAGGTATCCTAGCGTGCAATGGGAGAGCACCATGAGAAGCTTTGTCCTAGAGTACCAGTCTGAGGCCAGTATGTCAATCCAGGCAGGTATTATTTATAGAACGTTCTGCAGAATTTGGCAGGCTCTTGGAGATCCCGGACTTCGAGCGCAACTTGCAGACTGATCTATATAGATCAGAGCCTGGATCGTGCGGGATTGCCCGCACACTTTTTGCACTTTGCACTAGCTTTGATGACAGAAATTCAAATTCGTTGGGGTTGAGTAGAAATCGGGATGCGCATACCGAGCGCATATTCGCGCATACGCGCGCATATTCACGCAAACACCCGCATACCTGAAAAGTGTGATTTTGGGTTGAGCAGATTTTGGATTCTCACTTGATGCCACGCACAGATTTTGCAGTTGTAGTCTTGTGTATCCTTTCTGCTTAGCATTCTTGGCTTTGATTTGGAAAATATGGAAAGACTGCACTCTTCCAGCACGCTTGTTGCCGGAACCATGGCTGTAAAGTTTGGAGATGGATCCAACGCCTCACGGAAGCGGGAATTGGAAGAGCTGATTCTAGCAAATCGGTGTGCATGTTATATGGCAAGCTTTGCACGTCTTACACTTTACATCATGCATAAAACAATATATATATATAGCTATTTCATGCTAGCTGGCTGAGGCAAAGAAGCAGCGTGTTGAGGCCTTGCGCCGCAAGCTTTCAAACCAACCATCAGAACTTGCACCACAAACGACAGTTCCAGGCTGGTAAGAGTATGCAGTTACTGTCGTAGACACGCATGCGCGTGCGCATACTATCGCATACTATAACAATTCTAAAACCGCTTAGGAGCACCTCATACCGCTCAACGTGGTGGTGAGTTCTGTGCTGGCTTGGCTGAAGAGAGCACACTGTTGGATTCTCAACCGACAGCGCTTTATGAAACGCCGGGGACCGATCAGGTGAGCTCAGGACCTGTGGTGGTCGATGACAGCTCAGGTAAGTTGGCAATGATTCTCAACTGCCTGAAGGCTATGGAGATTCCCATCCACGGGAGAACTCCCTGGCCCTTCCGCCTGTGCCCCCCTTCTCCTTCACCCACTGTTTTGTCCACGCCACAACCCAAGCCGACGCCCACACCTGAAGCCACGTTCCCTGCACCCACACCTGAGCCCCTACCTGAGCCCACACGTGAAGAGGAGATTCCATGTCCAGGGACACCAACCCCTTCAGTGATTCCAGAGACTGGCCGGAGACCTCAGTCACCAGGGTACTTCAAGCTCCTAGGCTTATGCGTGTATGTAAATAAGACTGCATGCATGTGTGTTTGTTTCAACAAGCCCATGCCAACTCTGTTGGGTGACATGCTCTAGCTCGAATGATATAGATTCGTGCACGGCTTCATTGTTTCGTGCCTAGGCTTCGTCGATACTTCAAGCCCAAGCGAGGGACATTCCAGTGCTCAGAGAAAGCGTTGGCGATGTGGAGAACGGACGAGGGACGTTTTTAGACAGCATTTTACCCAAAGTCTAGCCAAGTGAAATAGCAATTAATGAATTTGCCAAGGTCAGGAGCTGCGCAAAATGTTCCGAGAACATGGATCCTTTGGTCAGCTGGAGGTGCAGGTTTCGAAGAAATCCTTGAAAGCCGACCGTAAGAAGGTTGATGGAGGTTGGTACACCAGAGCTTACCTTGAGAACGTCGCCGGGTGGACCAAGAGACTTATCGTTAATATTTTGAGTAGTTGTAAGAGATTTCCATCATATATATATACTGTATATCTATGTATATATCATTGACCTGCCCAGGAAAATGGTGGATCGTGCGTTTGAGTGGGGCAGGAAAAATGGCGCTGTGAGGGTCAATGAAGTACATGGGGAGGAGGAAGTCCGCCTTGTCCTCACGGAGACCTTCCAACTTGAGAACACTGATCTGGAAGAAGTTAACCGTACTGGGTCTTTCGAGGTGGAGGAGGGGGTTATATATGCACATGTGTGCACATACACACCATGCCACATACATAGCTGTCCTTTCCGCCGGTGCCCTGCAGCCTCATCCGTCACCAGGATCAGGAGGGCTCGCTTTTGGTGAGTGACCTGCCAGAGATTGGTCAAGAGACTGGAGGTGCTTCTGGGTCAGGTAATCCTGAAGATGCAATGGGGTCCGTGCAAAACGTGATGACATTCAAGTTCCTTGTCAGTGTTGGATCATGTTTTGCTGCATGATCACCTTGCCAATTATAAATTGTTTGTTAAAAGCTGCAGTATTTCAACTTGCTCTGAGGATGACCTTCCCAGCAGTTACAGCCAACACCAGTGCTGTATCGATCTTGCCGCAGTTTATCGATGTTCTGGGTCGAAAATTGGACAAGATCCGAGCAGAGCTGGACAGCCCTGCTTTTTTTGGGGGGGGGGATATCTAGCCAACAGTGCATGTTAAATGTGTTAGCTAGTCAAAAGGTCAACGTGCACATCTGGAATTGCAGGACCGTATCACATCCATCCAGACCACTCAAGCCAAAGGGTTTCTTGGAAGCGATCATGAAGCCTGTCCATGACCACCATTTCCCACTCCACTTTGCATGTTATTGCCCGTCCGATTTGCAATTCTAGGCTGGTGGGGCAAATTCAGACATTGCTCAAGGAAATGGATGGTGCCTACAACTCTTTGACCGACAAGCTCTCCGAGGCCACCGTAAGCCCTGAAACCATGGACAAGCCCCTTTGAATTTTATGTGCATGCATGTAGCGTGTGTGTTCCATTGTTCAACGTGTGCACCAAACAAATTAAAGCGGTGTGAAAAATCGATATCTAAGGGAGAAGCGAGACCAAATCCAACGGTTGTTCGTCCAATGCACAAAGCTGGATGTGGCCATGAATGGTATGCTCACTCGCTCCAGGTATCTAGTTAGCATTGGCAATGTGAAGCCGCAACCAACCCCCCCTGATATGCCTGCTTTGCATCATGGCTTTGCTGAGGAGCATCAAGTCGCCGGCAACGACGAAGACACCTCCCAGTACTGAGAGGGCAAAGGCCAAGGCCAAAAGTGCACCCAAGCCGAAAGCATCGAGTGCAAAGTCCCGGAAGTCAAAGTCCGAGTCTAAGGGGAAGGCAAAGCCTGACTCTACTGAGTAAGCTCTTCTGTTAGATTGCCCTGGGCCATTGAGAATGGCGCAATGATTGGCAGTACTATATATATTTCAGCGATGCGAAAGGTAGCGATCTATTTTCGCTGCTTGGGGATGCATCGGCTGTTCAATTCTATTCCTAGGTATTTGCTCTCGGGATCCCACTGTATGAGCTTATACGTTGAAGTCTGCTGGGATGTTAAAAAGTCTGCTGCAAGTTGATGTCATCTTCCCAGTCTCTCCAAAGTTTGAGGGTGTTCAAAACAATGGTGCTCAATTTCACTCAACTTGCCTGTGCGTAGCCATGTGCCAGGTCATAGATCTCTATCCTTTGCTTCTCCCAAGTCCAAGGGCGGCATCAGTGCCACCCTCAAGTTGCACGCACTTGTGACCCCACAGTCCAAGACCCATGGTGTTGTTTCCTACCTGCGAACACCCTCAGGTTCTGGATCCGACCAAAGCTCCGACGAAGTGGACAAAGACCTGTTCAGGAGCTTTGCCAAAGGGGTGCCTCATCACATGTTTCCGGCTGTGCATGCACGACCATTCGTACGATTGTACCGTGGTTGGGGGTATAGTTGGATCAATTTATTGTGGGCCAGGCATCTGCTATCGATGTTTGTGGACGAGCTCGCAAAACTGGAAAGCTGTTGGCCCGGCACGGAATCTCTCATCGATCATCGATCAGTATTTTTATGGAATTCATGGAATGCATTCTAGAGTGGTGATTTGCAGATCGTAAAAAGCTAAGGAATATATGATCAAGAGATTGCTAGTACAGCAGCCCTTGGGCGCTCCAAGACGTATCAGAAGAATGCAAGTCGCAACTTGTACCGGCTCATTTCCCGCAAAGGCCACACCATCCCAATCGACATCAAAGCAGTGGTGGTGCCTGTCAAAATTGCCAGCCGGAAGGTGCTTCAGAAGCCTTGGCCGGTTTTGCAGCTTTCGGATTGGGTCAAGGCATGCTTTGAGCACTATGGTGGTATGTTCCTACTCGGGGGGCATACGCTGACCAATGACAACTTGAAGGATATACACAACATGCTAGAAAGGTTTTGGCAGCGGTACCAACACGTACAAGATGTGGATGTTGCTGAGCCAAGTAGAACAATACCATGGATGTTGCATGGTGACGAAGGCCGGGGCCAATGCAAGCGTCCAGTATTGATCTGCAGTTTTCAACCGGTAATAGGCTGGATGGGTGAGGAACACATCAACTCGAAGAAGAACCTTGGTCAGTCACAGCTAGCCTTACCATTTTGACCTATGTGCTGTTTATAGTATGCGGGCCCCATACCAATCACATGCCTGTTCACTTTTGCACAGCTTCTTAGGCACACCTTTACTACGAGACTGCTCTACACAATCCTACCATCGGAACGTTACGCCCCCAAGGGGGCTACTCTCGACGGCCTACTGGAAAGCCTTGTCCAAGATGTCACTGCCCTACATGCAAATGGAATAGAAGCCCCTTATCAGCACATGCTTTTGTTTACGATGTATCAACTCCCCTGCCACACATATGCCATGCTTTGTGCCAGCCGCCAGGTCAAGTACAATGGCATCACTGAGAGGTTTTGGTTCCAGTTTTTGGGAACCAAGGGGGACTGGCCGTGGCTCCGATCCGCGTATAAGCTATCCACAGGATTTACCTCGAAGAGGAAGTGCCATAGGTGTGCAATTCCTGTGCCTTTGCTGTAGCCTTGCAAATGGACCCATGAGAGCAACTCACCCCAAAACTCATGCAATGCCATGCACGCCCAGGAATGGTGGGACCTATCCAATAGATCAGCTATCAGGACATTGCCGGAGGATTGCAGAACTCCCAGCCCCTTCAAAGTAGGAATTGTGAGCCCTCTACGCAAGATCCCTCAAGGGGATACCGTCAAAAAGATTTTGATAGATGTGGCACACACTCATGCCATACAAGGCTACGGCAAGGATGACTGTGCCTCCGCAATATGTTTTTTGGCAATCCATTGCCAGTACTGGGGCGCCGCCGTGATTGCAACTCAACTTGACCGTGCATTTGATAGTTTCAAGGCCTACTGCGTCCGTAATGGTAAAACAACCTCACTGACGGACTTCTCCTACCAAACCATGAAGGTGAAGTCGTCCCTCGATTTTATGAGAATATGTTGGAACCTAGAACAGCTGTTGAATCACTTGCTTTAGCCAAGTAGCTTATAATATGCACGGTCTTTCCAACGCTTATCAGGTTGAAGATGTTCCCCAAAGGCCTCGGCAAGGGTTTCGATGCCTCTTTGCTGGGAAAGTGGCTTGCGGAGTTGCTGCCCACTATCTCCCCTGACAGTGTCCCAGATACTTGTCCCAGTTGCAGCATCCTATGCATAGGAAATGGTTTCTAAGTTTCTAAAAGTCAACATTGAAAGTCTAGCAGCCTGGAACCCAAACCCGTCACGTGACACCTGAGGAGAATTGCCGAGATATCCTGAAGGTCCTGACCTGGGGGATGTCTTCAGCAAACAAGTTTTTCCACTCGATATATAACGGAAAGCTGTGGCTCAGTGCACCCGAAGCCAGTGAAGCAGTTGTGAATGGGTGGCAAATGATGGCCACTGCTTTGCACTAACTAGTTGTTCCACTGGTGGCTGTTTGTTCTTAATTAAGAGAATGCGTGGACAAGCACGTTCCATACATGCGGTACGTGTGTAGTGTCCCAAGGAGAGCTACGGGGGTTGTGCCAGACTAAGTGCAATTAATGGTTGGAATCTGTGGTATTTGCGTCCAAAGGCGCATATGATCTGTCACCTCATGTGCCATGCCTGAACCTTCTGAGGGTGTTGTTCTTTTAAGCATTCATGCTCACACTTGCGCTTGGCAACTGAGTCGTGACATGGAATACCAACTTGGGCGCCAAGCGGCGCATATTCTGAATCCAGCAAGTCTATGCCCCAGCTCACATGCATAGTGAGTGATAGAAATCAATAAGCAAGATCTTTTTTGTTTTGTTGAGGCCTGGCCACGTGGTCAGACGAAGATTACATAGGGCGCGTGGCTCGGGTTGAGAGGCGGGTTCACTCTAGTCATTTGGCCCATTCAACAATAAACCGGTGCCTTGTGGCTTACCATGTTGAATGGAAAAGGGCGCTTGAACAACTGGCGCCTGTGCGGTCAAGTAGCTGATCCAGACAGATCGAAGATGATCTCGTGCGAAGGTGGAGAGGAGAAAGTAGTGTTTGTCGGTGTGTGTGCAAGTGGGTTTGTGCATACATGTGCTATAGATGCATGGCTCATGTTGACCAAATATACCAAATCTAAGGAACCAAAGGGTTTTTAACGTATATGTTTTTTAAATGCATATTCAAACGAGCAAATCTAGCAAAAACGATCACCAAAAAAAAACGAGCACAAATATGTGCTACAATGGAAGATCTAGGTATAATATCTTTCGAAAGGTATCGTCCGTTGGGCGCCGAGTTGCATCTACCTTCGACTCGGAAAGGTTGATGAAGGTGTTCTTGACCTGGCAGGCTGTGTGACATACTTATTCCGAACATAAATTAGGTTAACATACCTATAGACCCGAAACACTACTTATTTGTCATGTCTGGAGCGAAACATCGCTTCTCCAGTGGCATTGGCAGTAAAAATTGTTTATCCTGGAAAAACTCGTTTTTCCCCGAAACACCTCCAAATGGGAGCTGATTCGTGAAGAAGAATGGCTTGCCATGGCTTATGTTGTTTTTGATCTCAGACTTGTTTGGCTCATGGACTATTTTATACCACCAGCATGGGCCGGTGTCACCCCCAAACCCTCCTGAACTTGAGTCTTCTTGTTGAACATGTCCTTTTGAGCAGTGCCCGCGCATGGACCACTTGTAAAGAATGAGGGGGTAGGGTAGCAAATCCGTGTTGAGGCAGTTGGTTGGTGCCCATTCGAACACAAAGCCCAGATTGTAGATTGTGCCCTTCAGCGTGTGATTTGGGTATCAATGTCTTGAAAGTAACACTCTCAAAAAAAAATAGGTCTCCAAACATCTTGTGTTTTCCGCAGGTTGTCGAACGGACTTTAATGACAAGAAACCCCCCCAACCATCCAAATTTCAGGTTCCCGTGGAGAACCCGTCTATAAGCGTGGGGAACCCGTCTATACCCGTGGGTCATACTGGAGAAACCATGTTTAAAAAAAAAATACGTTTTTCCTAACCCGTGGGGAACCCGTAAAAAACCCGTAGTAACCCGTAGGGAACCCGTAAAAAATTATGGGTTCCGGAGTATGCCATTTGAAGGTGTCCATGAGGAGAATTGATCACTCCCATGTGATGCCGGCAACGTGCCAATTCGGATTGATCTTGAAGCACTTCAGTTTCTGGGGGTGAAAGGAAAAAGAAACATGCTTTTTGTAGACTGCTTTCAGACCACAAACACACAGTTGTTCTTTCTTTCGGCACATGTGTTCATCTGAAACCTGGCATCGCTCCTTCAGAAATCAGAAAGGATCGCAGGACTCTGAAGTAGCTTTGCTTGGTGCCATGTCTAAGATGTCTATAATGACAAGTTCCCATGTTTGGAGGAAGGTGGGCACATCAAGATATGAATAGCAAAGTTGAGAGGAATAAAAAGGGGATGATGTGTGCGTTTGCCTGGCCATGTACTTCAGACAGCATGCCCTCAAAATGCACAAAATCAAGAAAACCGTTTTTCCTCAAGAAACATCGTTTATTTTTTAGAACTGTCTTTTTTTAAGGTTCTGGGGTCTTATGGTAAGTTGACCATTCACATCTGTTCTTGCTTAGTGGGGAAACCAGTTCGGCTAAAGACTATATCCACTGACTGGGTAGGTCTTAAGCATGTTCGGAAGTTCCCGCTGACCCGGGCCACGTCTTCCGGCGCCGCACCTCCATCTTCCATTCTTGGTCCTTTTGTGAAGCGACATGAAACGACTGGGGAGCATGCTTCATACTTCACCATGTGAGCGGAGAACAGGGCGCCGTTCCCAACATCCACGGCGACCAGGATCGGATGCAAAAACGCCCAACTTCTAGATCTCCAAGAGAGGTTGAGAGACCTGAACTAAGACCCTGGAGTGGTACATATGGTGTGGGCGCCCTAAGGCTGTTCAACCTCTCTTGGCTTCTATGGAACTGCCTGTGTCCCTGCCTGAAATCGTCCGGTGACGTAGATGGCACAGAAAAAAAAGGACCATGAAATCCGAAGACCTGTGTTTCACAGGTGGCGCCATCCACGTAACCGTGATGTTTTTAAAAAAGTGTACTCTCCGACGCACTGTGAGGTTTTGCTTGTTGTGTTTTTTTTGCCGTGACTAATATGATCTAATATGTTCATTTTAGACGATGTTAGACTCACTTGATGAACAGCCAGAGCCCGTGATCCGTATTTCTTGAAACTTGTGAGATGCAAAACCCAGACCCATGAGTTTCGCCATTGATTGCAACACCTACCAGCTGCAGAATAGGGTGGTTTCAGAGTTTCAGGGTTATACAAGCTCAATATTGGGATTGATTATGATTGATTTCAGGGGTCAATGTATACAGTTGAGATTGCCTAACCTAGGTAGGCTCTGTAGCTCTGTTGGGAATTATTTGTTCACTTCCCATGGCTCAAGAAATAGGATCCAAAATGCACCTTGGGGGCCAGTCCCCACGTGGGAACGCAGCCCTGGAACACTTTGCAAAAATAGAAAGCTTGCAAGTATCACAACTTCCTAATTGTTCGCCTTGTGGGCACGCCACTAAGCACAATCAAAGGCCAAGGCTTTTCAAGTGTTCTCTATAGACATCAGGTGGGGCAGCAGCCCCAACGCTCGTTTTTGGTATTGAATCTTGAAGCGTACTTTGACTGCAGCGAGCAATGATGTTTTTGCATAGGATTTTGGGTCACATTTGTTTGTCTGGCTGCTTCGGACAGCCTATGTCCCCAGCGCTGTCCTGCAAACCAAAACTAGACGTAAACACTCCGACCAACCCAGACTGCCAGCTTGCTAGCTGGACGACAAGGACCGAAGGACAGGACAAAAGCAAACATCGTTCTCAGCTCGCTTCCGGGCTCGTCCCCAACTCTGCCCCGGAAAAATACGTTTCCGGCGACCTTGGACATATGGCTGGCGTGAAAAATGCGTTTGCACGCGTACGCAAATTTACCACTCTTCCATGGCGCAAAAAAAATACGATTTGATTGACAAATCGCATTTAAA
>CAXAMN010024040.1:321916-335072 GCA_963970005.1 Durusdinium trenchii | reverse complement strand
ATTCCCCACGTCCGTACCCGCATTCTATGTTTCAGTCCGTCGCTATATACTTCCAGAGAATGGTCGAACTGGGGCCAAAGGACCAAAGGGCCTGTTCACACAATTGGCATGGTATCACTAATTAGATGGTACTGGCATCAACCCCAGTGATTGATTCCCAAGGGTGGACATCAAGTTGTCATTGTGTGGTTCCAACCGTGGGGCGGAAAAAAAACAAACATATGACCCAATGTGTATCTTCCTGTTTTTTACAGGACCATCCTGTTTGGATGTCCTGGCTCCACTAATTTCCCTATACTTCCATCCAAGATCTCCAGCCAGGACACCAGCCAGGAAACAATCTATCCTTATATTTGTTTAGACAATGGTTTCTTAGATATTTGTTTGGTTTTCAAAAAGTAGTACCATGTATTTTCTCAGGGTGGTGGTTGGTTTTTTGACGGTGTCTGAAGGTCCAGAGCGCAACACTCTCCCTGGATGGTGTTTGTGATACTCTCCAGGGGAAGTGCCATCGTTACGTGGGGTCCACCTCTTGTTTGGAATTCGGAACATGGTCTTCCGAATCTTCGGGGCTGTTTTCCAGTCACTTCCACCAGTTGAGTTCCAGGGCGTGTATGCAATGAAAGCACAAACCACATGCAACACCATTACAGTAGCTCTATTTACGCCATGTGAGTCATTTGCACGTTCCTAACCATGTGAGAAACACCATGCCATCACCATGCGAGTTGACATATTTTGGAGAACGACACGATTCCTCGAAGCCATTCAGCCCACATCCGAGGCCGTGGAGTCTGCGCAGAACGACCATGCTTCGATGGTGCACTCGGTGTTGAAGAACAAACAGGCCATGACTTGTTTATTTTACATTTGGTGGCTCACATGTTATGTTCTTCTACCCTGGTGCATCAACCTTTGGTGATTTCTACCGGCCGAAAGAACGGGTGGCGTGAATCGGCGGTCCTTGGCGCAGCGCCCGGTCCGGCCGGCGCAGCCCGGTCCGGTGTGTTCTACCTTGCACGTGGGCTTGACGAAGCTCCAACCTCAAAAACCGAATGAGAAGCAAACAAGATGTGTTGGCTGTGTTGATTCACCAGCAACCTTCCAAAGATGTCCAAACCATGTTGTTCAATGACTTCAGCAGCGGCAAACTTGTTGCCCATACAGGAGGTTTCAATCACAAACGAACATGTGTGAGTAAACCAACATTTGCAGCTACCAATGGTGTTTAGTTTTGTTCATGACAGCAATTGCAATAGTTGTCTTCCCTAGTCACATGGAATAGAGTTTTCTTACAAACATGCAAACAAACACCAAGTTGTCCCACCTTTGAGATTCTGTCACTCAGTTCAAGACAACTCTCTTGTGGGCCAATTTGGGCCCAGATTGGTATGCTCGCAAACCGTTAGAATAGAATTGTGGACGCAAGTCCTCGACGTCTTTTGAAAACAGCATATGGTAGATGCGCAGGCATACCAAGCCAAGAGCTGCAGCGTTATACAAGAAGCGCTACAACAACCGGCGCTGGGTCAAGTTCAACAGTGGGACCTTTCTCTGAATTGGCCAGCAAAGCTAGTGCTTGGTGCCTGGCTTACACCCGGAAAGCGCAAGATCGCTCAGTCCGTGAAAACCAGTCAGCGGAGATGTGCCGTCTTCCAGTCCCAGACGCTCCCAGCGGGACTGCGATAGGACTGCCGATCAACTGAGGGGTCTCATGGCCCACACCACCCCGATGTAGGTCAATATACCAGTTCCATTAGTCGTGTCTTCCAGTGGAGCAGTCCAAAGACTCCTTGGCCACACGAACTCTTTCGGGCGCCATCAACGACTGCCGCAAGAACTTCTGAACGGAACGTCGCGGGATTCACTTGTTCGACGTTTGACTTGATGACCTAGTGAACAAGTGAAACTCCCAATCGCTCTTTTTTTTGGGAAGCTACTAAAAGGATACAAAAGGATCAGGTGACGCCAACAAAACAAGATAGACATAGATAGACTGTTCAGAAAGGGCTGAACGGCACCAGACAACCCTACCACCCGGCTAAGCACTACACAGCGCATGGCCGGGCAGCAAATAATGGTCATATGAGTCATATATGTGGCCATATAGGGTGGGAGATTGGATGAAATTGGTATGCTCGCTGAGCGTAGATGGACTTGTTGGATGATCAAATCACGTCAAATCGATCGCTGTGTATGTGTCCATTGCGTGACGCAGATGCGCCAACTCCGAGTCTTCCGACTGCAATTGACAGGCGCATTGCGAACGGCTTCGCCAGCTGTTCGAGACCCTGGGAGATGCAAAGACGGGGGTGATCACCTTCAAGATGTTGGAGGAGAAGATGCATTCGCCCGAAGTTCGAGCCTACTTCGAGCCCTGGCCAAGTCTTCTTAGACGGACTAGAGGACTGTTCGAGGGAGTCACTGTTCATCATGAAGTAGAGGATGAGCATGGAAGAAGATTGATGAAGAACAGTCACTGTTAGATTCATTAAGATTCAGTAGAAGACTATGTTAGCATAAGAAGATTCTGCGAACTTGAAATGGCCGGGTGATTGACACTTCTTGCTGAAAGGCCATGGGCCATGGCTATTGCATCCATGTGATGTTTCAAGTGCCGTGTCGCCCATCAATAGCATTTATATAGTTATACTCTCCCTGGAACTAACATGGGAAGTGGACAGCTACCTGTTTGTAGTGGAAAATGGTCTTCTAAGGGGCCATTGTTAGTTCCAGGGAGTGTAGTTGATTATAACTTTCATAGAATCTGACCTGCAGTCTCAGTTCGCAACTCAGAAAAAGGGTACTCAGATGGTATAGCAGTGTTTTTTAGTTCGGGTCATCTCCTATTTTCGTTTGGGTATGAGAGGGGTCCAGGTCTCCTGGCACATGTTTCTCCGCCGGACTCGAATCGCGGTGTTTGGTCTATCATTTGTCCCCGAATCGAAAGGCATTCCGAGGAGCTTTGCAGACCAATCCCATGGATTGGGTCCTGGGTCGGTCCCATTACCTGTAAGAGTCAGTAAACACTTATTACTTATTACATACTACTACTATTTTTGAACAAGGCCTGTAACAGACCAATGCCATGGAAATATTTGTTGAAGCCAGTTGCGGAAGCGAGACTTCTTGGATCCTGGGGGAAACACCATGTAGAACATCTTCCTGTATAGATCAACGTTGATCTTCAAAGGCTGTCTTGCGGGCACCGGATACGATTTCGATTTCGCTGAGGAAGTCCTGGGGCTGGACGTTTGGGATGTGTCCTGGCGTGC
This sequence comes from Durusdinium trenchii, assembly GCA_963970005.1. NCBI lineage: Eukaryota > Dinophyceae > Suessiales > Symbiodiniaceae > Durusdinium > Durusdinium trenchii. Next base: position 331,797 of record CAXAMN010024040.1, on the reverse strand, counting down.
GGCGTCGGACGTCGAGTCCTTAAGTGTACCTGGATTCGACCCGTTCGTAGCACAGAAATAAACATGGGTACAACTTCTTTTTATAAGGTCATGTCCTATTTTCTAGGGTACTTGAAGTTGGGTCCAGGGACTTGTGTTTTTTGTTCCCGAGACCTTGACAGTATAACTCTTCAAAATGACATTTGAATTCCTTGGGTGCACTGAATTTCAGGCATTCAATTGTAGCGGGAATTCCTTGGAGGAAGTTGGACATATATTCTTTTGTTGACTCATTGCACATGTTTCTGAGTTCTCAACACCGCGAGTCAAGATTCCCCCGCATTGAAATGGATGTGAATGTGTGTTACATTTAGGCCTAGAGTTGGGGTATTTCTGTCTTAAACATATTGGGAAGACGAAGAGCCACGGATGAAGCCACCCGTATGCAAATCAGGACTGCGACGACGAAGGGACACCATGGTGCAGATGACATAGCCCACTTGTAGCCCAGTTGAGTAAATTGCATGTGGGGGCAGCTGGATTGTTGCTACCAGCAAATGGAGAAGCTGACCCTGAATTTGCTGCTATACCAGCAAATCTTACAACTATATATACTTGCTCATACCTAGCAGCTCTAGCGTCTGGTGGTGGCTGGAAACAATGGAAGCCAGGACTCTTTGGGCATGGCAGAACTTGTTGATGTCTCCTTTCCAACAAAAAGACACCTGTCGCTTCAGCGGGGTGCGAAGACTTGTGCGACATGACGCGACCTGGAGGCCTGGTCCTTCTTCAAGCTCTTGGATTTGGATCAACGTGGCGATATAGAAATTGAGAAGTTCCTGATGGGCTGCCTCAGGTTCGGTTTTGAGTGATGGTTTCGGACGGGAGGGACGTGGCGTATCTCGGTTTGGTTTGGGTTTAAATGAGATGCATGCGTTGGTGGATAGCAGGGGCACCCAAGTCCATTTGTTCACCGCCCTAAGAAGCCACTTGAGAATATTGTCAATTTTTCCCCTTGCCGGTGTCGCGAGGATCAGCTCGCATGGATCCCATCTTGGTATACATCGAGAAGAGCATGTTTGATGACATAAATATACATAAATATGAATTCACCAGTTCACCATGTTGTATACTTCGAGCAGGCTTTGACCACAAAATGGGAGGTGGCCAAGAGTTTTAAGTGGGCATTCAAGCATGCCACGGTGTGTTTAGAACGGTGAACCTACATGAGCAACCGCATGGCCTGCGTGGCTGCACCAGCAATTCCTTCGTCAGGCTGCGGGGCAATGCCAAAGCCATTGACATGTGCAAGCTGATCCATGACCAGGCGCCGATGGGAAACAAGCCAAGTGACCAGGACACACAAAATCATCACGGCCCCTGCTTCATGTCTGCCCTGCTTCACCTGCCCTACTTCACCTGCTTAGGAGCCCGAAAACCCCAGGAGCCCAGGACCCCGAAGGACCAGCTCACACAGTCTTGAATAAAGACAGTGAACTTTAAGTCTTCCTCGAAGTGTTCCATTGACAAAGTTGTAGAAGAGCGGCATCTCCACAAGGAAGCACCAACAACATTGGCCTTAGGCAGTGACACATGCCGTCTCTACTCCGCCAGCATATCCTGGCGCCTCCTGACCCGACTAGCCCACCTGCTTGCTTTTGGACCTGCGAGGCTTGGCTTTTGAAGACTCAGAGCAACTTTCATTCACATACCGATCCTCAGCTCTGGGCCGGGGGGTTCCGGTCGCGGCTTGCGAAACGGGGCAGCTTAGGCTGGTCAAGAGCTGGTATAGGCAGTTGGGGACCTTCTATGGACCCAAGGGCTGGGGAGATCTCTTTAGTCTACACAGGAAAAGTGGATCAACTTGATATAATTTCCATTAATTTCATTTTGTTATCTATCATTCTCTAAGAACTTATAATCGATTTGCAGTAGAGATTAATAAAATAAATAGAGTACCTTCAAGAAGGTACTTGGATCCCTAGGATCCCTACAACGTGATATCTCTTGGGGGCCGGGGGATTGTTTTTTCATCACTAATTTCCGGCATGGGTGTTGGTAATCAATCATTTCCACAGCACTTTTCTTCGACCACAAGGAAGGCAATCGGGGTGATTTTATGGCTGTGGGTCAAAACCCGAAGCTTGTTTGGTGGTCACTGGTAGGTGTATTCTGTCCATTTTCTGTGGTCGGGTCCAGTCGGTGCCATGACCGCCATTTCACCCACGGGGTCACAAGCCCCAGACCGGACCGTCTCGCCGTCTCTCGCGGCTAAACAGTCGGACCGTCGCGAGGAGAGGGAGCTGCGGAAGATTCGGAAGGAGCTCCAGAATCCTTCGCCTTCGCCCTTCACAGGCCACGAGCGACGGACACCACGCGGCACGCGTAATTTTTGACCCAGGCCACGCGCGCAGACGCGAGACGTTTGGGACGTTTTGGATGGCGTTTGTGTGATGTGTTTTTGTTGGTCCATTTTTGGTGGTCCAGACGGGACATGAATCTGGAGAGCATTGCTGGTTTGCTGATGTGAAAACGGTGTGTTACAGAGTGTTCCTGTATGAGAAGCTGGGTTTGTGCGCGTCAACCCGCGCTACCTGGGAGCCAAAGTAGATCGCGACAGTGCCACAAGGGATCCCTGAGAAAGCACAGATCTCTAAGATCTCTGATGCCCAAGCCGTAGGAAATCCATAGGACCATGGCAAGGAGATCCAAATTCCACCGTATGTGACAAAGAATGAGTTCCAATATGCTTATTGATGTGTCTGTTTTTACAAATCTGACAAGTTCCATGTCCATGTCCATACGGTTCCACAAGTTTCATCGGAATTTTTCATGACTTCCTGCACCGAAGGCGTTTTGACATTTAAGTAGATTTCACCCGCAAAAATCTCGGTTCATCAATTCCAGAGTCAATGCTTCACGCAGACCTCAAAAAAACAAAGTGAGACAATGTCCTGTTCTCCGGTCTTTTAAAATCACTGTACTGTCTTAGAGATCTTTGAGTTTAATGGAATATCTTATGCTTCACTCATACACTGAAGATCATTTTTTGGAGGTGGATGAGTGCGCCAAAAGATGTGTCGAGCATGCACTGTTTCATGTGTCGAGTGTATAAATAGGATCGAGAGAGCAGTGAGCAGTGGAGGCTTCTCTGTGTAGCAGAGTCAGATCTGGAAAAACATCGAAGACTTCTACGTAGACACTTATAGAATACTTAATATGGACCCCAGGGTCAACCACCCCAATGTTGGATATGCCAGTCCCAGATATGTTTACATCCAGACTGGTTTAGCACGTGGGGCTGACCTGGGTTCGCTGCAAAGATGGGAGACTGGAGATGGGACGGTCTTGAAGCGGACAAGGAGTTCTTCGAACGCATTTGGAACAGGTTGTTGACGCCCTCGGGTGGACTTGCTGAATTGTTCCCGAGAAGACATTGATAATTGACAAGTACAAGTACCCGGACGCTCCATGTGTGCCATATATGCCGATCAGTTGGGGTGGTTTGGGTGTTCAATGCAGGCATATATTCCATACATGGAGTGTATGGGGTATAGATCACGCGCAGGATGATCTCGAAGCAGAACTCGTGCCCGCTGCCCCAGGCACGGGTTCCTTGCAATTTACCAACTCGCAGAAGTTTTACGAGTCGCAAGGGACTCAGGGTTTGAAAAGTCCCTGTGAGCACGGCTAGCAAGAACATCGGAGCTTGCACGGTCTTTTTCACCGTGTCTTTTTTCCTGTAAGACAAGGAGCCTCATCTCCCAAAGCCTTCACGAGTTATCACAAGTTGAAGGTGGCAACCATGGACATGACTGATGAAGAAGACTAATATGTGGTACATATGCAGGGTGGGGTCTAATAAGAGAGGTCCCTGAAGTGCAAGCTATAATTATAAAGGCTATAGTTATACCTCCAAGAACTGTGGCCATGTGAATCGTTGCACCGTGAAACCAGATTCTGAGTGATGTTTGACAAAGTGTCAGTGATAGACCAGAGGTTTGGCGAAGTTGCATGAGAGTATGCTGAGACAACAAAATACCACAGAAAAGGATACAAGTATACAAACAGGGTCCGGTCATGTCGATATTCTCTAGGGTACTTGAAGTCGGGTCCAGGTAACGACCATGATGACAAATGTCCTGGGAAGAACCACTGAAACGCTATTTTTCACCCCAAAGACGCGTTTTCGATGTCACTATTTTCGGACCTTTAGGAACACTCACATTGAAGACTGGCCCTAGGGCTCCAAGTACCTCCTCAGATGGTATGACTGGACCTTCTAAACCCACCCCAGTCCCACCTTCTTAGAAGGTACGACTGGACCCCTAGGGTGGGTGGTGTCAGAATGTTGGATGTTTCAGAGGTTTATGTTGTCACAACATGTCACAACTATTTCTTTACTACATAAGATATGTTTCAATTGAGTTGAAACATATAGAAGCCACCAAGCAGAAAACCTTTCGGGAAGAAGCACTTGCAGATGTCCGGCAGAACAACTTCCACATGACACTCCGACAGCTATATAACAAATTCAGACTGTTGCAGACCATCGCTATTAGGTTGGAGGCCATCGCTATTGGGTTGGAGGCCATTGCTTCTGGTAGCTTCGGAAGACGATACTCTCCATTTTTGTATCCTATAGCTCCGGAATATCCGCAGCACGTTCATTTCCCTCCCCCAAAAGGCTAGCGGCTAGCCTGCGCACAGTGGAGCGGGTGACATAATGGCACGCAGCCTTCCCAGGGTGCAGTGGGGCAAGAGCCTGAGGTTTGCAGAGTGCCGTAGCAACCTAACAACTCTCATGAGACAACATCTAACCTTACTTTCTAGGGTCTCCAAGACCACAACTGTGTATGATGTGCTGAAGAAATCGCGCTTTGTTTTCCGCGGCTTGGAACATCTTTAGGTAAATCGTTTGGTTTGGGGACGGAGGACAAAACTTCATTGATTTCGCCACGAAACCTGTGTTTCTTTTCCCAGAAAGTGGATGGAGAACCACCCGTGCTTTGCCGGTACTGTGTCATGTTCAACTGTCCAAGGTCCCTATTGCATGCTGAATGGATTTGATAAGTGCAAAGACGATCATGAAGCAACTTGAAAACTCCTCCCTGCACTTCCAAAACTTGTTCCACAAACAAAAAAACTACCAGGAGTTCCATCTCGGAGGGTGCCGAGGTTGCCCGGTGTGTTGAGAACATCCAACGGCCTTTTTTCACGAACGGTTTGAGTCAACGCAGTCCGGTTGGGCTTTGTTCGTCGGACCCCACATCCACCCGACGGCCAGTCGGACACTTCCGGACACAGAGCCGTCGGGTTTCACAAAAGCATCACGTTGTTTTAGAGATGGATGTTGGCCTGCAACTGAAGCATCATCTGAAGCCCGGTAGGTACTAATTCTATTGAATTCTTGTTTCTAAGAGCTTCTTGCTACTAGTAGTAAGGCCAGGAGCCCCTAGTAGCATCCTTGCTCCTAGTAGCGTGGCCCTTTGCTCCTAGTAGCCCTCCCTTTAGAGATGGATGTCGGCAACTGAACCATCCCTAGGGATCCAAGTACCTCTTCAAAAGGTACTTGGACCCTCCAAACCCACCCCAAACACCTTCTCAGAGGGTACTTGGATCCATAGGGCATAAATCCTTTGTATCTTCTTTTGGAGGAAGGCCGAAGGCGTTTTTCGCTCAACCCCTCCAGAAGCCGAAGACACGACCCAATTCGTCAACCCGGGCTTGCAGGCTGGGGCGATCAGTGTCTCCCTCTGAAAATACGCACCCCCAAGTCAGGACATGTATTCAGAAGCCGGCTTCAAGATGGCAAAACCACAGATAGCTGGTGAGCAAATGTTGGTAATAGAACTTAAAAGAACTTTGAAGATCTCTAGTTGGCTGCACAACCCTGCAGCACGAATCATCATAGCAATTCGAGGTTCTTCCGGTGTTTCTTTGATGTTGTTCCTGGTCCTATTGTTCATGGCAGGCCCTAATAAAACATACCAAAATAAATAGACCCGGCATTTTAAACATAGAATTTGTCTTATGTTAAAAATGCAGGTCATAAGTGAATAATAAACCCTTTTACATTTATATGAAGTGATCTCTTATGGATAAGATTAAAAGGGAATAAGTGATAAGATCCCCCATGTCATGGAGCATGAACGCACACAGGTCTCCAAATCAATACCTTTGTAATAGGCCGCATAATGTTCCAAACCTGCCGTGTGGCTGTTCAAGCAGAAACTCCCAACAGTCTGGTGAACTGCCACGTGGAGACAAGAGGTCTTGCCCCACGAGAAGCACACCTGGAGAAATGTCGAGTCTGGTTCGCAGACGGGACATTCTTCGACATCATAGGGTTCCTACTGCCCAAACGCACCCACCCTAACCGCCGAACCGCAATGGATTGGAGCCCAAGGGCTACATCATTGGATTGTTCCAAATCATGCTGCACCAGGACGATGACCACGCCTGTGCTCGATGACCAGTTCGATGTTTCTGTTGTGTTCGATGGATTCCGGTGCCAAGCAATGCAGATCAATCGCATCCCATCGCAGGGTTTGAACTCCCAGAGCAGAACCCTCCGGTGGAACCATTCGATACATTCCGAAGTCTGATCACGAGAGCACCAGACCCCAGCCCTTCAAGAACAAATCCGAACCACGCTGCGTTCGCACCTTGACATCCATTTTTGGCGCATGTGATGGCCTCCAACCTTCTAGCGATGGCCTCCAACCTCAGAGCGATGGCCTAATATGGTCGACATTGAAACGGTGCACTCGAAATGGTGGTCCCCTCGAGCCAGAACGAAGGCCTGACCCGACATGGTCCACGCCTCATCACCAGGGTGGCACCTTTAAACTTTAGACTAAAACGAAGGCCTACTGTATAACATCCAACCCAACATGGCCCATGTCGTTGTTGTTTTGCTATATGAATATTATTGTTGGGTTGGAGAATGGTTGAGGTTCAAGAAGGACCCTATGATGAAGACAAGGCATCTTCAAAGAAGTTGCCGTTGCCAAGTTTCTTGAGGCACTTCAGCCAAAAGCTGAAGACTGCTATGATCCAGCGGGGTCTTTGTGACAGTTGAGGACGTCCCATTTGGCGCTGAGCATTCTCCCTTTGGCTAAGTCCTAAAGGTCGTATACAGAGATTTCATAGGAGAGAGTAGAGCTGCATGATGATGGCATCTACCTGCATGAAAATGTGCGCACAGCGAGTGGGAGGGACTTTGATGTATAAACACTCATATAATCGTCCATTCCGCTGTGAAAAGAATTGGGGTTGAAACCTCCGTAAGCTCTCCCAACTACGCAGATAGTTCTATTCGTACATGAAACCATGCTTGTGCGGCAAGCGATCTTGAGGTCGATGACCAAGATTTTGTGCGACAAAAAGGCACTTGGTCAAAAGGCTCCTCCTTCAAGATCGGCAGGTGATCGTCAGGCTACGTGGCAGTGGGTCAAACAAGAGGGACCCCGGTTGACCACCGAAAATATTACAAGAATCGATGACCAGGGAGGTCAATCTCCCAAGGTTTGGAGCTCCAGGTTTCGACTCACAGTATGCCAGGCAGGCAGGAAATCGCCCCAAAAAGCGAGCCGATTTCCTCTGTTAAAGTCTTAGCAATCATGTGTTCAAACGGACGAAGCGCCAAGCTGGGCCGTTTGGGCACCGTCCACGGTGTGTTGCTGTGCGGCGGAGTCAGCGGAGTTGACCGTGGCCATTGGGGTGCCAAGACGATTCATCAACCTCCCCTAATAAAACGCATATATATATATAATATCATATAATAGTAGTAGTCGTCCTCAAGGTAGGTAGTAAGTAGAGATGTAAATAGTAAGTACTTAGTAGGTAGTTGTTAGTAGTCCGCGGTAGCTAGTAGAAGTTGTAGTTAGTCGTAGTTATATAGTCGTAGTTACACAGTTGTAGTTATATAGTAGTAGGAGTAGTAGCAGGAGCAGGAGCAGGAGCAGTAGCAGTAGCAGTAGCAGTAGCAGTAGCAGTAGCAGCAGCAGCAGCAGCAGCAGCAGCAGCAGGAGGAGTAGTAGTAGTAGTAGTAGTAGTAGTCGTAGTCGTAGTCGTAGTAGTCGTAGTAGTAGTAGTCGTAGTCGTAGTAGTCGTCGTAGTAGTAGTAGCAGCAGCAGCATGTGATGTTGATTAATTATAAATTGTGTTTATAACTTGAATATAATAAATATATATATATATACATAATACATTTTCATCATATTTACATCATCACGGCACACTCGATGTCCAGTACTCCCCTCTAAAGCCTGGTTATGTAGGGGTCCCAAACTTTTCAAGCCGAAGACACATGATTTCCACAAGGTCGAAAGGAGCCTAGTAGCGAACCTTGTTACTAGTAGTAAGGCACTTGTTACTAGTAGCGTGGCACTTGTTACTAGTAGTATGGGGAGATGAACATCAGAACGAGACCTTTCTTTGAGGGTTCAGGATCATCCTGAAGATACCCTTTTGGCTCCAAGGACGCTCTGGGAAGTACGTACTCACCTCCAAAACCATTCAAAAAGGAGGTACCGCTTTCGGGGTGATTTGTGTGTTTCCCCGTCCCTTCAACGGAAGTGGCAAATAGCCTGCAAATAGGCAGACGACTTTCCTCCAAGGGGGGGAGTTGTCCACTTCATGCTTGTTGGAGGTTTCGGATACTCGATTGTACAGGCAACTGACAAAGTCCTACCCAAAACATCCCAAAACCATGAAATCAATAGAACTCTGCGGGGGGACTCATTGATTCTCCTGATTGGACACGTCGAGCTGAGCCACCCAAAGAATGTGGCACCCAAACCGGTGTCACACCTTGACCATCTGTAACCCCAAAGGCGAGGTCTCCCAATTGGGAGGTCTCCCATCTCTGGTCGCCACGCGATCGATCCGCCAGCGTCCTGGGCTCGGGTCCAGGGTCGATGTAGCCAGAGGAGAAGAGACGTGTCGACTGGCCACTCAAAACACGAAAAACACGATGCGGTTTCACCAAGTTGATCCAAAAACACATGCGGTCCACATATGAAAACCTGTGTTGCCATCAACTCCAGACTGTTTTGTAGAATCCTGTGTTTGATGCTGGCTTTGCTCATGGAGAAAAACCATGAACATACTGTATATACATTATTGCATTTGGAGGCGGTTTCTGGGACCATCCCAAAAGTGTAAAAGGGCACCTCAATGGGGATTCTCAGAAGGGACCAACTGGGGAAGACTGGTGATACCTTTTGTGCGAGTTGAATCCATAATTGGAGACCACCCAGGCTGCGCCCCGACAGAGGTTCCTTGGGTCTTAGGCGGGTGAGACTTATCTCTTCCTGTCTAACACTCCCGACTTGCATAAAAGCGCTTTCGGTTTTGGAGTCAGAGTGTTATAACACTCTTGCCACATCTTCAAGAAGTGACAAGATCCAGCGTTGTCATCTCGCAGTATTTGAGAACACTCTTGCACCTGGAAATCTTATTTTACGTGACATTCTCTAGTACGGAACCATCCAGTCACTGTTAAAAGAACGAAAACCGTCTGAATCCACTGGCTTCTTCGGGGCGAGGATGTCGCGACACGCGACACGCGTTTTTGCGCAAAAGACTCATCACCTGCTGGGTCTTTGGGAGTCAGCGGGTGTGAGACTGACGACATCTAACGACGATTTCTCGTCGCGAGTCATGGATCAATTCGGGTTGAGGGTGACCTTTTTTGCAAACCTATGTTTGTGCTCAAAAAGAAAGGCTTGGCTGCGGTTTTATGCTCATTTGCGGTCTATCTATCTATCTATCTATCTATCTACCTAGCTATCTACCTAGCTATCTATCTTATCTATCTTATCTATCTTATCTATCTAATCTATCTAGTCTATCTAATCTATCTAATCTATCTAATCTATCTAATCTATCTAATC
>CAXAMN010024040.1:302100-321906 GCA_963970005.1 Durusdinium trenchii | reverse complement strand
TAATCTATCTAATCTATCTAATCTATCTAATCTATCTAATCTATCTATCTATCTATCTATCTGTCTATCTATCTATCTATCTATCTATCTATCTATCTATCTATCTATCTATCTATCTATGAAGTGTCTCTCTCACGCAAGTGTGGATTTGGTATTTTTCCGAGACTGGTTTTCTTGTAATTAATATAACTGGACCTTCCAAGGAGTGTCCAATGGAGATCCACCAGTAGTGTGAGAGCTTCCATTGGTGACCCTTCGACCTATACATTGACCCCAGGTGTACTAACCCCTGGGCTGATCGGAAGTCAGCTCTTACTTCTTGTGCCCACAATGACTACCAGGACCCTTCCACGCGTCAACTGCAATATAGAGGTCAAGCTCCGGGCAAGAACTGTTTGAATTGTAGTGAGTCAATGGGGGGGAGGTCGCAGATCGGCCGACCAAAGTAGGGCATCACGAACCAAAGACGACAGTGGCCGCAAAATATGGTGCGTCCAAACTCGTGCAATCTCACAACCAGACTGTTCGACCTTCAACCTCACTTGTTCCTGCGCTCTTTCTACCGCCGAGAACACGCCGTAGCGCGTGAGATCTCATACTGTGGTGCTCTGGTGCCATGCCTTCCGAGTGGGGTGTTTGTTGGATCGGCCAGCCCCACATACCCCGGACCGTGCGCGAAAAAGCGGATGCAGCGGGCGCAAGAGTTGGACTCCCAATCCACCACGGGCATGCCCTTCATGCATGACTAATTCAGTCATGGACGCGACATTAAAGGTAAGTATACAGTAGACTCAGTAGACAAGAAAAGGCAAGGCTACCAGCTTCAACGAGAATGGTTTGAATCACGACTGGCCGAAGGGGATCTGGTGGGACAGGCTGATGTCTTTTTTTGTCCTTTTAGACTCCTTTTCTTGACCGAGACATTGCAGGGTGGGATTCTCTTCCATAAAATTGGTGGCTCCAAGACTAAGTAATTAAGCATGACTCTTTCACTGGTCCACTTGGACAAGTCGCGGGGCCTTCCTCTCAAGGGGAAGCGCAGGCAGCCACATCTGTCATTTTTTAGAGGTCCTGATGATCATTGACGGCACACAGATCTATACCGAGGGAATTGCCGAGGCTTTAATCTTGACCGTTGTATTTATCGATGATCGCACCACAGTTAAACAAAAATACCATGATCATGTGTATAAACACTGATGCAAACACCTGTCGGACCCTCCAAGTCTGCAACCTCCACGAAGCGACGCCCGCGAAGCGAAGCGGTAGAGATGTCCAGTCCGGGCGATGGTGCCATCGGCGATGGTGCCATGGCACTCCGGTTTCAAGTGGATGGCACTTCGGATGGCGTCGTCTGCCAAGCTCACATGCCCCCTAAGGGGTGTCTAATCATAGCTCCTTAGAGGTTAAGGGGTGTCCATTAACAACCCCTTGGGGGTCCTGAGATATATGGGTTTCTGTTCCATGAGCTCGTCAGGTCGAGTGTATATGATGAAAGAATGTGAACTGTTAACCCTGCCCCCGGTTGACGGAGTGTCTTAAGTCTTAATACCCCGGTATGAGGTGTTCGTCCAGGACAACCACCCACACCTGGCTGACCAGTTTGCACCGTCCAACCCTCGCTGCCAAGACGTCTCAGACCTCACCTCCGGGAGGAGGGCGGAGTAGCGAGAGCCCGCCGACCCCCCCGCGGGTCCGCGGTCCGCAGTTCGGATGGAAGAGCTTGAGGTGCATCCCGCGGGGCTTCCGGGGGGTCTTTGGTAGCAAAAGTGAGGGAAACCTATGAAAACCTTGAAACATAACAGAACACATGGGACTGACTTCTTCGACATTTTGGAGCTTGGGGCGAATCCTCTTTGGCACAGATCCGAGCTCGAACATCACAAGAACAACGTGATCACGCGATCTTCGGAAAGGTGGTGTTTCCAACGTGGGAGGCCAAAACAAGTTCCCGACTCTTTGGCAGATATCCAGAAATCCGAAGTCCTAAATGAATCTAAATGACTCATTTTACCTCCTAATCACTGGTGGATCATGATATCCTTACCAGGTGGTGTAGTTCATGACTCTTCCCACAGAGATCACAGATAGGACTCCATGATCTCCATGCCGTCCCTCATGCCGCACATTCGGCCGCAAAAACCAGTGCAGCACAAGTATCAAAGACCAATAACTTTCCCGTGATCAGGAAAAGAGTTTGCAGTACTCCCGCATCAGGGAAGGTAGGGTATGGAAATCACATCAATCATATCAATCTAGTTACACTCTGACTCACTAAAGTGGAAGTGGAATCATAGGCCCCTGAATAAACCATTTTGCTCTACGAAGAATCCGTGATGTCCACTTCCTATGTCCACTGCGTGACGGACAACGTGTGCGTTGGCGGTCCCTGCACTTTTGGAAGAATCCGTCCAACATGCTGCAGACAACGAAGATGACCGGGAACACATGCCGAATTCTGGCATATATCTATTTTACGCCAACCATCACCAGTTAACCTGTTAACCTGTTAACCTGTTAACCTGTTGTTGTTGTTGTTGTTGTTGTTGTTGTTGTTGTTGTTGTTGTTTGCGTTACATAAGGCATTTTGCGACGACCCCACACTGCTAGACTGCTAACGCTGAAACAGCCCTGAAGCATATCAAAGAAACACGTTACCCAAACGCTAAGCATCCCTCCTTTTTAGTGCTGATCTCCCATGCCATCCATGGTGTGCGGCAGTATGAGGTGGCGAACATGCCTCAATCACAGGTTTTGTTCCTGTCCTTGCATTATTGTATAACCGATATTTACGGAGCCGGTTGCAGATCCACACGCAAGGACGAGGTGGTGGAAGCGCCACACGCAAGCCAGAAAGTGCAGCTTCCCTCCTCCCAGGACGTGCGCCAGGGTGGTTGATGGATCTGGAACAAAACTGTCATCCAAGCAGGATCTACCGAGGTTTGGCAGGATCTTCCACTTTGAAGATGTTGTCTGAAAACAAAAAGACCTAGACTAAATGTAACGTCATGAAGGTGACCATGTTGAACGTAGTGCATCCTCCCGGCTTCAGCTAACTCAACCATCTTTCAGAAACCTACAACATGTCATGAAATCTCAGGACTTGCATGGGAATTCCATGGTCCTGGTTTCGCTGTTCGCATGTGTTGTTCGCTCGTGGCAGGAGAACCTGGATGTCCTCGGGAATGCGACTGGCAAGTTGCCTCATCTCAAGACTCCTTCTAATGAGGGCTTGGGAGGCCGATCTTGGAACCGGTGTGGCCAGGTTTTGGCTCCTGAACATGCGAATGACTTGACGATCTCCGCTCTGACGATCCAAGAAACATGGCCTCTTATACGATCTCGTTGGTTCCCCAAAGAACCGCAAAGCAGAAATCGGTACAAAACAAGACCCGGAAAAAGATTAGTTCCTTGTACATGCCTGTGCTCTTCCAACCCAAAAAAGAACCTCTTACAAGAGCGGGCGCTCGTCCACTTCCCTGGTACTCTGATCCCACGACCTGTTATCAGCCTTCAAGATCCGCTCTTGGTGTCTCTTGGTGCCTCCGATGGGTGTGAGTTGCTTGAAGTTGCTTGTGTGTCCTATATATCTTTGTGCGAGAAAAGCCACCGATTCCCAACATACCTAGCACTTCCAACGGGTGCCCTGTCTGGAGACCTGTAAGTAGGGTAGGGTAGTCTAGCCAGGACACCCAGACAGGATGACCCTGGTAGTCAATCAAACATGGGACGAAGATGGAGACCCAAGATGAACACCAATCATGTAGCCAAAACATTGTGAAGATCATCTTCTTCTATACCCTCAACTACTACTGGTAGGGTTTGGAATCGGTGACCCTAGAGGGTCTGAGACAGGAAGGTCTTCTGCAAGGGTCCAGTGTCATTGTATCTTCTTCTGAGAACGTCCATCGTTCGCAACGGCCGCCGTCTTCCGATGTTCGCAACTGCCGCCATGGGTCAAGCCTCAGGAACCCACCAATCTGTCGAAGCGGGATTGCTTGAGGAGGTGAGTAGTGAGTACGTACGAAACCAGAGAATGGTCTTCCTTGGGGCCAACAGCAGGCCATACGGGATGGCCGGATGCTCCTGGACCTGGACTTATTATATAGAATGCCATGCCGCGATGCCTGATGTTTGGTGTAGTTCGATTGTTGAAGGGTTCACATGAAACGACACAAAACGACATGGCATAGCATGACAATGACTTTAACTATGACATACTATGACTAAGAATATTGTTTCAAAAAAAAAACAACACATTGTTCTTGACTTGATGTTGTCATGATTCCATAATATGATTTCTATCTTCTTTCAATCAAATGCGGATCCTGCTTTTTCCGACTCCTACCTTCCAACCGGAACATCCCTCAACAAATCAAATATCATGCACAGTTCCTCCCCTAGTTCCCCCGGTCCCATGGTTCTTCTTCGGTCGAAAGCGGATGAGACGTGAGGGGACCTCTCGCATTGGTTGCTGCAGCTCCGTGACGATCTCTTTCGACGCCTCGATGGGCCTCTCGGATGGGTCGATTGGGGGTCCACCATCCGGCCGGATGTCCTGCGACGTTCGGTTTCAGGGAAGACCAGTACCCAATAAGAGGTATCTGGACCCTATGGATCTTGGTTGCGAAAAAAGCTACTCTCGTTCTTTTTGGAGGCATGCAAGTGTTGCTCGGGAAAGGTTCCAGTTCCTACTGAAGAATCCGTAAAGTATCATCGGGCTCTGAATTTTGGTGCCAACTACAGCATTCTCTTAAGTTGGTTTCTCATGGATTCTCTCATGATTCGTGATGTCCTTCCCACGGCAAACGTCCGAGTGCACTTCCCACCGCATGTTCGAGTGCACAAGCGAACCAGTTTAGTGCGACGCATGTCCGCCATGCTGCGACGACTGAGGCAAGACTTGATGTTGAGCATCCTCATCGGAGGTCGGCATACCCTAAGGGTCCAGCAAAAAGAATACCTATATAATCATATATAATCCAACTTATGTAATCCTATTGTACAGTATTGTACATACTCACCTGCAAAATGGACCCTATGGGGTGGAGACGGTGGAGAGTTGGAATATGTTGGAATCAGAGTCAAGCCGACCCCAAAGTATCTCGCTAGGTGTGCATGACGCGACGTTTTTCACACCTGTCGCCATCATGGGGTCTGGGTCCAGGGATCCCGTTTCAAAGGGTTTTGGAGGTGCAGGTATATTCGGGTTGGAGGCCATCGCGTTCGTAGGTTGAAGGCCATCGCTCATCAACTCGGATGGCCGGAAGCCCTCGGATGGTCTTCCCTGGGCCGTCCAGCAAATCCGAGAAACGGATGGTCCTGGACGGCAGGGATGCTCTCCACGCCAGGACCATCCGAGTGGTCGTCGACTGGACCTCCATTGGGGGCGGTTCGACTGGTTCGACCCGGCATATCATATAGCTGGGTGAATCTGTATATAATGATTAAAAAGCCACCAGACAAAAAAAATAGACTTGCAAAAGCGAGAGGCCTGAGACGCCCATGCTGCTGCGGTGCAGGTGATTTTGATGCTCAATCAGTTGTCACCGAGCTTTCGACCAATTTCCTGGACAGCTGTCACGCCACTTGGGCGCAACGCCAGCGTGGAGGGATTCATCCATTTTCACATATTTTTACCAACTCGATTCGGGAACAAAATATAGTGTGAAAAGTGTTTAGCTTCCAAACTAATACCGATGGCCTCCAACCTAATAGCGATGGCCTCCAACCTACGAACGCGATGGCCTCCAACCTACGAACGCGATGGCCTCCAAAGCTATAAATTTTTATAGCTGGGAGCCAAACAACGAGTCTGGCACAACGAGCACCGGATGTCCAGCACCGTACTCACCGTTCATGAAGTAGCTCGGTCGGGACGGTAGCTGGGCTCGATGGGTTCACATCAAATGACCTCCTCCTCTGAGGTTTGGTGAGCCAGGGATGGGTGCCAGGGGGGTTTGTGCCCACCTGAGGATAGCCTCAAGTCACCCTTTTTCGGCTCTTCTTCGGCGTGAAGAACTGTTTCAAAGCCCAAATCTCCGCCCCTTCACGCCTTGAAGGGTTGGACATGTGTTTCGCCGGTCTGGACATGAAGGGTTCACGACCGTTATCACACTCGACGGACGGACGGACGGACGGACGGTAGTGACATGTAGTGACGGAGTGAGGAGGCATTTTTATCCGACCCTTGTCTCAAGAGACACCAGAAGAGGACGGTTGTGCAGTGCATGTGTGCATGCATCTGACCCTTAACGAATTTTCCCGAATTCTAGACATCCAAACTGCTGTGGGACTGGAATCCGTTCAGTTCTAACACAGAATGAGCCCCCGTTCATGAGAATCAAATGAGACTGGCAATGGTTTCCTGAGTTAAAAGGGGGGGTTGAATATAATCAAGAGTCTACCTTACTTCACTCCGTCAGCACACAGCGGCAAAGACGGCTGGCTCCTGTTTCCCACGACCTACTGAGTGTTCCCCCCCAGCCAGCCAGTTCTTGAGTCCCAAACTGAACTTCTGTGGGGATTGGATCTGAAGGAAACTGTTTGGCCACACAAAGCCCGGACACTGACATGGGGTTCTTGATCCAGAAGCCACCAACATCACGCATTCATTGGTTCTCTATTTTGGGCGGAATAGAGTTTCGTTTGCAACCCACCATGCTTGGGTTTCGAAGGTGCTCCCCATGAGTGAATGTTTCTATTCTCGTGGGGGGCAGCCGTAGACGGATTCAGGCCAGTTGATTCTGCACCCCGTGAGGAATACCCAAAAACATCCCAAAACATGATATAATTCAATGCTCGTCCATGTGGGACATGCCCTTTTCAGGGGGTCTAGGTTTTGCTTTGTCTCAGAATTGGGCACCTCTTGACAACCTGAGTAAGGCGATGGGAACTGAACTCGACCGTGTCGTCTTGATATGTCTCGAACCCATAGGTTTTTGGAGCCTTGCAGGACATCAGATGGTCTGGACTGTTAGGAGCTTAGGGGAAGGATCCACTTCAGAACAAGTGAGAAGCCGACCAGGAGAAGGGTGGAGAAACAACCCATATATGTAGACTAGATTACTGAAAGCCTCTTCATGTGAAAGGCTTTATTCATCAAGAGTCTACATCAACTGACCCAGACTCCACTTCAGGAGAAGGCGAGTGACAATGAGAAACCCACCGACGAGGAGGTCGAAGCCGAGCTCACAGTGTCCAGCAAGGCGACCAATCAGACGCCAGAGGTACCGATCCTTGGTACCACTCGATCCTTGAGGAAGATCAAGCGAAGAGTGAAACACTCGTTCAGCCCTGGGGCTCCAGTCGTACCGTATCGTTTCGAAGGTGGGACTGGGGGCCTGGGGGGCCAGGGTCGAGTCCTACCTTCTCAGGTACGGTACGACTGGAGCCCTGGGGCAGGTGGTTGTGAAGTACCAATTTCTTGAACTTTCTCGGACCCATTTCCCCAATGGGGCCACGTGCTTGTTGAAGTCGATCTCCCCAGCTCCGCACGGGAGGAGAGTTGGGGCTCAGCGATTTCTTCGACATATCAGGCAAGCATTTGGTTAAACAGAAATAGCCATGCGGAAATCTTGATTTACAGCAAACAGAAATCAACAAATCAATAAGTATTCGCAGCAGACAGGCAGACATACAAATGCTTATACACACCATATCCTTGAGCCTTCGAAGCCTTCGACCCACTTCATTCGCTTCAGAAAGATCACCGTCCGGTCGTAGTGACACCGGCAAGCCGAGGAAACGGAAGTCCTTTGTACCGAAGCTGTGGAGCAGCCCGGATGGCGTCGGACGGGACCCTCCGACCCGAAGAGGACGATGACCGACAGCGGGTGTGTCTTCGTCACTGGGTCCAACCACCTCCGTTTCGAAGATGGTTTGGGTGCCAGGGGGGTCTGTGCCCACCGAACCTGAGGAGATGGGCCAGGAGCCCTAGGGATCTTATAAGAACACCACCCCTCAAATTTGGAACTCCAGAAGGTTTGGATGTTGCAGCGTTCTTGTTTCGTCCCGGGGTGTTTTCATCGATGGACAATCCATCATCCCTGGGAGGATGCACCAGGGAATCTTCTCCAACATGTAAGAAACTCCCAATCAGTATGTTGTTCAACTTACCCTAAGGGTCCAGGACCATCCTGAGATATCCTGAGGATGTCCTTTGGCCCCAAAGACCATGTTCCGGAAGTACGTACTCACCTCCAAACCCCTTCTCAGGAGGTACCTGGACCCTGTGGCACTATGGGGTTAAATATCCTCGTTTCCTATGGCTCCAACGGCCCGAGGTCCTGTTTTTGCACTTCACAGACAGGGGCCAAGTCAACCCTTGGGGAACCACAGACCTCGGAACGACTGGAACCGCAGAAGGCGCCTCCATCAATATCTCCAATGACTCAGAGGGGTGTGTGCATCCATAAACAAAGTGCCTTGTCCCTTCCTGACACTGTGAGGGTCCTTTCTGGCGCCGAGCTGGGGAGAACGAACCCACTCCGTTGGATGGCCAGATCTTCGGATCGTGCGCTTGGAAAAGGCTCCGACGGACGGCGCCGTCCGGCGGACGGCGCCGTGTTCAAAGGGTCGACCGTTGAGACATGGTCATTCTTCCGTTTGGGGTCGAACGAGACACGGAGAACGACATGATGCACAGGATTACCGAACAAATGAACTCTGATTCCTTCAAGTTTTCCGGCATTTGTATTAAAAATGACTTATAATATATATATATATATTAATATATCATGTTTGAGTTTGATGTTTTTTTGTGGGTTCCTTCAGATATATGGTGGGATGATCCGTCATGTCGAGGGATCTGACCCCGTCCACGGCTCCAAAATGGCGTCTTTTCATGGGCCACACAAAATGGTCATGAGGAGGGAATGATCCATTTCGATCCGGAAAGGCTGGAGTCGACCAAGTGCGATTGGTAAAGGCTTCAGGCGTTGCACACACAAACAATAGATGCATACTGTAACTATTGTTTAAGGTAAAAGTATGTATCCACACGTTCACATGCAATCACATGCAGTTTCAAAATTGCAACCTTGAGGCACTTTTACCGACTATGACTTGGCGCTGCAGGAGTGCAGAGTGCGTCCGAGGGTAGAATGGGAGTATTATTCAAATGCCGGATTCCTTTTCAAAACATGTCGATCTTTGTGGGTGTCTCTCCTAAAACATGTCTTCTTTCACCTTCCTTTTGGGGTCTTCCATAGACTACTCTGGACCCTACACTACTCGTGGATCTCCATTCCTTTGAATTCTTCAACCTCCATGTTTTGGGCCATGGGCAATGCTGGCGGAGCCTGGCTGAACCGCCCACCGAGGAGAAGCACGACGAGCGGGAAGCACACCGAGTCCGGAGGTTGTTCCTGGGCAGCGTGGAACGTCTAAAACAGGTCCACGCATCCACCGGCTTTGTCCCCATGGTCCATGCGGTCCCTGAGGCATGGTCGACCAGACCAGTCACTTGCTATGCTGCTATGCTGCGTTAAGAATATATAATCCTCCCTGTCTTCTTCGCTATGCTGCAGCTATGCTGTCCGCTAGTCCTTTTGATCTGGTAACAGTTGTGATACGCTCCTCGTGAACAGTTGTTTGCGGTTCGGTGTTTTGCACCACTTTGTTTGGTTGGTTAACTTAACCCCGCTCCGCGACGCGACTCTCTCTCACCAAATCTC
The DNA here is from genome assembly GCA_963970005.1 of Durusdinium trenchii. Lineage (NCBI taxonomy): Eukaryota > Dinophyceae > Suessiales > Symbiodiniaceae > Durusdinium > Durusdinium trenchii. The sequence goes on along the minus strand of CAXAMN010024040.1, from coordinate 312,229 downwards.
AGCATCGCACAAGGCACGAAACAAGCAGGGAAGATCCAGAGCTTTCACAGTCAGGTGTGCTTCCTCAGATCTTGTAAATCCCTTTGCTAAGCCAAGCTCAAGCCCTTTTGAAGACAACGCCAACAAAATTTACATTCCTTTGATATACGCTGCACTTAATCGATCTACTGTACACTCCTTGTTGATAAAAACAAACAACAATTATTGAAAATATAATAAACAACATCAAATCAAGCCACACAACAAATCCAATTCCACGAATGATCCGCAAGGCAGCACGAAAGCTCACAGTCCCAAATCTGACCATCGGCTCATCAGAACGCCCCTAAGTACCAAATACATGATCACATATGCCATGGTTTTGTTGACGCTTGTTTAAACCGTCCTCAATACACTGCACCCAGCGAAACAAAGCCATACGCTGCAAAAGCTCTGTGAAAGTGTTTTGTCAAGGAAACAAACACTTGGTCTGTCGCGTTGAGGAAAGTAAACCTGCGTCACTTGACCTGGCGTCCATAGCCAAAACACATACAACATGCAGCTTAAACATTGGATGCTACATGTTCATTCCTATTGACTCGTTTTTGGCTTATGATATCAACTAATGGCTATCAGATGCCATCAGAGCTGTTGGAAACCCTATTGAAATCATTTGAAATCCAGTTGCTCCAGAAGTTGTGGATTTGGTGCTTCTACGACCTTCAGCAAAAGAACCAACATCGACAGTAGAATCATGAAGATCCTAACTCGGCGTAGAACGACAAATCCAGATGACTAACTCGGCGTGTGAGACAAAAAGCGAAAATTCCATTCGTCGAACCCCTCAGGTTCGCCACGCGTGATGGAAAACCCACGGGCATTCCCTGGAGATACAGGAGAGCCGGAGAGTGATGTTGCTGTACTGCGGGTACCGTCATGTGGTTGGGTAACCGGGATGCCCAGGTGCTAGCAAATTTTACCGGTGAATCGGTGAATCGCACGCCATGGGTGTCGCCAAACCCGTTTCAGTGCGTTTTGCGGTGTTTCGGTGCTCGATATGGGCCCATCGGAGTGCATGAGAGAAGGGTGATGTCTTCATCGCTGTCAGGCGAACCTTGTGGGCCATGGGGTGTTTGCAGAACTGGCATTGCTCATCAAAAGGATGTGCCTCTGTTTCGGGTAGCTTCCTTATGAATTCCTTTGAGTTGGTGCCAAAAGAAACCGTCACAGCTGGCGCCGGCGCCGGCGCGGGCACGTCTTTCCTGGCACGGCCTTGCGGCTGAAAGGATCGTGAAGAACTCGATCTTCGACTCGTTTTGCGCGCTAATGGTCCTGGCAAACTGCGTCTTCCTGGGCGCGGAGGTGCAAATGAGCCTCTTGGTTTCGATGGAAGACTCTTAGAAAGAAAAACACAAGATATAAATTATTAAGATACACGATAGAAGACGTCCAGCACCAGTTTGATGTTGAACACCTACGATTGACAGTATAAACAACAATTTAACATTTGAGGTGTATACGGTTTCGATTCTTTGATCGGTGAGATTTTGCCTGTCTTGAACCTGTGTTGGTCACTGGGCTTTGGTCCACCTGCAAAATTTGAGGTAGGGATTCAGCCGACTTGCATTAACCACCCTGGAACTAAAAAGGATTCATTTTTTTGGTGAGCCTTTGGTAGGGCTCCTGGCCCATATATCTTCAGGTTCGGTGGGCACAGACTAGACCCCCAACCATCCCGCCCAGTCCCACCCAACCGAAAGCGGAGATAGTTGAAGCTCCAAGGATTCCACAATTGAAGAATCCAAAAAGACCAGCCCAGGTATGGGGTATGGTACCCCAGGTGTTCTGGGTCCTATCTACTATACAGTCACAAAAAAACAAATCCTCTCTATGGGCCGACTCAACCTCCGTCTCTTTCTTTTGCGGCTCCGTGCTCGGTCGCAGGGTGCGTGGAGCGACCACCAAACACGATGAGAAGCCCCGATTGGTCGTGGTCGGTCGTTGGTTGTTGGTCGATGGTCAAATCCTGTCGAGGTCGACCGTGCCATGAAAAACACCCGTCGGTTTGAGATCACGTATACAGTCTCCGTCACGGTCAGTTGAGACTCCGGTCTACGCTCGGTCACATCACGGCGTAGCGAAGCGACCGGTCGCGCGGATCGGATCAGTTGGCGACGATCTGCGCGGCTCCGTCGTCTTTTCCTGCGACGATCTGCGGGGGTTCTTCGTTTGCGTTCGAACACTTGAGGTATTGCCGATCCGATGTTGCCCACCTTTATGCGGGTCATGTCCTTTATGTTTACCTTCTGGTTCCTCCTGGACCGGTGGAGGGCGATGGGCGACCGCACGGCAGCCCGTTTCGGAAGGGTTTTCGAGCGCGGCTAAAAGGGGAGCAGCGTTGATTTCGTGGGAGATGGGGATGTGAGACGGCGAAGGTTCTGTTTTCTTTGCATATTGCGAGTGACAAATCAGCTTGTTGGTGACGCTTGTGGAAGATGTGTTTTCGCTGCAAGGATGGTGTCACGACTGGGCAGGAAAAGGTTTTTGTTTTATTTTTTTCTGGCAATGAAAGGTCCAGTAGGGGTAACCGGGTAAGCCTATGGCAGCCTAGCCGGTGGTCGTTTTGAATGGGGTGAATGCAGTTCGTTCTGTCTATGTTGTGGTCATGTTTTGCATCAATCACACACCTTCTAAGCACAGACATGACAGCCTTGGAGGAGCTCGTTTTGCGAGTGGCAGCTGATGGTTGCCAGTACTTCATTGGACCTGATTGGAGTCTTGGAGAAAAGGATGTTCTCATGTTGGAGCGTAGATGAGTCGGCGAGTCGGCCAGTCAGTGGATGTGTGAGGCAGGCCCTTTAACTATGTTTATAACACTTGTGCACCCTGCTTTTCGCAGAGAGGTGTGTATCTCTCATGCATCCAGACTTCAGTGTGTTTTGCCAAAGGTGTTTTCGTGCAAAATATAGGCAGCGGCAGATAGCTTGTTGTTTATCTCCCTTCTTCGGGGATAGAATTGAGATAGAAATGACGATTATTGAGTAAATCTAGACATAGATGATGTATTGAAACTTGTTTCCGAACACCTACAACACCTCAATTTATTTCAAGGATAATCGATGTTGCTTTACGGCGTGTTTTCAGGGGTTGTTTATTTGACGGCGTAGTGACATACCTATATTATGTAAGTCTCCATGCTTTGCAGGGAGTCTTACGTCACCCCATTCAGTAGGGGTTTTGAATGACAAGATCCAATCAATATCATTGACCACGAAGGATGTGCTTTGCAACGATCTCCAAGTTCCTTCTTGCCAGGAAGGCTGTGTGTTATCAGGTCCCGAATGGTGTGTTTGTATATATGATATCCTTTTTTTCCTCTCTCTCTCTCTTTACTCAATGCCATGGAGGTGACCTCAACAGCCAGGGTTTCATGGTTCTGAAAAAGGACTTTTCGACCCAAGGATGTGGAGCTGGTTGGACCTCCTCGTGGTGCTTTTGGGCTGAAAGCAGGGCAAAGTCGGGCCAGGGCGGGTCGGACATGGCGCTTGCGGATCTGAAGAGATGGCAGTCTGTGTGAAGACTCATGTGAGTTGCACCCGACCTCTCCAACAGGTCCTGAGTCACGAGTCACGATCCAGAAACCTCCACTCTGGAGGCGTGTTGGCTTCATGGTTGCCTTCGGCACAGGGCTTGACAATCGGTTCTTTGATGTGATTATATATGTGATTGTAATGAGCCAGGACCCTCCTGTCTGGGTGTCTATTTATAGCCCAGTTTATAGCCCCTTAGCCGTTGAGGAGTGTCCATTAACCACCCCGACTGGGGGTCCTGGAGGAGTAATGTTGAACAACAAGATCCGTGAAGTTGGAGGTATTCCCTTTGCGCTGGAAGAGATCGGGGACGTTGTTTCAAAGAGTCCAAGTGATGAAACAAAACAACGTCCCCAAGCGAACGGTAGAAGCATTCTTCGGTGCACATTGAAACACCTCTGACCTCTGAGTACACATACGAGTTGGATCAAACAGACGTATAGCCAAAGCCTCGGCTCTTATTAGTGATTCATTGGAAAGGAAAAAATGGTGCAATGGCCTCCACCCTAGTAGCGATGGCCTCCACCTGAAAGCCTCGGCTCTTGTTAGTTATTGGAAAGGGAAAATGGTGAGTTTACTGGGCCAGGAAGGTGGGACTGGGCAAGCTGCTTCGAGAGCAGAGCTCAAGTATACCATCCTCAGAATTCCGATTTCGGCCAATCCCTATATGTTGGGTTTGTCGGCATACACACTTGGGAAGATGACGACATTGTCGTACCGGCAACAGGATAGGACCGGGCATCCCCGTTTTTCTTCCGAGGTTAACCTCCATTTGGGAGGTGGTGGGCGATATCGCCATGGCCGTCCAAGTGAACAACCAGACGCCCGAGCACTTCGGCATCGTCGAGTCGTCGAGGCGTCGGTGAGTTGAGCGAGCCACGGTCCGGTCGGGCTGGCTTCGTGGTTTGACCGAACGGTCATGGCATGTCTCAAAACAGGAGCCAATTGTGGGTATGGGTTTCCAGCATGTTTTCACCTATGACGCCTATATGATCTTAAGTTATTACATGCATATAATTGCGAGTGCCCTCTAAATGGGTTGTGTTTATAATCAAGGAAGGGGGGCGCGGCTAGAGACAAGTACTCCACGTTGAACAAATTGGTGAGACAAAATTTGCACTGTTGTGTCACAAAGCTTGGATGGCCGAAATGCACTTGGTTTGTTTTGCAAGCTTGCCTAATTGAGCTAAAAGTGTTGTTTCAGAGTGCAAAAGGATGGCGACCACAACCTGTACCTTTCTGAGCGCCGGCAGACATAATGTAGACGGTTGATAGATAAGCCCCCATTTGGATTGTAGAACCTTTGTATATAGAAGGGTCAATCATTGCCTGTAAGGTTGCCCATTGGTGCCTGTAAGGTGCTACTCTTGGGTTTTGGCATGAACACAGTTTTCCAGATATGACCATGAACGCATCAACCAGTAACGCGCTTTCAATCGGGCCACGCTGTCATTCGGGCCCGGGTGTTGACGGACCGGGATTCGTCCGGACCCCCGACCCGAGGATTCGGGGATTCGGGTCCGGTCCCTGAAGCCCTGGCTCCAAGGACCAGCGTGGGAGACGTGGGTGGAATGTCCAGCTTGAAAGCCTTCCGGATCATCCGCATTACGCGCGTCATCAAGGCCGCAACCGGATGGAGGGTCGTTAGTTCCGCCCCAGCGGCGCCTAAGATTGGTTAGTGCATGGGCCAAGTTTTTTGCTGTGAAGTTAAATTATTAAGTCGACTGATAATATGAACCAGTTGAAGTCACTGTCAACTATTTGTAATTACATGTAATTACTGTCCCTATATTGACTCAACTTCATCAACTTAAGTTCACTGTCCACACCAAGTCGATTTTTTGTGTCTCACCACGTGTGGCTATGACCTCAAAGGGTAGGGACGTTGTCACGCGTAGGGACGTGCAGCTCTTTGACAGAAGAACAGATTGTGTCGAGTATGCATAGGAGTGATATGTTTATCGGGTTAGTTTATCGCAAAGATTGTCTATATAAACAAAAATATACAGGATGTGTTTGCAAATCACCAAGCTAATCAACTAGGAAGCAGCAACCAATCTGGCAACCAGGGACTTTAGCTCTCCAGTCCTCTTTTTGGAGCGAGTGGATTTGCTAGAATAGTGGGTGTTCTTTGATTACTTCTTCACATGCTTTGTTCCTAGCTTTCTGTTTGCAAGGTTTTGCCAGTAGGACTATAAGCTCCCTGATTGGGTAGTTTTGGTGGGCTCGGGTGAAATCCTAGTCTTTGTCCCAGTGGTGAACTGCGTGTTCTCATCTACTATACCTACTTTCCAGGTCTTTCCGAGAGTTTTGGGTCAGTTCGAGATCAACTCTGAAACTGGATTTGTAGTGAACAAACTGACTTCACATTCACATGAACAGCCACATGTTGTCTATCTCTGCCACCGGCTGAGCCCCGCTTCGACTCATCCGGTCTGCCAGAAGACCGACCGATGCCAGTCGCGAAGCCAATCGACCGGTGTCATGGATCCTCTCATGAAAACCAGCAGAGGGTGCCACTGTGGCACTGCCTCCGAGTTTTCGTGACTTCTCTTGTTTCTAATAGCTTCTTGTTACTACTAGTAAGGCACCTGTTACTACTAGCGTGGCACTTGTTACTACTAGCGTGGCACTTGTTTCTAATAGCTTCTGAAGGTGCAAAACTGTTCGGTCTTTCCGCGCAAAACTGCCCAGTCGGCGCCAGCCCCCATTCCCAGTCGCCCAATCTCCCTCAGCAAAAAAACATGATTCGTCGAGGGTGTTCTTTCTCGACGCGTCGCCTGCCGAGAGAGGTTCTGTGACTATAGGACATCACTATAGGGTACGGTACCTGGGCTGTTTGTGGGCTAAAGAGTCGATCCTATCGAGTTCAAGCTGTGTGGGGTCCGCCAGCCCCATCCCCATCCAGCAAATCTTTTTGAAGTCATGATTCAGATGGTTTCTATATGGACACGCCTGTTGCATCCTGTTGCCAGGTGGTTCGCCTCATGCGCGTCTTTCGTTTCGTCATGGCCTTCCGCACCTTGATCGCCTCCATTGCCGAGACGCCCCTTGGGAAATGGTCGGAGGAGGGAGGTCCCGTGGGGGTCGGTACCATGAGAGCGGTGGAACCGGACACGACCCATATGGGACTGCCATAGGACTGCCGGGTTCAGACAGACCCCCAGTTAACCATCCCAATTGATCAGCATATATGGCAGTCCCATGGAGTGTTTGGGATCTAGTATGGCAAACCACTACCGTATATGATATTGATATGATATGGGTTAAACCACAAACAATGTCATGATGACATGGGTTCAACCATGTAAGACTACCACCCTGCTGTCCCGGTGAGGGATTGACCATGTAGACTTGTGATTACATTTCACCCCCCATATGAAAAAGCATTTCCCATTCAAATGCAGGGGGGAGGCTATTTGTGAAGAGCCAAATCCCCCAAGCTTCCGAGCTTCCTCCACAACAACAGCTGGTCAGCGGAACCAGCGTTTGTCTCGGAAGGACTGGTCCAGCGTCGAGACTCCGTGGAGCAGGGGGGTATCTATTTGGAGCCCGTTCTGCCCCAAGCGCTAGTTACACAGAGTCTCTAGGGCTCCAGTCGTACCTTCTGAGAAGGTGTTTTGGGGTGGGTGTCAGGAGGGTCCAGATACCTTCTGAGGAGGAACTTGGAGGTGTAGGGAGTATGTTTAACATGTTGGTTCCAACATGTTCCATCAAAACGTTTACTGTCCAACATTTGCTGTCCTGATCGAAGTGATCTAAAAAGACAGGGACCGGAGTGGTGCAGGCAGGTTGCGTGCAGAGTAAAAGAGTCAATGAGTCAATGGAGGTGTTTCGTTTCGGGACTGCGGTGGGTGGCTGCCAGGAGGGTCCAGTCATATCTTCGTTTTGGAGGTACTTGGAGTCTCAGGGTGCAGAACCATTGAACACTTGGTTGGGTCAAACTAAAGTAGCTGGGTGTGTGGGTGCCATTGAACACTCTGTGCATGGATGACACCAACAACAATTGCCCGAAAGCGCGCCCTTCCGCTGAACGCGCTACTACGTAGCTTGACCAAGGTTTGAAGGAATTTGGCGCTAGGTCATGCAATACTTGTATGGGTGTCATCGCCTAATTTGTAAGTAGGTGTATTTTTTTTATGATTGGTGTCAAGTCATTGAAGCATCATCATGTTTACTATTACTATCAATTAATTACTCTATATATATATATATGTATTATTGTATTGTTTAAAACACCATGTTGCTTGCTGCGGAAAAGTGTGCTTTATGTTCTATTTATACTTTTTATAAGAGCACCATGTGTTCATACAAGATCATAAAAAGCATTTGTGCTTTCTCTATCTCTCCCTCGATCGATCCCAGATCGATCTGGGTTGTGCCAAGGTTGAAGAGTCTTTTCTGGGCGCTGATGCTACTGGGAGTGGTCATCTACGTCTTTGCTGTGCTTTTCACGTCTCGTGGTGGAAGCACACAAAAAGGATCGGTATCAGCACCCGGAGCACATCTGTGTGTACTCTTGTAAGTATTTACACATCTATATAATACATATATACAATGTATAGTTGGTAGTTCAATCTATAGTTCTTTGTAGTTTGTGGAAGATGATCATCACCACTTTCCGAGCAAACTGTATCCAAGCAAAGTGAAGGACTTATGACACACGACAGCATGTATGCTAAGTCAGACTGCTGCCCTCATTTGGTTATAGACGGGGTTTGTCCCAGTAAGCCATCATCAGTCGGCAACAATTTTCCCCTAGGCCTCCAAGTACCCTCTGAGAAGGTGTTTGGGGGTGGGTGCCACGAGGGTCCAGTCATGCTATAGTAATCATCTATCCTTTGGGACCTTCTGGGTGGATATACCCAAAGTAAGACACCAGTTTCAAACGAAAACACCCGACTCACACGGTGGATGGGGTCTTTTTTGGGGGAGACCGCTCGTATCCGCTCGTCGGACCTGCGGCGAACAGGGCGATCCGTTCCCGAACTGAGATGGTTTCCGGGCCTCGCAGTCACAGAAAGGATGTTCAAGGCGAATCAAAGACTATGAGATGTGGACATGGTATATGTTGCGTATGTTGGTGTGCAAATGGCCAGCCCGGTTCACAAAAGTGTATGGGCCAAAATTGATACGATTTCCTGAAAGAAACTGCTTTCGGAGGTGTTCATGTTGATTTCGACTAAGATCAGGTGTTCCTCCAAGGCAGTGCCCAGACATTTCCGGGCATGTTCGATTTCCAGATAATCCACATGTCCATCCAGGCAAGCAGTGAACGACTACATCGCGGAACCTGACAATCCTATGCCGGAGCGATTGGAGGGTTGTGCTTTTGCAGACACTGAGCGGCCCGTGGACAGCCAGTGGATATGGAACCATCAACCTATAGAGGTACTTGATTTTGTTCGGGTCATGTCCTATGTTCTATGTAGGTACTTTGGAGAGTTCAGGAAGAAACCACTGGTCTGATCAACAAAACAGGTTTGAAACTGGCCTTTGGTGCTAGAGCACCCACACCTAGCGTCTGAGTGACAAGTATACTGCTCCGTCGACATAGAAAACTGACCTTCCCCAGACCATGTCACCATGTTCTTATTTGGGAGAGTGTGACCATGAGGATGTTGAATCAGCCAAACAACTCTAGTGCAAACATGTGTTTACGGGCTGTTCTTTTTTTGCCGCGCGCCAGGGACTTTTTTTTCCACCTGTTTTCCGGCCAGGGACGAGGAGAGGTTCAAGGAACCCACAACCCCAAAACGAGTCAAAAGAGAACCCTAAAAAAACCCTAAAAGATTCTTAAGGCAGGTCAGAAAAGAAACGTGAAACGGGTCAAAAAAAGAGCCCTGCACCAAACAGTCAGAATAGAACCCAAAACAGCTTGGAAAAAAGAAACAACACATGCCCTTTGTTTACTTTGCGCCAAGTAATCCTCTCCGATCTGTCATTTCTCCAAACGCGCCCGGCACTCCGATCCGACCCCCCCTTTTCTTCTCCATCCTCCGTCCTCCGAAAGACTAGCCCCTTGCCCACTGCAGCGTTCTTCACCGCTTGACGAGCACGGGCTCCTCTCCCGTTTGGCGTTGCGAGGGGAAGCATCCCACATCTCGGACATCGGCCGCGAAGAACTCCTGTTTGGGTTCCGTTCGGCCGCGCCCTCCGTTTTCAGTTCTTCTTTTTTTGGGGTGGGCGGTTGCCTAGGGGGTCTGTGCTCACCGAACCTGAGGATAGGTGCCCTGCCTATCCCCCAGGTATAGGGACAACCATCGCATGGAAAGTCTGATCGCGGCGGGGGGGCAGGAAGAACTCCGAGTGTTGGCCGTGAAGTACTTTGGATCGCTCTGTCAGGGCCCTGAAAACTCGAACAAACACCGCGACACATCGCGACATGCAAGACGCTCGGGGGGAGGAAAATCAAGGAAGCGGAGACGGAAAGAGCCGGGTCACTTTATTAGCTTCTTGCTCCTAGTAGCGATGCCAGGAGCCCCTAGTAGCGTCCTTGTTCCTAGTAGCGATGCCAGGAGCCCCTAGTAGCGTCCTTGTTCCTAGTAGCGAGGCCAGGA